>JANSJP010000007.1:600000-1073271 GCA_024734325.1 Lactarius hatsudake
ACAACTCCGCATGAGTCCCCTCAACAAGCAATCCTGGCTCCGCCACGCGCCGAGATGGTCCCTGCTCCAGTGCGTTCGTCTGGGGGCCCCTGCAGCACGTGGATTCACGGAGATGCTGCTAGAAGACAGGGGGGAACGCGAGTGCACGCTACTCTCATCTTTGACGGAACTCGTTCTGGTTGACATTGCGCTAAGTGCACGCAGGACACTCCGTCTATGCGACGCACTCATGAAGCGCGTGGAGCAGGGAGTTCCATTGGAGACGCTCGACTTGAGCAAGTGTTCAGCGACTAGTCGTGCAATCGAGCTGCTCAGTGAAATTGTGGTCGACGTCCTAGGTCCCGAAACAACCCTCAATAAAGGGGTGCAAATGGGTTCCGTGTGGGACATTGCGACTCGTGGCCTCTTCGTCGACGACGACTCGGACAGTTCTTGGGTAGAAGACGACCATGACGAAGATGATTCAGATACAGGCAGCGATGACGACGTATGGCCCGGATGGGAGAATTGGGGATCAGATAGTTATGGGGATGAGTATGGTGAAGATGAAATGGACTTCTGGTAGATGGAAGAAGATCAGTTAAGTCCCTCACATGGAGAGATCGACAAGAATGACGACTTCTATACTCTTGCGGGCTACCTGGGCATACACTCATTCGTATCGCACTTTGGTAGTTACAACTTGTATGATACAGCTTAGGTACGGTACGCGTTTGTAGAGTACTGGGCTAGTAATTGATAGCACGCAGATACAGGCTCAGATCTGAAAGGCGTGTCCAACTTGGAAGTGCAAACCACGACGGCAAGCATGCCCCGAGTCCAAGTGTGCCCGCACATCTTCGGCTCTCTTCGGCTCTATTTTCAACTTGCAGCAGTGCCACCCCTCGAGCTCGTAGCTGAGATGTGCAAGCTCACCGAAGTGTTGATTACCAACGCTCGCGATGCCCCCGTCGCGTCCAACAATGATGTGTCCACAACTCACGTCGTCTCACAGCGGCCAAGATAGCGAAGGCCCTGGCTCAAACCAGCCTGTCTAGCCTTTATGGCTACGACCCCGTAATACCTGGAACCTATGCCTGTCTGTCTGTCCACATCCGTTCTCAGTCAAATTTCCAGGGCGCCTCCCGGAGTCCACGTCTTGGTCGTAAAATAAATGTTAATAAACCATTTCAGATCTCCTGGAACCCCTCGAGACTCGAACTAGCGACTCTTTAAGCAATACATAACACGACAACATAATCATATGAGAAGAGGATGGGAGCAAGCAAGTGTAGTGACTTGTGAGATGAAAGGCCGGTAACGTTATCACTGGTGGTCTCACT
Organism: Lactarius hatsudake; assembly: GCA_024734325.1. Taxonomy (NCBI): domain Eukaryota; kingdom Fungi; phylum Basidiomycota; class Agaricomycetes; order Russulales; family Russulaceae; genus Lactarius; species Lactarius hatsudake. The sequence continues at coordinate 601,323 of JANSJP010000007.1, forward strand.
GGCAACAAGAAAAATAATATGTTGGGTAAATTTTCTAGGGTAGCGTCGTCAATTCTATTCTTCACGGAGTCCTTCCTCTGGTTCGGTAGATCCTATGACAAGACGTAGAGCAAAGCCATGACCCCACCTAGGATATCAGCCCACATCCGTACAGGCAAAAGCGAGGCAATACGCGCATCTAAACATCGAACTATTGGGGTTTATCGGGCCTATTAGGCCTCTGATAGGTTCGGCTACGTCGCAGTCTATACTGGACTGCGAATATCATTGCAACAAGAGTTCGTTGTTTAGCTGCATTTCATCTCGAAACGGAGTTAGCGAACAACGACCAAATCCATCGATTCTGAGTCCGTCTGTGGGGCCACGGGCGAGCGGCGAGTGTGGCGGGCGTACAACCTATCACGCTGTGGCTGGTGGAGCAAATGATCAACAGAAACGGTGGTGACACAAGGGCTTACAGATCGTGGGCCATGACGGCATCACATCAGAAAAACCTCCCGAGCTTCGTCCCACACGTCGCCCTCTCCTCATTCAGAACCCCTACCCGCCATCGACTCCTGGGTCCTCATCATGACCTTCCGGCACCGAGTCCTGCTGCGCATTGCACAGTTCTGCGGATGATAGCTCACCCCTGTTTTGTGTCTTACAGGACCCTGGAGAAGCCAGGAGAGATATGGCACCACATACCTACTATGGCCTTTGGCTGACCCTAGAAGCTCGAACACCCGGATCGCCCCACCGATAATCCCCGCCACCTATCGCAGCTCCATAGATACAGCACCGGGTCCTAGTCCGAGCATAAGATGGTGATAATTGACGGTGCCTTGTCTTGCATACGTGAAAGCACACGCTCCATACCCAAGACTACGAGGCAGCGGCCGAAGAACGTGCGCACGGCACATAGGTACCACGCGACTATCAGCATGAGCACTGGACCCGGGTTGTAAAACACGGTGTTGAATGATCATGAGAACTTTGATGTTCGCCAGCTCAAGCGCCTTCTCCCCGGTCCAGCCAAGGCGGCTAAAGGCAGTCACGATGACCTTTCCTACAAAGTCAGAGAAAATGCGGCCGAGTGAGGACAAGCGCACTCACCTCGTCTTGTCACGGTTTGACACATGTGGCGTGGTGGAATTGAGGAACCTGCACTCCTGTCTTGTCACTCACAATGAGATTTCGTTCTACTTTTCGATCGCGCGTGTTGTGTCCTCTCACATTAGCCAAGGGTGACCTTAGTGATGCACTATCCAGCACCCTAACTCAGCAGAACAATGTGGCACTATCGACATCATCGGGATCTGGGAGTCAGGGTCCTTACTCCTCACCACGCTTCGTTTTTTTTGTCCCATTGCAGTCGAATTTTTGGATAAACCTCCCTTTTTTTCTTATGATATCTACTTCACCTACTGGATTTTTTGGGGCTGAAAGGACAACGGGAATGTGGCGATCTACTGATCTACTGCAGTCTTTGAAATTTGCATAAGGTCGAACATTTGCATTACCACTAACACGTAAGTTAGGCCGTAGTGCGCTAATATCGAGCGCCTTCGATGATAGTTGGCATGGGACACGGAAGAGCATCAGTTCCCTACGAGACGAAGCGAAGGGCCTTCTAACAAGTGAAGGTACAGAAATTGGGGTTTGGCACCACTGGCAAGTCGTGAAAAAAAAAAGTTGGACACCTCTGTCGGAAAAGTCACTCCAACTCCTGGACCCACCCCAAACTATCGACCTGTTATACATTACATTGTCTTGCGCGCCACCGTCACTTCCGAGTCTTCGTTGTTGGGTCAGCGCCGCGGCTGGGTACTTCCAAAGGTGCCAACTCCGAGTCCTTCCTTCCATTGCTGCTGACAGACCTCGTCTTCGTGAGCTTCAATGAACAGGCCGGTTTCCGTACCATGTTGCGAATCGGGAAAAACAAAACAAACCAGTTTACTGTAACTGATCTTTGCCTTCTTTTTGCCTTCTTGGACCGCTATCTGGCTTAGGCCTGTCCTTGAACGAAAAGCGTCTGGTGCCAGGGCAACCTTCCACGTTTCCTATTTTGGGCATATCGATATCGGGCCGGGCCCTGCCAGCTGGCCTCACAATGGGGCCCCGCCAAGGGCCCCGCTTCGTTTTGTTTCCTCATACTGTAGTGCGAACATGTGGACTATTGCCCGCAACCACTCAATATGGTCGTTTTATCTCTCATGTATGCGAGGACCGCGTTTATTGCACCCTTCCACGCCATTCCCAGACTGGCTTATCTATCTAAATTGGTCCGACTCGCACGAATTGAATTCACATCAAGTTAGCGAAGCGCTGTTCTAGTGTACAGCCGCATCTTCTTCGTTGACGTCTCGGCTTCTTTTTCGAGCTCCCATAAAATCGTTCTCATTGAAACTGTGGTTCCCAAGTCATTCGTTTTCCCGCACTTATGGCTACTCCACGCGTATCGCAACCCTCGCCCTCAATGGAGTCTGGGGAAAAGGAGAAGGCGTCCCAAGAAGACCACGTATTCGCCCTTAGCGCGGGAGCAGACGTCTCCCAGGTGGACGAGCGAAAGCTCGTGAGGAAGATCGACCTCCATCTTATCCCCTGGCTGTCGCTACTCTACCTTCTCAGTTTCTTAGATCGTACGAGTATCGGAAACGCGAAGGTATTTCCTTCCTGTCTTCTCTCTTATCGAAGACTTTATCTCCTTCTATAGCTTTACGGGCTTGAGAAGACTCTCCACTTAACTGATAAGCAGTACTTGCTTGCCCTTACTATTTTCTTCTTCCCGTATGCCTTGTTCGAGGTGAGAAACTCGCTTCATCGCTTCACTAGCATTATATTCAGCCCCAACACCCTCTAGGTGCCGTCCAATATTTTCCTCAAGCGCCTCCGACCCTCATTATGGCTCTCGGGACTCATGCTTCTTTGGGGAATTATGATGGTATGTAATACTGTAGGATCTCCTGGTCTGGACGAGTCTCAATGGCTGTACGCAAGACTGTGCAAGGTCTAGTGCACAACTTTGGCGGTCTTCTTGGTGCGCGCTCGCCTTTCTGATTGATGTCTTCCGTTTATTCTCACTCCACGGACAGCCATGCGCTGGATGCTCGGCATGATGGAAGCCGGTTTGTTCCCGGGCGTGACATACTACCTCTCCTGGTACGCACCCCATTGCCTTTTTTGGACAGTCACCCACACCCAAACCCTTCTGATGTTCTCTTTGCACATACAGCTGGTACAAGCGCTCCGAGTACGGCATCCGTGCTGCCATATTTTTTTCTGCCGCTTCGATATCCGGCGCGTTCGGCGGATTGCTCGCGGTATGTGGTCCTATCTCTCACAGAATAAGCGATTCATGACCTATTATCGTTTCTCTCGCGCGTATCAGGCAGCCATCTCAAACATGGATGGGGTGGGGGGAAAGCCCGCGTGGGCGTGGATATTCATCCTCGAGGGCTTGGCGACGATTGTTGCCGGCGCTGCCTCGTTCTTCATCATCCAGGATTTTCCTGACACCGCGCGCTTTTTGTCCGAAGCTGAGCGCTCCGTGGTTATTCGAAGGCTGCAGAACGATGACCAGTTCTCCGCCGCCGGCGAGAAATTCAAGTTGCGAAATATCATAAGCAGCCTCACAGACTGGAAAACGTGGCTCGCAAGTAAGCTCGACCTCTCAGTCACATTTTCAAATGCGCGGCTTCCTTGGGCTCATCAGTGCAACTACTAATCTAGTTAGTATCTATATCGGGTGTGACATGCCCCTGTACGCCTTTTGCGCTTTTCCTCCCGAGTATCATCAAAGAGGTGCGTCTTATCCTTGTCATCTGATGATGTCCAGGTCTGTACCTGAGGGTTCTGTTTCATCTAGCTTGGTGAGTTCATTCCCATGATGAGGTCCTCACAAAAAAGTAGCTATTCTCACCGGGTACCTAGGATTCCGAGCAACACCGGCCAACCTTCTCACGGTTCCTGTGTACACTTTCGCTTGTATTATCACCTGTCTCGTCGGCTTCTTAGCGGACAAGTTCCAGCGGAGAGGCGTTTTTAATATGTGCGTTTACCGCGCCTCCTACTCATACACTATCCTGACATCGAGAATAGTGGTCTATCGTGCTTAGCAGGTCTAGCCTATATTGTTTTGATAGTGTCCAAGTCCGCTGCTTTGTCCTATGTCGCCGTATGCTTCGCTGCGGGGTACGTGGGCATAGCTTACCATGCTTTGGGACCTGACCTCTCTCTTCAGTGGTATCTATCCTCTGATTCGTAAGTGGCAATACTTTTGAAAGGGAGCTGCAGTCACTAAATCAACTCACCTTTGTGTGCAATGCAGCTAACACGGTGTGAGTTCTCGTCCTGTGCATCGTAAAGGGTATAGTGATAATCCTCCCCCAGCGCGTGGGTATCGAATAACGTTGAGGGCTCTTATAAGCGTAGCGTGTCGCTTGCAATGGTCATTAGTTTGTGAGTCCACAAGACCGCCGCGTCTCTAATCACACGGCCGAGCCTTTCTTCTTCCTAGTGGAAACATCAATGGTGCGGTCAGTTCGAACGTGGTACGTGGCATTCTCTCTTTTTCCTGGATGATCGGTCCATCGGCTCACCTTCGAGCCTTGCAGTACCGCGCTGCCGATGCACCAAGGTATCGCCTCGGCCATGGAATGGTGCTCATGTACATTGCCATCTGTATCGCCTCTTCGATCGCGTTCTACCTATTATTACGTCGCGAGAACGCCGCACGTGATCTTGGAGTACGTGACGAAGTGATCGAGGGTGTTTTCAGGGAGAACGAGGGAGCTGAAGAACGTGAAGAGCGCGCGAGGAGAAACGGACGCTTTGCGAGTGTCGAAGAAGCCAAGCGAGAGAAGGGCGATCGATGGAGCGGTTACCGATACATTCTGTGAAGTTAAAAACGCGACGACACATATGCAAACATATATTCTACGAAACGAAACAACAGCTCACAGGCAGGGGGATCCCTACAATTGTAGCAGTAGAAGAGAGCAAGTGTAAACGAGTGACTGTCACAAAGGTAGAGTATTTTCTAAAACCAGCAAGTCGACCAGAATACCCCCTAGGAAAGAAAAGAAAGGCCGACGTTAGCTATAAACCAAGTAGTCTGCACAAAGAGCGGCAATATTCAGTAATAAAGAGGTCGGGGATAGTGAACGACGAAGAAGGCAAATGAAGGCACGCCCAATTTTGGAATCGAACTGTGATTCAGCCTTTTTGTTTTTTTTTTTGATGCATGCAGGTGCCTTCCGATGGAAATTACTTCCACCGAATCCCGATGAAATCTGGGAGCGACGCCATGCCGATCTTTCGCCGCGCCAACACTTCCCCGGCGCCAGCAAGACCAAAATCAATACACTGGCCATCGTGCAGGGGGCACGCGAATACGTGACGGCACAGTTGGTGACTCGGGCGCAGGCACTGCAGCGTATGCGTTGACCGACCAATTGTAGATGCGTGGCGATACGCTGGGAGGGGGCGAAGGCTGCAGCGCATCGCCGTTCGGCGTCATAGCGGGGATCGGGACAGACTGCGCAGGCGCGGGCGGCGGCGTGACGGGTCGCAAAGGGAGCGTGTGCTGCAGCGCGCCGCGCGGGGGGTGGGACGAGGGTAGCTGGATTGGAGTGATGTCCGACGTGCGCACGCTCACGCCTGGGCGCACAGACGCGGGGGCGTCCGTGTCCGAGTCGCTGTCAGGGGACGAACGCGGGGAGATACTGCACGACGCGCGCGCGACTGAGTCTGCGGGCGTGGAAGCGTTCAAATGCTGCAGGAGACACGCCAAGAGACTGCGTCGAGCGGCGTCTCGGCTCGGAGGTCGAGTGACGGCGCGGGGTAGGGAGTGGGGGGAGACCGTCCAAGGCGGCAGTGGCGTCGTTGCTGAGGGACGTGCCGTCGAGCCATCGATTGACTTCGTGATCCGAAGGCAAGACCTGGCCGGGAACGGGGGGCAGCTCTGCAGGCGTGCCGCGCCCGCTGGAGGCGGAAGAAGAGTCGTCGCTGCTATCGACAGGAGTTATGGGCTCCAAGGGGATAGAGGAGACGACAGCCTCGTAAACGGCATCCTTGAAGAAGGCGTCAGAGTCGGGATCCCATGGGTTCTCGTAGGACCAGCGGGTGTAATGGGGGTAGATCTCCTCGTGGGAGTCGCCGGGACTGATAACAACAGGAGAGGCTGTAACAGTGGAAGAAAACGTACGACCCATTCCCTTTTTTTTTTGGTAGAAGAGTGAGAAACAAGAAAATAAGAAGAAAGATAGCCGAAAGAGAGGAAAGGAGGGGAGTTGAAGAGAAACAAGAGTGGGCTGAGCAAGGCACTGCAAGGAGTGCCAATGCAAACAAAACACACAAATAACTATCGCCGACGCGGTAACTCTAACTACCGCCTTTTGCCGCACCGCCTCTTCACCCAAACCTTGTATCCCATTTTCCCACTGCCTCTACCATCGCCCAGCTGCCTGGTGTGTACGGTTAACATCAATATAGACAACTGGCTACAACTCTTACCGTTAGTTGGTCCATCGCCTCGTCTACATCTCCCGGGAAAAGGATCACAGAAACGGTATCTTCTCCGTCTGACCTTGGCACCCGACTCGGAGTGAGCACCGGTGCTTCTGTGGATCCGTGGATGGTGAGACCAATCAAGGGGACCGCTTGAGGAAGCTGCCCCATTTCTGACAGGGCGTACTTTACTGAGTTCACGCCTCAGTTACAGAAGACAAGAGCGACATACATGGCGGTGTCGACGATTTTCTGCACAAATTGAGGAGTCAGGAAGCCATACCATTTCATATGCGTCACATCGCCGACGGTAAAAGGGGTTGGTGTAGAATACACAGCGACGTATGGATCCACTCGATCATTCGCTCGCAGTCTGGTTTTTCTAGTCAATATCCCAACAGCGACGTGTAAAGAACTAACTATACCTCTGCGCACCAATATTTACCATCCCAACCCACTCAAAATACACACTCACCCTCTCATCCCAATCTTGCAGCGCGTCGTTATAGACATCAACTTCTGACGTAACATCTTCGCCCTGTGATAAGTTACTGTCGTCCGACACGGCTGGCCGAAGTCGGTCGGACATGCGGACGCGGAGGTAGAGTGGATGTAGGCACGCATATATTTTGAAGGTGTTGGACGGCTGGCCTTACCTCGTGGAGCCGGGCGCGGGAAGCCGAAAGTGGCCCTGTCCCATTGTCTGCGATCGCACGGGTCATCTTCAGAATCACAGAAGAGCGCGCGGGGAAAATATAAACCAGGACTGGAAATATGAAACGCGAAATCCCACTGCCCTTCTCCAGATTCTTCGCGGGATCGGTCCCATTGAGCGAACGAACCGAGGATGAAGTCGTAGCCTCGGACATTCGTATTTGGCGCGCTCATCGAGACATCAATGACTGCCGGCGGTGGAATCAGGTAAGAGATTGTAAGCCGTGGGATATCGGACATACGGTACTGCTCTGGTGCCGCTGGCATGTATGACGAAAATTTAACGCCAGGCAGACCTAGAGCTTCGAATGTTTCCTTGCCGGCACTAAGGATGATGCTCCCCTCCCTGCTGGACCATGCATCGGGAAGAAAAGCACCAGTGCTGGCAACGTGTAGATCGCTTTCGCACTCTTTAATTGCACCCACAGACAAAAGTACGACTAAGCGCACCCGGAAAGACCAGGTTCTTGACAACACGCATGGAGAGTCTGGTATATCTCGGACAACGGAGCACGCGAGGTACAGTAATCAGTTTCGAGCTCTCTGAATGCTGCATCGAGTTCATGGTTGAAAGGAAAGACGACATCGACCTGACTTCAACACATCGCGACATGAGTGGCAACTAGACCCGACAATATAGTAGACATGCCTGGTGAACGAAGGGTCTAGAAACACCCAGTTCGAGGAGCTTGTTAGAAGGTAAGCGACCCGTTGAAATCACAGTAGCGCGTTTTTCAAGCTGAGGCGGGGCCATCCCTGGTAAGACACGAATATTGGGGTGGATGGTACGAAGCCAGAAGCCAATAAGACGCCACGAACTAGCAGATTTCACCGCGGACCGGGAACCTCAACGAGGTTCCTCAGAGGGCTACAAACGATTACGATTGTTGATCTTTTTGGGGGAAAGTAATTGTTGCAACCGTTCTCGAGCTTCAGTCACCAACACGGGCAAACCGAACGCGCATATGGCCCCATATCATGAATGGATGGCCTGTATCGACCATTCGAGCGAAGCAATGCCGTACGCTATGCAGTGCACTCTCGTCTAATAAAACATTCTCGAGGGGAATGAAGTAATTCCCCGACAGGCATTCAATATTCGTCGAAGGACTGTCCGATGAACGACTTTGACGCGCGCTCTGGTCAATCGTCTGATCTTTTGAACCGTGATCCTACTAGAAAATCCTCGGTCGATCCATGGCCCGCGTATCTCCCCAAGTCTCTGCACCACCCTACTATTGGTTGAAAAACTCCGAAACGTCAGCCTGTTTACAGACCCGTTCCGTCTTCAGAAAAACGTGACCCTAGGCATTCGACTCAGAGTGCGCTACAACAAAGAGCTCGGTTCAGCAATGATCCCGTCCGTGTTGCCCAGAATTATGTTATCGATCAGACGTGTCCGACCAAACCACACCGCTCCACTCAGGATCACCGGAGCGCCATCGGGTCGTTGTACTTGTTCATCGCCCACTTCCTCGAAGGTGTCCGAGTCGTTCATTTCGACGTAATCCACCCTGATCTCGACACCGTGTTTCTCTCCTTCATCCTTGGCTACTTCCAGTCGTTCAAGTGCGCGTCGTACAGCTTCCCGCTTGCTTGCCCCAGTGGCCCATGCGCGCGAGACTTCTTGAAGCGCCGCGTAGAATATGGGAGCTCGTTGGCGCTCGGTAGGGGTGAGGTATGCATTGCGCGAAGAAAGAGCGAGGCCATCTATGGGATCACGCGCGGTGGGTATGATGTGCAACCGACTGGGCGTGGGGTGAGGGAGGTGCAGATCGCCAACAAGACGGCGCAGGAGGAGCGCTTGTTGGATGTCCTTCTGACCAAAGTACGCATTGGTTGGCTGTTGACGTATGAGCACTCGTCTCCGGGCATATACACTAGGGTGTAATGCGCACTTGGATGATATTAAACAGTTTGGTGACAACAGTGGCGACGCCTCTGAAAAAGGCTGGCCTGCTGCGTCCCTCCATCTGCTCCCCGTAACCCTTGACTTCGACAAATGTGCCTTTTTGTTGAGTAACGTCTTGACTGATCCCTGATGGGTACATGTCCTTCACTGATGGCACGAATACGGCAGAAGGCGTGCGCGATGAAGAAATACCAATGGGCTGGTATTCGAGGGTCGAAAGAAGAGAAAGGTCATGCGGAAGGGTACGTGGATACGTCGCAAGGTCTTCGTGAGGCGCAAATTGCGCTGGGTTGACGAAAACAGAGACGACAGTCAACTCGTTCTCCGCGAGTGAGCGTTTCACTGAGGACGCATCAGGCCGACCGCATTCTGTCAATAAGCACACGTACCAAGGGACAGGTGACCATCGTGCAGAGCCCCCATGGTGGGCACGAGTCCTACAGATTTCTTGTCCTCAAACGCCTTATACCTCCATACTCTGTAGTCTTTAATGGTAGTAAAAACGCGTATGCGAGTGGAGACAGACATCTCCCAGCAAAACCTAACCTATGATTAGGGTTCTATATGCCACATCTAATACCCGATCGAGTCCAGGCCTTTCCTTCTTTGGTGTCAACGCTGTTCCCGACCGACCTTTGCTGTGTCATGACTTTGGAAACTCCTGCCCCCTTATGGAGCTGGGTGACGGGCAACGAGGTTTGCCATCAGGCCCCGCTGTGTCATGATTTTTGAGTCTGGAGCTAAAGGTGGCCACATAACAGGAAATAATTACACCGTTTGTGTTACGGCAGGCCCGGGTGACATCAGGAACGTTCGCCACACTTCATGAAGAACAACAAGGAACGATCCGTCGCCATTGCGTACGCCTCCGACGGATGGACGATGGTGATTATTAATAAGTTAGACCCATGCGATTTTGGTCCCACCGGCTCGGCTGAAAGATGGCCGGTGCGGGCAAGGGTTGCGGGTCGACCCAGTTTATTTAAAAGCAGCTGCGACGTCGACCGGAAAGTCATCGAAAGATGTCTTCAAAACACTACACACAAATCGTGCTCAATGAACGCCCCATCACAGACATCACGCCTACTACCTTTCGTATTGAGAAGGTACCCTTCGGTCTCAAGCCCAGTGCGGGCGAAGTCCTCGTGCAGGTCAACTGGCTTTCGCTCGACCCTGCTATGCGAGGTTGGTTAAGGGATGCGAGGAGCTATGTTCCCCCTGTCCAAATCGGTGAAGTCATGCGAGCTGCTGGTTTGGCCACCGTCGTGGAGGTAGGCGAAGGCTCTAAACTCCAACCTGGTGATGTTGTGCAGTGCATGCCTGGTGAGTCACCTGATACCGATGCTCGTCCGGGAACTGTACTTATGGGCAGGCTGGAGGGAGTTTGTTGTCTTGAAAGAAAAAGAAGCGCAAAAACTTGAGTGAGCACAGTCGATCTTGATTTTGGTTACAGACTGAGAAAGATGTACTAGGATCCCACCAGGAGCCCAGCCACTCGACTTCTTAGGACCACTGGGAGTCACCGGTACGTAGCTTATAGCGTTTCCGTGAACCCTCATATAATTTGACCCCTTCAGGTGGCTTAACGGCTTATTTCGTATGTTGTTGTCCGGGGTCCACCTGTGAGTTACTAATTGTGCGAGCCAGGGCCTGTTAGACGTTGCGAAGATCAAGGCGGGTGAGACTCTCGTAGTCTCGGGGGCTGCCGGTGCTGTGGGTTCTGTGGCGTGTCAGATCGGCAAAATACACGGCGCGAAAGTCATTGGAATTGCTGGCTCAGACGACAAGTGCCGTTGGCTCAAAGAAGAGCTCAAGATAGACGCAGCCCTGAACTATAAGAGTCCAACGTTCCAGGACGAGTTCAGAAATGCAGTCGGATATCTCGATGTCTTCTTTGATAACGTCGGTGGCGAGATATTGGACTTTGCCTTGACAAGGTTGAACAAGGGGGCGCGCATTGCTTTGTGTGGTGAGTCACGCACAATACATTGGTCAAGGTCACGGTCGTGATCACTGATATTCTTCGTTAGGTGCCATATCCCAGTACAGTGCGTCAGTCAGTCAGTACTTGGACTACTTATTGACGGTCATGTCTACTAGACGCATCCAAACCAGAGGGTATTTCTGCTTATCTAAATCTCATATCTCAACGAGCGAAGATCGAAGGTTTTCTTGTGTAAGAACACAACTTCCTCCTTTCGACAACCGACTGAGAGTGCCATCTCTCTTAGGTTTGACTACGCCGATCGCTATGCCGAAGCATTGACTAACCTCAGCAAGTGGATTTCTGAGGGCCGTATAATTCGCAAGTTCCACATCGTCGAGGGGTTGGAAAAGGCACCAGAATCGCTCCCCCTGCTGTTCTCTGGAGGGAACACAGGAAAATTGTTTGTTCCTCCGCCATGTTCTCATATAGTTTCTCTGATGTGTTGGGCTTTTTAGGGTCGTTCGCGTTTCCGGCTCTGATGCGAAACTTTAAACAAACGGCAGCCGATATCTATCACGAACTAGAACTACCCGGTGGCACCTATTCCAAACTGATCCCTTCAACGGGGAAATTGTCATATCATGAGGGTCTGTTGAATGCTCGTTGAGATACAAGCAATGTTTCGAGTCCGCGATCTGTTTATCAGTAGCTTGCGTCATGTAAGAGTAGAGGTACTCTGAAATCAACTAAACGTGGAACCGATGTTCTCATTACGAGCGCCTTCTGTCTCGCCTCGAATATCGTTCAAATAGTGCCTTTGAAATGCCAGACGTAAATTTAATCCACATGCAGTTCCGTCTTCGTCCGCTTCCTCCACTCTCGATACCACAACTGCCATTGGTCCTCGATACCGCTGTCCGACCACACTGCCCAGCCATCCCGTATTCGCAACCACGTGGACATGGGATTCGTCAAAAGGAATGTTCGCGTCTTCCCGAGCAAAGAGTTTGGTCTTCGAGTCGGAATTAGTTCCGTGATGGTATAAAAGCTGAGACCAAAACTGATGCCCATGGAACCTCCCCAGAGTATTTGCGAGACGGAATGGTAGGATAGATGATATCTTCGAAAAGACGTATCAGGTCTTATACGACCAAACTTTGAACTCACGACGATTCGTACCTCGAGTAAGCAACTATGATGGCCCATGCAACGATTACAAGATATATCGAGGCCTGTGCGACCTGGTTGACTATCCGATAACCACTCGGTCCGAACTTGTGTTTGAAGTGCAAGTGAAGAATCAGGAAAGTTGCAAAGTACCCCATATTCTGGCTGTGAGAAGAGGGAAAGCCATAGCCGTTGCCCACGCTACCTAGTAGATTAGGGTCACGTCCGTTCTAAACACTCAGCAAGTCCCTGGATGTCGCCACGTACCTGGGGGACGTCCCTCCTTCACTAGGCGTTTGATGACAAAGTTGAATCCCTCACAGCAGAACTGGCCGACCCACATGTTGATGATGGTGATCTCACGCGTGACGACGGCGAGGGCAGCATACGAAGACTGCTTGTTGTTAAACACGCGGGATAAGGTTTGATGAAACTTGACTCGCCATTAGAAGGATGGGAGAAAGAGTGATGAGGGCCATCGCAAGAGAAAAGTCAGAGGTCGAGTCGTCTACACTATCAGGTCAACGTCATAGAGAAACGAGAAAGCCTCACAAAGAACATGTGTAAGATCCAAGGATGCAAGAGACATCCTAACCCAAATGACCCCCAAAAATATTCACAAAACCTAGATACCGCAGACTTCGAGTTGGTTACTTGTGCTGAGCGCTAAGAAGAAATGGATTCAACGTGCAACCTGCATGCCTGCCTAATCGAGCCAGCACTGCGGCTCAGCCATTTTGAGCCGAACCATGGCACTCCTCAGTTTCCATTCTGGGAAAAATCATCCGTGTCACGATGGGTCATACGACGATGCAACCGACGGCGCGCTCACACCCACCACCTCAACCTATGCAAAAGACACTGCAAACGCATTGATTGAGGTGCGTGAACCGGCTACAGTGCGCCTAGAGTCCCTTGGGCCTGAGGGTCAGGGACCTGCAGGACAACCTATGTCGTTATTTTACAAACGAAAGCTTAAATGAAAGTTTGTCTGCACTTCTGAGGCCCATTCAGGGCTTGTTATATAGACAAGTACACTAGTATGAGACGCTTTTTCAAAAATGATTGGAATGTGAGTAAGAAAGCTCGGGGGATTGAATAGTAATTCGGGGACTGATACCGAACCACTGGCACGGACCGTCGCGCTTGTCTCCCATTCATGGCTACAAACCGGAATCAAATCTGTGCGAGAACATTCGAGAGAATGAGAACACAGTGAATGATGTCAGAAAGAGCTGTCCTACATGACAGACTTCTCGCAATGGCAGACCCGGGGTTGCTCAGGCAATGTATGGTCGTAATAAACTATAAGGAGGTTGTAAGCAGCATAAGTGAATATACTAAGTTAATTGAATATTTTCCTAAAGTAAAAGTCTCTCTAACCTCTCCAAGTCCGTACATTATTGCGCCAACGTTTCTCGCCTGTAGCCTCCCATGCCAGTGGCTCTCCCATGTTCGGGTTTCTTTGCGGCACCAACTCTTGCTCTTCCCATTCAATGTTAGTGTCTGACCTCCCATTAGTCCAACATTGATCCAATAATATATCGAGTCGCGCGATCATGTGATGTCGCCAGTCCAAGGATATGAGGTCAAGAAGATCCGATCGACGTTGCTTGCACGACGTTCTCGGTCCCGATTCTGCTCAACGTTCGCTGGCGGAAGTTCGAAGTTGTCCACAGCGGGGGGTTGTATTGGAGGAGGAAAAGGCACCCGAAATGTGAAGTCGCTACTGGGAAATGACTGCTGGCCCTTTGCGAGCTTCCTGCTGCCTCTTGGGGCTTTACCAGGGCCTCGCCGTCGGGGCGCGGGCGCGTAAATGCATTCTCCCTTTCGTTTGATGCATGCCTTGCATTTTGGCCTATCACCACTGCAGCCGAGTTTCCTTCCTGAGGGATTTGCGTCAACAGAAGAACGGACCACAATGGCGCCCACGAGCAGTCACAATCACACTGGGACTTCTCGTGGGCTTCATTCGGGGCCACTTACCTCTGCAGAAATCGCACGCAATTTCCGTCTTCTTCTTGAATCTTCTCGGAGGTCTGTCCTCTTCCAGTATGTTGCTAGCCTTCCGTTTTCCCTTGGACGAAATCCTTTTAGGGCTACCTTCATCTGCTATATCTCCTTGACCAGCTTCAGATGAGGAGCCATCAACTGTTGTGGGTGGCCCAGGCACATCTAGCAATACCGAATCAAGCAGTGAGCTCACGAAATCGTCTGGACTTGAAAGTCCTGGGAGACCATGAAACGTAGGCTGTAAATACGGCTGTTCGTGTGACTGGTCGGTCGCAACACTAGCATTCAGATTCGGGTGGTCGTATGGCCGCACGGTAAGTCCTTCATGCTCTGCGACATAAGGTATAAAGCTGATGCGACTGGAAGATGGCTCTGCTAGCGCTCTCTGCGGCCGTGAAAATTGCGGGTTGATCGAGTACCCTGTTCACATATGATCAACTCGCGAATACGACAGATTTTCAGGTAAGCGTACGGCTTGGAAGAGGATCCCCTTCATACTGCTCGAGGGGTACCGGCCGCCAGTCCAAAGAGTGCGTCCTGCGCGGTGAGGAGTAGCCCCCTCCCCAGCTGGAATTGTCAGCGCGCGTATAACTCTCGGCATGGCCGATGCGATGCGGGGGCGGAAAACTTTCGTCCCAAATGGGAGCTTCACTCTGACGTACGTCGATTTGCCATTCATTTGTTGTCTCCGATTTCTTGTTTTCAGAAGGCGGCACCACGGGCTCTCTGGAAGCATCAAGTGGGGGTGGATACGTGTAAATTGCAGGGTCAGTCGTAGACCGCTGCCCACCGGACCAGGGGGCTAGTGTATGGGCTGCAGCGGCCGGTACTCTACGCGATGACGACTGGGGAGCAGACCTGAGATGTCTGTGCAACGTAGGGGGGAGGAAGCTTATGCTAGGGCTCTGAGATCGATCGCGCTCCTCCATAGGTGGTGGACTCTGGGGGGAACTCGTGGCTAGCTGACCTGAAGGGACACTGGGGGCATTGGACTGGGCTTTCGACGAAGGAATCAGTCTGACCCGCAATAGCCCGAAATGCGGGCGAACGGCGAGGTACAATACAGGGGTCAGATGCCCATACGGAAGCAAACCTTATGAGCATCTGACCCCTGTTGATACCTCTGGCTCGACTATCGCGAATAGGCTATCGCGAATGGGTCGAATCCGTCGAAAGCCCAGTCCAATGCTCGTCCTCTTCAGATCAGCTAGCCAGAACGCAGAGTCCACGATCGATCTCAGAGCCACAAGTTTCCTCCCCCTACATTGCACACATCTCAGGTCTGCACCCCAGTCATCATCGCGTAGAGTACCGGCCGCTACAGCCTATACACTAGCCCCCTGGTCCGGTGGGCAGCTGTCTACAACTGACATGTATCTGTCCCCACTTAATACTTCCAGAGCCCGTGGTGGCGCTTTTTGAAAACAAGCAACCGGAGACAACAAACGAATGGCAGATCGACGAAAGTTTTCCGCCCTCGCATCGCATTGGCCATGCCGAGAGTTATAGGGCGCTGACGATTCCAGCTGGGGAGGTCTTCCAAGCCGTACGCTTACCTGAAAGTCTGTCGTGTTCGAGCTGATCACATTTGAACAGGGTACTCGATCAGCCTGCAATTTGCACGGCCACAGAGAACACTAGTAGAGCCATCTTCCGCTGGCAGTCGCATCAGCTTTCTACCCTATGTCTCTTAACGAGGAAGAACACCCTATGTTGGGTCAGACGACATAGTCACTTCGACAACTCAAAAGCTTTTAATAGGTTCTTGGCTTCGCCGTATGCTGACAACTCACTAG
Organism: Lactarius hatsudake; assembly: GCA_024734325.1. NCBI lineage: Eukaryota > Fungi > Basidiomycota > Agaricomycetes > Russulales > Russulaceae > Lactarius > Lactarius hatsudake. The sequence continues at coordinate 617,341 of JANSJP010000007.1, forward strand.
TGACTTGGTGGATAATACAGGAGTCGCTTCGTGCAAGTAGGTAAATATCTCACTGGCATGTTCCCCTGTCACCGTCTGAACCTCCTATTCCTTGTCGTATTTTAATACAACCCTACAGCAAGGGATGACTATAGGTCACGGTTGGGGTTTATCGTATCGGTCTTCCCTTTCTCCGCCGCAGGGACTTACAGAGCTTGTCAAAGTAATAATCAATTTCCATTTCGGTCGATCCCTTGCTGACTAGGACTCACTGTCGCGGCAAAGCAAATCAACTGGCAACGTGCGATCCTGGGTGAGATACACTAACGCTGCTACTGCTTCCTGAAAAGGGCCCTGAAGTTTCAATGTGCTGACGCTTGAGGCTGTTCTGACCGGGGACAGAAGCTGAGTACTTTAATACATTTATGTGTATCTGAGACAAGGGCTGGTCGGCCGTCGCGAGTAGGTAGCCATTGAATCGCAATGCGTACGTAGATCGGCACGCCTTTCAAGGATCAAGTACACCACCAAACGCACCAGAACCCTACTTGAGGGTCCGGTCCGTGTGGCCTCACTTTAGGCTCATTCGCGCGCCGGTCGAGAGGAGTGACCTTTAGACGGCGGCAAAAAAAAAACCCCCCCTCGAATAAGGCTACAGTAAACTGGGGCCACAACGGACCCTGGGCGACCGGTCCCTCAAACAGGGTTCTGGTACGTTTGGCAGAGTACATGTACTATTAGTCGCTAGTCATCTGGGTCTCGTTACTCTCTGGTCCCGAATGGTATTGCGCCCCGTCACGGTCTACTGGGTTGCAGGGTCATAAAACGCATGCTCGAGAATCCCATTTTTTCCACACCTGTCGTCGTCGGCCATCGTAGCCATATCCTTATTTGTCCAGCTCACGACCGTCATTCAACCTCTTCTTACTGCGATACTACAGCAAACACCACCATCGAGACATTCACGAACTCGTACGCAACACAAAAAGCGACTGTGTCGGACGCACCTTTGTGAACGCCGACCTATTTCTCGTCGCTGAAGATGTTCATCATCATATACTCTATATATGCCCTTCGCAACTTAAAACTCATTGTCCTCCGTGGCGCTTTGGAGACCCTTCGTCATCTCTATTCGGTTTCTTACCTTGTGGTCCAGTTCTTCATCGCGACGACCTTCGAAAGTGACGACATGGCATCTAGTGAGCAGTCTTTTCTTCACTGCTTATTCGTCAACTGATTGAGAGTTCAGGCCGGATGATGTTCTGGCTTTCTTCTCTTCCTCAGTGGCGTCGATTCCGGGACGTCTCTGTCAGCACTCTGTTCGTTATGGGTAGAAACGCTCTAACGCTCAACGAAAAAGAAAACGGACACCTGCAACCACGGGGACAACGATCTGTCCGATATCCACCCTCTTATACTGCGAGTCATGGGATGTGGTATAAGGGTAGATATGTCACCGTCTCTCGGGTCAAGGAGGAAAGTCGTTGGGGAAACGACAAGTCGACCCTGACTGTCACGTCTGGATCTTCGGCTCTGATCCAGTACCCTCCTCTCTGAAACTACTCTCACAGCATTTTCTCTCGTGACCGCTCTATCCTTGACACCATGATCCTTGAGGCGAGGGAGAAATGGATGTCCGCAAGAAGCGACGATATCGACATTTACGCCGCTGAAAGGTCAGTTCGGTAATACCCAACAAAGAATTATCTGTTGATGTTGTTTGTATAAGGTTCGGCGATGATTGGAATCGTGTTGCTTCGCGACCCAAGCGTCCTTTGAACTCGATCGTGCTGGACGAAGGTACCAAGGAGCTACTTCTCGATGACGCCCGCGACTTTATGAAAAGCAAAAAATGGTACGCTGATCGGGGTATGTCTCTTGTGTTTTCGGTTCCGTGGTATCTCACTAATACATTTAGGCATTCCTTTCCGGCGTGGATACCTCTTGTATGGGGCTCCCGGATCTGGCAAGACTTCCATCATTCACAGTCTTGCTGGGGAGCTCGGCCTTGATATATACATAATTTCCCTCTCCAAAACTGGCCTTGACGATGACGGCCTGAACTCACTGATTTGTTCACTTCCGGAGCAATGTGTCGCGATCATGGAGGATATTGATGCGGCATTCACGCATGGAATTACTCGTGATATATCTGGTACAGACCTCGAAGATCCCCGGAGCCGCGATCAATCACGACAGGGAGACGATGATGCTTCTGAGGATTCCCCCAATGACAAGCGGGATGGAGCACGAACTAGCGGCGTCGAGTCTGGATCCAAGATCACCCTCTCGGGACTACTCAATGCGCTTGACGGCATCTCAGCGCAGGAAGGCCGCATACTGTTTGCAACTACCAATCGATACCACACACTCGATCCCGCACTTACACGTCCAGGCCGCATGGACCTCCACGTTGAGTTCCGTCTTGCTAGCCGTTACCAAGCCAGTGAGTTATACAAGCGCTTCTACATTCCAGACACCTCCGAGCTCGAAGGCGCCTCGACGAACGAGGAGGACGAAGGCGACGCGGTGCCTAGCGACTCCGGGTATGTCACGCCAACAAAGGAGGGTCCCAGTCCCACACCAACCGCGCCGAAGAGTATTGTACAAGACGCGCAGCCCAACTACAGCGGTGCCGCTCACTCGACGAGCGCGCCAAAATTGTCGAGGAAGCGGGTCGAGCACCTCGCGGAACAATTCTCGTAGCAGATACCAGAGCGCGAATTCTCGATGGCCAGTCTGCAAGGGTACTTGATGTCTTATAAAGTACGCCCCTTCCAAGCAGTCGACGATGTTGAGCAGTGGATCAAGGATACCCGAGAAGCACGAGACCGCAGAGCCGACGCAAGGGCCGGGCGTGCCCATGCGTGAGAGTGGAGAAAGTAATGGATGGCGCGTCACGGTAGGCGGGCGAGGTCAGTCAGACACTCGTCCTACATAGCTATAAAGCTCTCCCATCACTCTCCCATCCGACCATCCGATTCTCACGACGGTGCGTACAGTACCCGACTCAGCCCTGTCATCATCATGCTGTGTCCCAAGTCTCTCCTTGTCTAACCGAATAATGGCACGGAACTTAGGAAGGGTGTAATGTGATGTGATGTGATGCCCGGACCCGAGCAGTGTATATTTTGCATCAAAGACGGGGATCACTGGAACGTGTTGGAAACTGAACACGGTATGGATCAAAAAAAAACACCCCTCGATCAGTGCAGTAGTTGTACCTGGGCATTGTCGTATACTTTCCTTGAGCCTGAGCGAGACGCGTTGATCGTCGGAATTTTGAACTCCGTCTCAAATACACTGGTGATGGATCGGCTATTTGTTGGGGTACTATGCCTTGGCCCTCATTCGGACCCCCTCCCTCAATAGGACACTTTGAATTTCTCGCTCATTTCTCACTCAATCATTACAAAATTGAATATATGATGTCCTACATGACTCATTAACATACTCTGACCTTTTTTTCTGCTAAAATATGTTGTGTTGCGAAGTTGGCAAAATGGCCATCCGTCACGCTTGCCGGCCCATGCCATGTCGGGGCTTGATTTGGGTGGCTGACCGCTGTCTCAAAACGGAAGGGAGCGTTCGAGTGTTGACCCCCACCAAACAGTCAGCGGAGTCCCAAACTATCCCAAACGGGACTGTGACTACGCGTGACTGTCCTATTGAGGGGGGGGGTCCGAATGAGGGCCAAGGCATAGTATTTGTATTTGTTTGGTCGAACATCGTACCGTCAACTTGAAGCTACGTTGCGAGCCAAGTGTCGCTGCCGTCGGCCCATCTCCCCTCGCTGTCGTCTAGACGTGTTCAACTGTCGTCTGGACAGTCCTGGTCACTCTCGACGCCTGCTTGGCCGGTGTGGTCATACTTCGCGGAAGTTATCTCGTCCATCACAACGTCGCTGCGCATTGACAGTTCCCTCAACGTCGACTTGAACAGGTTCTTTGCCTTTTCCCTCTTCCCCTCTACTCTTTCCACCCCCTTCTCTCAACGCAACGATAACGTGGCCCGCAACGTGCGCCCAGAACCTGAGCCTGAGGTTCGATGAGTCAGCCGCGTGTGACCCTGGTCAACCACCTCAGCGCACTGCAATACATCACATAGCCGCTTGCGGCTCGGCAATGCAAACCACAAGCTGGGTGGGCTCCCAACCACGAGAACGAGCCGGCCGCATGCAACCCCAAGTCCCCGACCATGATGACCCCGATCCCGCTACTCAGAGGCACGTCCCACGATTTCTCTAACCATGAGAGCCGCGACGATCCCGCTGCTGCGGGCACGCGCGCGACCCCGACTGCAATGAGGATACCGGCAACGATGGAAACGATGACGGTGAATAATGACGACGACGCCCCTCCGCATGCGACCCCAAGTCCCAGGCACATATATATCGTGAGGTCGGTTAACTGTCGCCCCTCTAAACCTTTCATACATCGTGTAAAATTATTAATGGAGGTACTACAGTCAACTTCAAGAAACTGTCGAACGACAATACTATGCCTTCAAGTTGGCCCTCATTCGGACCCCCCCCCCTCAATAGGACAGTCACGCGTAGTCAGTCCCGTTTTGGATAGTCTGGGACTCCGCTGACTGTTTGGTGAGGGTCAACACTCGAACGCTCCCTTCCGTTTTGGGGCAGCGGTCAGCCACCCAAATCAAGCCCCGACATGGCATGGGCCGGCAAGCGTGACGGGTGGCCATTTTGCCAACTTCGCAACATAACATATTTTAGCAGAAAAAAAGGTCAGAGTATGTTAAGGAGTCATGTAGGACATCATATATTCAATTTGGTAACGATTGAGTGAGAAATGAGCGAGAAATTTAAAGTGTCCTATTGAGGGAGGGGGTCCGAATGAGGGCCAAGGCATAGTAACACCCAATTTTCATTTCTCTGGAAAAAACGTACATCTTCGATTCCATCTAACAAACCATTCATTCATATATTCGCCAAGATATTCCCTTTGTTCCCCACGTCAATCTGCGATGGTGTACGGAATTGACCTCATGCAGTCAAACTTGTGAATGGGCAACATCATTTCAAGGTTGCACCGCCTTGGCTCCTCATATGACCCAAGATCCATTATTCCATGGACTGCATTTGAAATGACCTCGAATCTCGCAGAATATAGATGGCTATAAGCAACCCTCGATATGACTTCAACATCTGAATTGTAACCCCCATGAGGAGCTTCCACGACGCGAGGGCGGGTAAGCGCCCAGGTGGGTTAAGAAGACGCCAGGCACGTCAGGAGCCATGAATTACAAGCTGAAAGTCATTCTCCTACGAACATCATAAGGTTTTCACAATTGCATCCATACCATTCATGAACGACATGCATGACTTCGATGACTAGCCAGTCCGACGACGACCTATTCGCTCTAGCAGCCTCACTGTGACCCGTAAACCTACACCTTTGGAAGTGGAAACGAGTAGTATTTGTCGAAGTGCTCCCAATCTTGCCTCATCAGCGCCGCGACTTGGTTCAGCAATTTGCAGTCCTTCTTGTGATCTGACCAGTCACCCACTTGGCAATCCTACATGCGAACAAGTCTTAGCTCTCGAGTTCGTTTGCGCATAATGTTCAGAGCCCTGGGGCTAGCCGCTCACCTTGCCGCAATACCAGGTAATGTGACAACCAGAACAGCGTTGACGAGCGCCCGTCGTCGTATTGCACTTTTTACAGGCGGGGACATTGCCCGATTGGGAAAGACCACTCGAAATGCGATCACTGAGAGCGAGGAGTTGTTCCAAAGAACAAGGGAAAAACTAAGTAGGTCGATCCTTTAGGAAGGTTCCCCACCAATAGAACGGGTCCTTACCTGCACTAGATCTGCGTCTTCAATTCTAAACCCGATGGATCCATCCATGAAGTTGTGCTGCTGGGCATAAAGAATAGCGATGGTGTTTCCCTTGTTGGCGAGGGACTTGGGGACATTGCGATGGTCGGGGAAGTTGGACATTCCAGGTTTAAAGACTCTCGCAATTTGAGGTGGATCAAGGTGGAAGTTGGCGGGGACGACATTGTCTCTTTTGTCCTTCACCCAAAGACATAGTCGATTGAAAACCAATTGATCTGTGATCTCGCCTAGGAAGCACCAATGGCGTATGGGAGCATAGACGCCATCTTCACGACCGCGGTAGTAGGTATAGGGAATGTCGTTTTCGTGAGGACATTCCCTGAAGGAGGGAAACGCTTTCTCGTCTCGAAGATTGGTGCTTGTGTGTGCCGAGCGTTTTGTCATTGTTCGAACCGAGGTGAACAGATCCGGCCGACTGCAAATAGCTGGTCTAAGGCGGAGTGAGTGTAACAGTGGCACAGAAGCTGATGCTATCGAGGTAAGCCAAGACAGAGTAACGTCTTTAGAGAGAAGTTTGGGATTGCGGATACAACAGAGCAAGCGGGAAGGATAGGCAAGGGGGGGAAAGGCGACTGAAGGCAACCGAGACGAGGTCGCCCTTTTTAAGCTCGTCTCTGGAGTGTGACGTCTTGAACATCCTAGGATTGGTCTTTGTGAAGGGTGAAAGAAGCTCGACGACCGGCGTGATTGGAGCGTGGAAGGAAGCGAGTGCAAGCGAGCGGGTGAGGCCAGGCGGCACGTGATCGTTCCTCTCATTGTCTGCGTTCAAAGAATCGACGGAACTCTTTCCCTCCCGCTGTACCCATGGGATCGATAATGAGACAATACTTATCGGCCCGCTCTGAAAGAGCCCCTCATTCGTCGCGACCTTGCCTTCACGAAACCCCTCATAGGCCTCATTCCCGATCGAGTAGCCCTCCTTCCACCCAGCCTCTACGCAGCCGGACAGAAGAGTAGTGACGCTCGAAGCTGGGAGGAGATAAGGGACTGCGGAGGCTGCATGCTGCATGACCTTAGACGCGTGTAGGAATTGACGTCAGGTTCGGGCCTTCTCGTCCTCTTCTACATTATGCCAAGCGTTCCACGTCCGTCCAAGGAAGTCTCTGTCCGTTCACATAGCCCACCCAACCCCACCAATCCAGGCGGCGTCCGTCATTCTGTGAGACTATCCACCCTTGTGGGTCCCATCTGTGGTGTCACCACCTGGAGCCGAAAGCCGTACAGACGATCTGTTCCCTGGCGGGCAATCACGTACTCGGCTTTCGGCACTAGGCAATGACCTGGCATCCCGGACTAGGTGAGAGTGGCCTAGAGCCATATCAGGACCAGTCTCGTCGCGTCCGCCATCACTCCGAGAAAGGTTCAAAGTCTACCGAACCCCGAGAAATGGCGTGCTCGGCCAAAGTTCCAACTGACGGGCATTCGCAGCACACACAAAATGTCCTTCCGCTTGGCACGATGACACCGAACAGCATATCGAGTACCGTCCAGTGCGGCGACGGCTGCCAAAGATCAGCTAAAGCAGTTTTCCTCGTGGTGGAATAGGTACTTAGTATCGAGGATTGGCAAGAACTGAGGCTCAGTTGGGTACAGTGCCTGTTTTGAGTCGGTGCCTTTAGTGATACGAGAAGAGATATCATATAGCACGAATATACATAGGTAAAATAAAGGCATCGATCTCCTGTAGAACACAACTCGGAGAAACGTGCCGAATCACCAGTTGGATCCCCATGTCATGTGGGAGCTCCGATCAGCGGCCTTTGTCGTTCTGCCACCCCACGTTTGTTCCTTGTACCATTCGGCCAATCGCTCCATTAGATCCACCCACTCCGCCTCTTCTCCACGCTTCACGCTGCCCAGCCACTTGCGCACCTCGTCTTTGCCGAGCGCCTCTATCTTTAACCACGCGAGGCGCAAGCGCTGGCCCTCTCTCGTCGCAAACTCGCGCCAGGGCTCGGTGAACCGCGTGCCACGGGACGGGATGCCACCGCCCTCGCGCCCACGATCCTGGAGGATCGCGACGAGCTCGTCTTGGTACGCGGTGCCTCCTCCGGGCTGCACGATGCGGTGCCCGATGCGTGCTGGGTTGTCGAGCGCGGCTTCCTGCGCGCGAAGGTCAGCGAGGAGCGCCGAGATCGGTGGGAGGAGCGCAGGGTCGGCAAGGGCGTGGGCGACGAGCAGCGCCTGCGCAAAGTCGGATATGCCGTTTGAGACGAAGATAGGGAGGCCAACGAAGGCGAGAGCGAGCGGCGCGTGCGTCGGCGCGAGGGATAAAACATGCCGAAAGAGCGGACGGAGGTATCGCCCGTTGTTTGTGAGCGCGTCGCAATCACCTGGGTCCGGGAGCGGTGTGGAGAGGGAGGTGTTGCGGATGAACGAGAGGAAGGGGACACGCAGCTCGTAGCCCGTCGCGAGGAGGACCGTGTCAATCTGGGGGAGTGAAGCCCCGTCCTCGAATACAGGTGTGTGAGGAGTGAAATGCAGGACAGCACCGACGCGCTCTACCTCAGGGATGTGCGGGAAGGGAAAAGGGAGAAGTCGCATGGAATCGCTCTTTAAAGACACATATGTCTGAGGGCCAGCAGAAAGAAGGGAGGTCGTCGATCAGTCGAAGACTGGCTGGGGGAATGCAAATAGTGCGTACCGAATTGGCGAAACCAACAATCTGTTGCGCTATGTCTCGCCCGCTTGCGCCACCTCCGACTACAAGGACGTTGCGACCACGGTACACCTCGGGTTCGCGATAGAAAATAGAGTGGAGTACCTTTCGACCGGGCGCCGAAGCTTCCCAAACTTGTTGTCCTTGGAACTTGGGCTCGTAAGGATACTGATTATGTCCACTCGCGACAATGAGATGATCGAATCTGGTGTGAACAGTGCGGTTGTATGTACGATCCAATGCAGTGAGCTGCCAGTGACCGGAGACATTGTCACCGTGCCAGTCGGCCGCCAGGACTTCGTGACGTAGGTGTATATACGAAGAAAGGTTCCAACGCGAGATCATTGATTTGTGGTACTGATGTACAAAAGTATGATTGGGGAAGAGTGCTGTGCCGGGGGAGAACGGGAACTGAGGAATAGTCACTGTTAAAGCGTCAATTTTTCCAAGGTTAGTGGTAGAGGAGACCACGCTTAACTGCTGGGATGAGGGGTATTGGTTCTGAGGCGTGGATAGAGAGGCGACTCTGGAGGTCTGGTGGATGTGGCGTATGTGGATCCGGATACCTTTGGGGCGGGATTGGGCATTGCAATGATTGAAAACGAGTTTGCTTACCAGATACCACCAACATCGTCACGTTGTTCGAAGAGGACAATCTCCCAGGTTCGTGTCAGATCCTTGGGTAGGTCGTCGACGAGTGTCTTGAGCATCACAATACCAGCTGTACCCCCGCCCACGATTGCGATACGCTTGTCGGGTACATCAGCGGTCGACGATACGCTAGACAAGTGAAGGGGGGCTTGAAATTGGAGAAGCGAAAGAGCAAGGCGGAACCAGTTGGGCATTGAGGACGGCCATGTCGCAAGACAGCTCGCAGACAAAGATGACAGAGAAGAACGACATCATATTCGCAATCGATGGCGCAAAACCCCCAAACCGCCTCAGCAATGTCCAAAGATAGAGGAAGACCCGGAGTCTCGTGATAGCGACGGCGGTCCGGGAAAAGCGCACCGGACCCCGGAATTCAGCATTCGTGGTGGACTTCTTTTGCGCCGGGTTTCGATCGCTCCTCCGCTTCAATTGCAAATGAGATGCTATATCGTTGGTGCAAAAGGCAGAACCTTTTGCATCAACTCTACGACTACAACATGCCACTCTCGCCATGAATCTGACTACTTTCATGGCATATTAGGTCTACGACGCTTGCTTTGTCCATTGGCCGCGTTGGGTTACCTTTGTTGTCCTTTTTCCTTCGGCTGAAAGTTGCCCAGCTGTTCTGCGTCCGAAGTTTGAAACCAGCGTCTCAGTCCAAGATCGATCTTGTTAAGCGGACGTCTTACCCCACAGTTGCCAAGAAGAAAGCCGACACAGAACGCAATGTGCCCCTCCGCAAACGGACTGCTCCCATCGACATGCACATGAACAGAACGAGGCTCTCTGCAGGGGCCGATGGTAGGGACTGGCTTGCGAGGGAGAGTGCACAAGGCAACATTTCGCTTCCCATCCCACCTGTGTCTTCGATTTCCCGGGCCTATGAGCCTGCCCCCATCCCTCCCCTGCCCCCGCACCGCTGCTACCACCAGCCGTCCAGACAATTCCCCCACCGCCTTCTTTGAAACCCGCCCCTGTACCGGAGCCCCCCGCGGGTTGTTTCCCCGTTCCAGTTCCTGCGGCACCGGCGGCAAATCCGGACGTTCCAGTACCACCCCCTTCTGAATATGACGATGTGCATCCACGGCGCTTTTACCTCTCCGTCACCAGAGTCCGATCGCGAATCGCCCTCACCTGCACCCGTATTCGCACACGTGCCTGCACTTACGGCGTCACCGCGTCACCCGTCAAGTTTCACGCCCCGACTGCCGGGCGACGCAGCAGCGGCTCGCTGCACCCCAGCCCCATGCCCAGGCGCGAGAGTGGAGAAAGTAATGGATGGTGTGCATGACAGATACTCTTGTAGTTTTACAACACTCCAGTATACAGTATCTTGCATATATTAATTGCACTTCATGGGACACTTGTAATATACCGATTATGTTTTCGATTAGGGGTCTAGGACGTCTAAGTTCCGTCCAAATGAACCTTCTAAGAATGAACTTGAACTACCAGTGACTGCTCGCTCTATGGGATTCTCCTGTCGCTTGCGACCCCTCATAATTCCTCATTCGGCTGGTTTATCCGGTTATGAGTCGCCAATTGGCACGATCAACAACAAACAAAAATCTGGTGCTTAGTCAGATGCATACTGCCCAGCAATCTTGTTCGTTCCTTGAGCGTCTCTCTTCCATATCCCGGGACCGGGGGTGGTACGCATTCTCGCCGCCAAAGCTCTCCCCATTCTCGTCTTATCGAACAAACCTTCGACACGGTCAATCACCTGCTCACGGCTCTATAGATTAGTGCCAGAATACTGCAGTGATCACCTCGCCTTCAAGCTCGTCTTCCAACTTCAGCCTTGACTTCAGCATAGTAGCAAGTTCTTACCGCCCATCCTCTCGCCGCTCAGGTACAAGCATGCGACTCTCCGGCAGCTATTCTGACCATCCTTCAAGACCAAGTTGACCGGTTCAACCAATCCCGAAGCAGCAACGAGAGACTGCGAAAATGGCTAAATCTAACCATCAACGTTTTATACGCATTTTCTGTGACACTTGGAGTGTGCGTGGGCATGGTAAATTGTCAGTTGGTCTGTTAAGGATCTTACCCCGACACCTATGATACCTGTTGACAGGCGTTCTCTCCCGCCAATGTGATTTTTGCTGGCGTTGGTGCGCTCCTCTTGGTCGGTGTCTCTTTCGTTTACTCCTTCGTGTGGGCCATTGTGACATTGGGCCCGGGGCTCCTAGGCGGCCTAAGGATTTCCGTGCAAGCCAAGACCTTCTTGTCGATATTTTCGAGCGCATCGAAAAATTCTTTAGACGTCTCGAGATCTGTACAAAGGTCACGCCAACTCCGGCAATGACAGACGTGATGGTGAAGATAATGGTTGAGGTCCTAGACATCCTTGCGACTGCCACGAAGGAAATGAAACAGAGTCGAGCAAAGTGGGTTCATCATTCAACCTACTTCACTCGAGGCCCATACAAGTTTAGAATTTTGAAGAGGCTCGAATGGCGAATGCGGTGGTCTTGAAGGTTACCCATATCATCGATGAAGAAGTGATAGAGGTCGGTGACGGCGTGAAGTCAGTCGAAAGGGATGTTCAAGCTGTCGGAGCCCAAGCACGCGAAGCTGACGAGAACATCCTGGGCGTCGGGGCAAAAGTTAAGGATGTCAATGGCGAGGTACAAGTTGTCAACAACAGTCTCAAAGTGATCGAAGAAAAAGTGCAATTGATCGTGCACAAATGGTGCTACCCGCTAACTTCGTCACTAACTGTTAGCTCTTTAGACGGCAAGGCGATAGCAGAAGAAGTGAGATTGGACATGCAACGAACGGCAGACGACATGAAGCGTTCGTAATCCGTCCCGTCTTCGCTGACCGTCGAGTATCTGACAAGATCGCAGGGTGCCAATTACGAGACTGCCTTTAAAAATGGCAATCTCCTTCGGATCCGTCCACAAATCATAACATCGCATGCGGTCGTCAACACGGGGGAATGACTGGGTGGTTCTGTCAAGGCAGTGTCTTTGGGGAATGGAAGCTGACGGGTTCCCTGTTGTGGACCCACGGGAAACGTAGGCTCTTTCTTTAATGTATTGAGGGCTTCAGTGATCTGATCTCGGATCTGATGCTCCGTCTTCTGCGTAGCTGGTTCTGGAAAAACTATAGTTCGTCGCTCCTTATCTCTGGCAATATCAGGAACCCCATGATTGTCGATCAGCTCCGCAATCATTGAAGATGTCATAACATTGTACGAAGTTGGAATAGCTTCGGTGGCTTATTCTCATTTCGATTTTCGGGACACCAGCAAGCAAACCCGTCGCAATCTTCTCGCCTCATCCAACTTTCTGCGCGTTCCAATCCCCTTTGCGACGTGCTCTCCCATCTACACACGACGACCCTAGTAACAGCGTTCTTATGCGTTGCCTAGAGGAGACGCTCACCCTACCTGATCAACACTCAATTTATCTTATCATGGACTCGGATGCTCTCGACAAATGCCCCGACAATTTTTGGATCCCTGTCCGACCGCAAATGGGTCCTTGATTTCGTGAACGAACTCGTCAACCTTCGGCACCCTAATCTTCATATATGCGTTACTAGTCGCTCGGCAATCGACATCGGGGATTCCCTCGAGCCCCTTGCGTCTCACACGGTTTCCCTTCATTTGTCCGCTTTCGTCGTGAAGACTACATGACAAAAGCGGACAAAAGAAAGGTATCGCACGCTACATCAGGTCTGTCGTCTATTCTGATGCGGGTAAACTTATGAAGAGGTGGAAGAATGAGAACAAAGAGCTGTCATTCTGACCCTCTCAAGGTGCCGATGAAATGTAAGCCTGAGCGCATTCGTGATGACGATAAAATTTGCTTACGTCATTTAACAGGTTCCGATGGGTTTCTGACACAGCTCGAAATGTTGCAAAATTGCCTCCCACAGAATATCCGGCGTGTCCTTAAAGATTTCATTGGACAAGGTACGAGCGCGTGTTGAAGGAAATTGAGGCAAACCAACACCGTGCTCACCGCCTCTTACAATGTCTCACCGTGGCGATCCGCCCGCTTCGAGTCTAGGAGCTCGCAGAAATTCTTGCACTTGATTTTGATGAGGCCGAGGGAGGAATACAGGAGCTAAACAAGGATTGGCGGTGGCAGAATTAGCAAGAGGCTGTGTTGTCTACGTGCTCCAGCTTGATTACCACTGTCGGCAATGGCTCTGACCGCGTGGTCCAGTGCTCGCATTTTTCGGTCAAAGGATACTTGACCTCGGATCGCCTCACCACCTCACAATCAAACCTTTCACATTTCCGTATCTCTCTCTCTTGCCAGCCCACATAATCATTGTAAGGTTTGGAGACTCCGTTTCATACACTAGAACTACCAACTTCAGTCGATATAACAGTCCAAGCAGGACATGTAACAAAACCATCCGATGACCAGCCAGTTCGACGACAACTCAAACCTCACTACGACCCGGAGATCTACTCCACTGGAAGTGGAAACGAGTAGTATTTGTCGAAGTGCTCCCAATCCTGCCTCATCAGCGCCGCAACTTGGTTCAGCAATTTGCAATCCTTCTTGTGATCTGACCAGTCACCTACTTGGCAATCCTACATGCGAACAACTGTCAGCTCTTGAGTTCGTAGGACATAATATCCAGAGCCCTGTGGCCAGCCGCTCACCTTGCCGCAATACCAGGTAACGTGGCAACGAGAGCAGCGTTGACGAGGGATAGCCGTCGTATTGCACTTTGTGCAGGCGGGGACATCGTCCATTTGGGAAAGACCATTCGAGATACGATCGCTGAGAGCGAGGAGTCGTTCCAGAGTACAAGGGAAAAACTAAGTAGGTCGGCCTTTTACATCCAATAGAATGGGTAGGTGTTATACCTTGCACGCGTTCTGCATCTTCGATTCTAAATCCGATGTTTCCATCTGCGACTCGGAAGCCGTGCTGCTGAGCGTAAAGAATAGCGATGGTGTTTCCCTCTTTGATGAGCGAGTTAGGCATATTGCGATGGACGGGGAGGTTAGACTCGGACGTTCGAATTAAAAAGGTTCCTCCAGAATGGTGTGAATCGAGGTAAAAGCTAGTGGTGACTTCGTCGCCCCTTTTGTCCTCCACCGTAAGACATAGTCGAGTGAAGACAGCTTTCTCTGTGATTTCGCCTAGGTAACACCAATGGCGTATAGGAGCATAGACGCCCTCTTCACGTTCGCGGTAGTAGGCATAGGGGATATCGTGTTCGTAAGGACATTCCATAAAGGAGGGAAACGCTCTATCGTCTCGAAGATTGGTGCTTGTGGGTGCTGAGCGTCCCGTCATTGTTCGAGCTGAAGTATAGAACTGGTCTAAGGTGGAGCAAGGCACGAGCCAATGAATCTGCGTGCGACCATTTTTCATCCGGCTCAAAGAATCCGCGTTAATCCACTTTTCTTTCTCCCCACCGCACCAGAAAATCACCATGGGGGTGATGAAACCCAGTTCGACTCGACACTCATCGACTCGGCCCGCCCACCCACGACCTCACTTCTTCGGATTTCGGACACAATGCCCGCACCTCGTACTCGTACAGAAACCGCCCAGTCTAACTTATTTATGCAGCCCATTTTCTTCGATATCGCTTAAACGTTCACCACCCTCCAGTACACTCGAGGACTTAGTACTATTCGACTTTCGTTACCTCCGTTTACTTACTACGTCCAGGCGTTTATCCGGAGTCCGTCCTTCTGTGGGTCCTGTCTGTGGCATTACTTGGAGCTGCACAGACGATCTGTTCCCTGGATGGGCAAAACCATGAACTTGGCATTCGGCACTAGGCAATGACTTAGCGCCCCAGACAAGGTGAGAGTGGCTAGAGCCATGCCAAAACCGGTCTCGTCGCGTCCGCCATCACTCCGAGAAAGGTTCAAAGCCTACTAGGCACCGAGAAATGGCGTGCTCAGCCAAAGTTTTAACTGACGGGCATTCGCAACACACACAAAATGTCCTTCTGCACTCAAAGCGATGATACCAAACAGCGGATCGAGTACCGTCCAGTGCGGCGACGGCTACTAAAGATCAGCTAAAGCAGGTAACCGACTAGTCTCCCCGTGGTGGAATAGGTACTTAGTATCGAGGGTTGGCAAGAACCGAGGTTCAGTTGGGTACAGTATCGTCAGAGGTGTCACGTAGCTTGGATATGGATCTGCATCACATTCGTCCTGACCTCCATCCATGCCTGCTTTGAGTCGGTGCCTTCCTCAGTGCTACTACGAGATAGATCCATACTGTATAGCATCGTTCGTTGCATGAGTAAATAAAGCACGAGATCCGATTACTGTAGCCGTCTCAGATATCCAGTCATCTCCCTCCTTGTTCCTCGTACCACTCGCACCAATATCCACCCAATCTACCTCATCTCCCACTTGCGCACCTCGTCTTTACCGAGCGCCTCTATCTTAAACCACACGAGGTGCAAGCGCTCGGACACTCTCATCGCAAGCTCGCGCCAGGGTCCGGCGAACTGCGTGCCACGGGGCGGAATGCCGCTGCCGTAGCGCCCACGATCCTGGAGGATGGCGACGAGCCCATCCTGATACACGGCGCCTCCGCCGGGCTGCAAAATGCGGTGCCCGATGCGTGCTATGGTGCAATATGGTAGAAGACCGCTACTTTTGAACAGCGGCGGAATCGGCTGGCGAAAAATTCGGATTCTTCATATGGGTCCGGTGGTGCACAACGAGGAGTCAGGTAGTAATTTATGATTGAAAAACATGTGTTTTCGTGGCTCTAATGTCGTCTAACCTGCGCTACACATCACATTGAAGAGTCTGTGTGCTGCCAACCATAAACTGACCCTGAAAGTCTGAGAATGCGCACGATTTTGGGGGTGTGAAGCGTCGCTAGTGGTCACGCAGGCCTCCGCGGGGCGTGAAATGTCGTAGTCGGGTCCGCGGCAATCGCGGACACGTCGGTGTTAAAGGGCTAAGGCCGCGCGTGAGTGCGACGAGGTCAGGAGAGGCTACACGGGCCTGAGGGTTGAGTAGTCGGAAGTGGTCGGAAGTGGTCGCGCACGCTTGTGCGTGGCGCAAAACTTCGCACAGGTTGCCGCCAGGGTTGGGAACACGTCAGGTTCGAGTCGCTAAGACTGCGCATGAGTGCGCCGCACTGGGGAATACATGGGATGAGCCTCATTGAGCTCAAAAGTCCGAGTCTCCAAGCGCACTTGCAGCCCATTTTGATGCATAGTTACCTTATTTGGTCACAGGCGGCGGAATTGACCCATCAAAAAAATAAAACTCCCTCAGTTTTGAGTATTTCGACAAACTGTTTTAGGGATTTGTTCCTCTCATCAAAACAAGCACTTTGGCTAAAGGAATAAGCAGTCCGACTTTTTTTCCAGGAGCAATCTTGGTTGTACAAAAGTAGCGGCCTTCTGACGAATTGCACCATAGGTTGTCGAGAGCGGCATCCTGCGCGGGGAGG
The DNA here is from genome assembly GCA_024734325.1 of Lactarius hatsudake. Classification (NCBI taxonomy): domain Eukaryota; kingdom Fungi; phylum Basidiomycota; class Agaricomycetes; order Russulales; family Russulaceae; genus Lactarius; species Lactarius hatsudake. Next base: position 633,907 of record JANSJP010000007.1, read on the forward strand.
TCGGTGAGTGCGTGCGCGACGAGCAGAGCCTGCGCAAAGTCGAATATACCGTTCTCAACGAAGTTGGGAAGGCCGACGAAGGCTAGAGCTCGCGGGGCGTGCGTCGGCGCGCGGGACAAAACATGCCAGAAGAGCGGGCGGAGGTACCGCCCGTTGTTTGTGAGCGCGTCGCAGTCGTCTTGGTCTAGGAGCGGCGTGGAGAGGGACGTGTTGCGTATGGAAGAGTAAGGAGGTGTGCAGCTCGTAGGCCGTCGCGAGGAGACCATGGAGTGAATGTGACGAAGCTTGCTCTGTCTATTTACCGCGGTGAGTTTCTGTTGTTGTCCTTTTGACTTCGGCTGAAAGTTGCCCAGCCTGCCAGCTGTTCTACGTCCGAGTTTGAAACCAGCGTCTCAGTCTAGGATCGTCACCCATATGCGTTCTTTGTTGGTGTTGTTATGCACCATGTGGACGTCCTGCCCCCCACAATTGCCACGAAAACAAAGCCGATACAGAACGTAAAATGCCCCTCCGCAAACGGACTGCTCCCGCCGACATGCCCATGAGCAGAACTAGGCTCACCGCACGGACAGACGCCAGGGATGGGCTTGCGAGAGAGAGGGCACAAGGCAACATTCCGCCTCCTGTTCCACCCGTGTCTTCGATTTCCCCGCCCCAGAGCCTGCCCCCGTCCCTGCACCTGCACCTGCACTAGCCGTCCAGCCAATTCCGCAGCCTCCTCCTTTGAAACTCGCGCCTGCGCCAGAACCCCCACGGGTAGTCGCACCCGATTCGGTTCCTGCGGCAGAGACGGCAAATCCGGACGTTTCAACAAGGCCTACCTTCAAATCACCTCCCCGCTTTTGCCTCACCTACGGCGGCACCTGTCAAGGTCTCGCCCCCAACTTGAACTCCCAGGCGACGCAACAGTGGCTCGTCATGGGTTGGCGAGAAGGACGACGGACAGCGATGCGGAAGGCGTGGTTGGTTGAGGAGCGGTGGTGAGACCCAATGTAATGCATTTATCGGAGATTATGGACTTGGCGTGCGACGGTATCTGCGTCCAGAGACTTTGCACCTCTCGAAATCTGTATTTATTTCGTTCTCCTCATGCTTGATGTTCATTGGCGTGTTGGCTAGCTAGATGTATGTGTCGACGCATACTACCCGACGAGTTTTGACATCGCTCTCAGTCTTCCCAATGTTGATATAATTTCTCAATTTGTGTTTGCTCTCTCGTCATGGTGCGTCGTCGTTGACCTCAACAACCGTGTCCATCGATACACCTCCATCGGCTTGATCAGCCCCGCCACGGAACTTGCTTCGCAGCTCGCATACCGGGATGCGGGGCTCCTCAGCCCATCTCGAGCTAACATCTTCAGGGCGATAAGGAAGGGCAGCCATTTATGGTATCTGTCCACGGCCGACTACCAAGACAAAATCGTCTATATGAGTTTTAATTCGGCATGTCATAGTGTAACTTCGGATTGCCTACAAAAGCTACGGATATGCTATAACCGTTCTATCTAAGCGTCAATACAAGTAGTCCAACTGCGTCCGTGTACGGAAGCGGAGAGATCAATGCGGGTTTCATATTCGCCAGCAATCCATAAGTTACTTGGGCGGTGAAGGTGTGCCCTATGTATTAGAGGGATCCACACTAAAAGTTCACCATTACCACCACATATCCATCCCTCGTCGTTGATAATAGTATGGTCAGTGAAGTCGGTGTGTGTTGTAGTTCCTGTAGTTCCTGTCGTTGCATTTAACATGCGAATTGATCCACGTTCTGATGGGATGATATGCTGGTGATCTGGGGAGAATGCCACAGACTCGACCGAATCCATGTGTCTAGTGAATGGGCTTGTCGCTGTCCCTATGTTCCACATACGAATTGTTCGATCTTCCGAGCCTGAGACGATGCGTTGGCCGTCTGGTGAGAAAGTCACAGACCTAATCCAATTCGCATGTCCAGTAAACGGGCCCGCCACTGTCTCCCCGGTCACGGCGTTCCACACACGAATTGTTCGATCTTCCGAGCCTGAGACGATGCGAAGGCCATCTGGCGAGAATGCCACAGATGAGACCGCATCCGTGTGTCCAATTAACGGGCCTGCCGCTGTCTCTCCCGTAGTGGCATTCCACACACAAATTGTTCGATCGCGCGAGCCTGAGACGATGCGCAGGCCATCTGGCGAGAATGCCACAGACGAGACCGCATCCGTGTGTCCAGTAAACAGGCCTGCCGCTGTTTCTCCGGTCGTGGCGTTCCATACACGAATTGTTCGGTCATACGAGCCCGAGACGATGCTCTGGCCATCTGGTGAGAACGCCACAGACCAGACCCAATTCGTGTGCCCAGTGAACGGGCCTGCCACTGCCTCTCCCGTAGTGGCGTTCCACATACGAATGGTCCGATCGCGCGAACCTGAGACGATGTGCTGGCCATCTGGCGAGAACGCCACAGATTGGACCCTGTCACTGTGTCCTGTAAATGGGCCTGCCGCTGTCTCTCCCGTCGTGGCATTCCACACACGAATTGTTCCATCGCCCGAGCCTGAGACGATGCGCTCGCCATCTGGTGAGAATACTACAGACCAGACCCAATCCATGTGTCCAGTAAACGGGCCAGCCGTTGTCTCTCCTGTCGCGGCGTTCCGCACACGAATTGTTCGATCAAAAGAGCCTGAAACGACGCGCTGGCCATCTGGCGAGAATGCTACAGACCAGATCGAATCTGCGTGCCCAGAAAATAGGCCTGCCACTGACTCTCTCGCAGTGGCGTTCCACACACAAATTGTTTGATCGCGCGACCCTGAAACAATGCGCTTGCCATCTGAGGAGAATGCCACAGACTGGACTGATTCTGTGTGTCCAGCAAAAGGGCCTGCTATTGTCCTTCCCGTAGTGGCGTCCCATACACGAATTGTTTGATCGTACGAACCTGAGACGATGCGCTGGCCATCTAGCGAGAATGCCACAGACGAGACAGAATTCGTGTGTCCAGTAAACAGACTCGCCATTGTCTCTCCCGTAGTGGCGTTCCACGCACGAATTGTGTCATCTTTCGCGCCTGAGACGATGCGCTGGCCATCTGGTGAGAAAGCCACAGACAAGACCGCATCCGTGTGTCCAGTAAATGGACCTGCCACCGTCTCTCCAGTTGTGGCGTCCCATACACGAATTGTTTGATCGCCCGAACCTGAGACGATGCACTGGCCATCTGGCGAGAATGCCACAGACATGACCGAATCCATGTGTTCAGTTAATGGGCCTGCCGCTGTCTCTCCCGTCGTGGCGTTCCACACACGAATTGTTCGATCGGCCGAGCCTGAGACGATGCGCTGGCCATCTGGCGAAAATGCCACAGACCGGACCCAATCCACGTGTCCAGTAAATGGACCTGCTACCGTCTCTCCAGTCGTGGCGTTCCACACACGAATGGTCCGATCGGCCGAGCCTGACACGATGTGCTGGCCATCTGGCGAGACCGCCACAGACGCGACCCAATTCATGTGTCCAGTAAACGGACCAGAGATTATCTCTCCCGTGGTAGCGTCCCACACACGAATTCTTCCATCTTGCGAGCCTGAGACGATGCGCTGGCCATCTGGGGAGAGCGCAACGGAATAGACTTCGCCCCCAACAGTTGAAATCATCAATTCCGATGATGGCCAATCAGACAATCGCCCACGTTCCACAGGTAAGATTCGAGGAAATCGACTGGAATAATGTGCAGAGACAAGAGAACTGGTCGGCACAAATGGTAGAGCTGAAAGATAGACATGCGGTGCGCTCTTGGCCATGGCTCCCCCGAAATACCGCACGAACATGGAGGTATCATTAACAAACAACTTGAATTCCTCTAGCTCCGTCTGAGAATCCTGCTGCAATCGCCGATATTAGTTCTTTGCCTTCCTCGCCAGATCAACAACTGAATTATACTCACACTTTGACCAGAGGCTAACCACACGTCCAAAGTAGAGCACGCTGACGAAGCAAGGCCCATATAGGTCGTCAAGCTAAGAGCCTCCAACCAAAACAGAAGTTTCTTCTCAAAGAACGTCCGAAGTTTTCCGAACAGGTCCGCATCGAAACTAATATGTTCCAAATGATTGCCCCAGAAACGACAGGCGTACAACAGAGCAGGTGAGATGTGTTCATCAACGCGCGAGTTGAGGTCCGCAACATCCTTGTTGGCAAGATATGATGTCTCGAGATTGCAGATGTTGAATTTGAGGTCATTGAGCAGTAGGCCCAGACAGGAATGGGCCAATTGACGGTGAGCGTCACGAATGTCGACGCAAAAGTCGCCGCTCTTATCTTCATTTGTGAGGAAATCGCGGAATGACGTGTGGAGAAGGACGATGGGAAGATTTTCATTGGACGAATCGACATTGCTCAACAACGAGCTGAGGCGACGGATCAATATAACAACGGCATCACCGTCGTCGTCGTCTGTGTGTCGTTGCAGAGTGGTCAGAGAGCGGATACTGAGGGGTTCAGTTGCAGCGAGGAGCTGTCCCGTAACGGTGCGGAATAGAAGCCGTGCTTCGTGGTCTGTGATATATCCTTCAAGGACTTCTTTGTATAGATCGTCCTAAAGGGCCTTGTCCATCGCGATTTGCACCGGGTTTTAGAAGATGGCGTATAACCTTTTTCTTGCTAAAACCGAAGCGTCCGGGAGGAACTAGGATGAGTTGACTGGCAACCTGCTGCCCACTGAAACAATCCCTCGGCCTTTATTGCCAGTGCGTCGCCATGATTTGTGAACTCGTCCGAAGGAAGCCTCTCCCGAAGAAACGCAAGAATGTCGCCGTCCGTTTTAGCAGCAAGCTCGGGATCCTTCATGTGTCTGATCCTGACTGAAGGTGCTCCAACAAACGCAGGCACGATGCTATCGTCTGGTCTCGAGGTGATGAGCACACGGAAGTTCGATGAGAGTCGGCTGAGGTTGTCAGCGAGAAATGTGTGTAATCCCGTTCTACCATTTGCGTCCCCACTCTCGTCCAGGGCATCAATTACAACAAGAATGGGACCGACAATGTGCAGGTCCTTAAGTGGTTCCAGGATAAGGTTTTGAAACAGGGTACCATAGTCACGTGTGCCGGCCCGAAGAGCGGAATTGTCCTTTACGAGCCTTCCAAGGGCGGTTTTAAATGAAGGGTAGCGGTCTGAGAGATCACGAGCAAGAGTCGTGAAGAGGTGATAAGCCTCCCGTTTGGATTGCTCCTTCCGCAAAAAGATGAAGGATGATGTAAGACGATGTATTTTGTCGAAGCTACGTGCGATCTCATGCGCGATGCATGACTTTCCCGTGCCTGCTTGCCCGAAAAGAACGAGACAGCGCGCGGAAGCGGGATCGTTCACCCAATTGACAATGAAATCCAGGAATGCTGTGCGTGTTCCCGCAAGACAGCCCTTGTCGGGTGCGAATCGCGAACCCGTCCCATATGGGATTTCTCTGATTTTTGCATCTATCTCTGTGACAATCCTCAGATCGATAACCCTCAAGGCATTAGGGTTACGAACCAGTGTCTGAGACTTGGTTAGAGACCCACTTCAGCTGGGTCGTCATACCGTCAAGCTGACTTGAAATTCGGCCGAAATCGGCCGAAATTGTTCCCACATCGGCCAAAATTATTCCCACACTGGACGAAATTATTCCCACATTGGCCGAAATGATCCCCACATCGTCCAAAATTTGGAGCGCAGTAATCTCTGTGGTGATCGTGGCCTCATCCAAGAATTCTTTGTGGAGTTCGAGAAGAGTGCTTCGGAAATCCTCGATCTTTTTATCCACTTGGCTGCCAGTATTCTTCAATATTCGCTGCCCTGAAAACCGCATGTTTACGTTGGCCACAGAAACAGGTAAAAATTACGTACATAATTGTGAGTTCTTTGCGTACGATTGGATAAAGTCACAGCAATTGCAGACATGCTGCAACATGAGCGTAAGGATCTGTGCCTGCCTGGGAACACGCCCGATCGTTTTGAAACGGTCTTCCCGGTTCGTGAAATCAAACGCATCGTGCATGGCGCCAAGTAACGTTCGGATGTTGTCGTCACGTTGAAACTGTTCTACGAGTGTCTAGCATCCGAATAGATCTGACATGAGTATATTAATCCGACGTTAGCGCAAACAGATCACCTTGGGGATCGCAAAAAGTAGTCCATATGCCATCTTCGCATATGGGTGAAGCTGAGGACGAACTTCTATTTTATGAAGGATTAACAAAACGACATCGCACGCACCTCCGCAACCGAGCTCACAGCATCCATCACCCACTTAATCCTCTCAAGAGCACCTTCCAATGTGCTCGAGACATTAATTGTCGTCATAGCTTCGTCGGCGTCAAGGAGAGCATTCTTGGCAGGTGACACTCCCGCCCGTCGATCGGTCACTGGCGGCATAGGGGTGCCTATATCGTTGGGAAGGCGAGAAGTTGGAGGTGAGCGTGTTACAGAGCCTGTAGCGACGGTGGACCGAATGGTGTTTGTGGAGACCTGGGCCATAGAAGGTCTCGTAGCTTCACCAGTGGGAAAATCGACGACGTCGGTCGATCGGGGGACGTTAATGGGCAAGACCAGATGGGAAGACGTATTCGGCGACACAATGACCGTCAAGTAGAGCACGACCGGCTCGATCGGCTGTCCGGCCTTTCTGTCGCTATGGGTGAGGGTAAAAGGAAAGTCTACACCCGAGATGTTCAGCTAGTCAAACAAGCTTGGTTTTGGAAAAGAAACGAACCGGCTTGGGACTTGACAGGTATCACCTCATGCTTCCCGATAAGGATATCCCGACGTGCGAACCTCTCCGCATAAAGACGCAGTACAAGAAGTGAAGACGGTTGTATAATGCTGAACAGAACTCTCAGCCGAAAAAGAGGACTAAAAATGTATGCCCTACAAGACACCAAGGTTCTCGTTCCATTGCACCGTCGCTCCCTCAGTCGGATTGCTTGAAGTCTTCTTTTTTGTCGCCTGACTGGTTACAGTAACACAAAACTTGAGGCCGAATAGATTCTTGACATGGGGGACATTGTTCGCTCGGAGGACTAAAAGTGATATTAAATACTTATCGGGGGATCAGTGACTCGGAGTCAGGACTCAAGTACATACCGGTCACCTCAACACGTAGGCTTTCCTGCAATTCGGCGATTCGATGTCTATCCAAGGAAAGCTATTGACCGAATATCGGAAAGACAAAAAGGGGATTGATGCACCCTCTTCCTGGATCTTGCGATGCTGAGGGACCCGGGCTGGAGTAGTGGGTTACGATTAAGAAAGCCAAAGGTCAATGGCCATTTACGCACAAATTCAAGGACATTTGCGGGCTTTCGACATCTCGTGCAGCGGCCATACTGGACGGAAGAATGTTTTGGGGTGTTGGATTGGATAGACAGTTGGAACTCATTTAGAGTGTCTAGGTAACCTGTTTGGCATGAGTGTCACACGCTCTTACAGTACTTACAGTACTCGTATAAGACACAAACCACTCACAAAAAATGGCGACAAGGGGTGTTAACATTGCGCGTCTCGCTGAAGGGTGTTTGCAGGATCAGATAGTAAGACAGGGGATGTTGTAGCGAACTGAATGGAACATTCAGTCAGTTTATGATATTTCACTCGGCATAGTGGTAATGAAACGTCGATAACCCCGATTGACAAGCAAGATGACGATATGATGACAAGCAGGTGAAGACGACCCTTCACAGAACTGGACTGCGAACCCCAAAACTTTCGATAGGACAGACCGGTTTTGTAACGGAGACAACTTTTACCTGATTGTATCACTATGGCTCATATATTGAATTCAACATATTGGAACGAGAACGAGATCACGCTCGCTGGTGGCAGATTGCACGCACGAGGCGAACTTCATTTAGCTCGAATAGTGCTCGACTACACCATATGGGCGTGTTTTACGGCCCGCCAGTCGCTGCTTGTTATTTATTGTCCTTCCGTCTTTCCTCCGTCTTTCACCTGCTCGTTCAGCTCTTGCCCATCCAAACCTACATTCCCGCGATTCCAGAAAACGGTCTTAACGCTGCCATTGCCGATGGACTAAACATCACGGATATCTATATATGCAGTGCACAACATTATGTGTTGAGTGGCGTGGTGTTTTGAGCATGGCGAATACGATGGTCGCTTGAGAGGCTCTGGGATATTATGGTGGACCGACCGCGGGATGGGACAGAAGCTGAAAAACGTGGCACATCGGGCACGAATGCTGCCTCAATGATACAGAGTTCCGAACATAGGGGCGCGGGGAGTGAAATGCGAGATGGCGCCAACGCGTTCTACTCCCCGGAAGGGGAGGGAGGGGAGTCACTCTTGAAAGGAACGTATGTCTAAGGGCCAGCGGAAAGAAGGGAGATCGTTAGTCAGTCGAAGACCGAAGAGCACGGGCAGCAGAGGAGGGCAAATGGTGCGTACCGAGTTGGCGAAACCAACAAACTGTCGTGCTGTCTCACCCACTTGCACTACGAGGACGTTACGACCGTGGTACACCTCGGGTTCGTGATAGAAGATAGATTGGAGTATCTTTCGACTAGGCGAAGCTTCCCAAACTTGTTGCCCTTGGAGCTTGGGTTCATATGGGTAGTGATTCTGTCAACTTGCGATAATAAGATGATCGAATCTGGCATGAACAGTGCGATTGATTGTATGATACAAGGCGGTGGGCTGCCAGTGATCGGAGACATTGCAACCGTTCCAGTCGGCTGTCAGAACTTCGTGACGTAAGCGCATATATGAAGAAAGGTTCCAACGCGAGATCATTGATTTGTGGTACTGAAGTATGAAGGTGTGATTGGGGAAGAGTGCTACGCCGAGGGTGAATGAGAACTGAGTAGATACTAGTAAATCATCAAGTTGGTGGTAGAGGAGAGCACGCTTACTGTAATTCCTGGGACGAGGGTTATTGGTTCTGACACGCAGATATAGCGGTATCTCAGGGAGGTCCAAGATTGAACATTGCAATGAGTGGAGATGAGTTCGCTCTTGATACCGCCAACGTCGTCACGTTGTTCGAAGAGGACAATCTCCCAGGTTCGTGTCAGATCCTTGGGCAGTGTCTTGAGCATTCCACCTGTGCCCCTGCCCAAATTTGCGATACGTTTGTCGGGCGCGCCAATCAATGGTCGGCGGTACGCTAGACATGAAGGAGAGAAAGAGCGAGGCGGAACCAATTTTAGGAATTCAAGTTGAAGCTATTGAAGAAAGCCACGGCTCGCACTCGAATTACGCAATATCACAGTATATAAATGTATCCAAAAAAAAAAAAAAAGAGGACGTTCACGTAAAGTAAGTTAACCATCTCAGAACGCTGAATGCATATTATACCAGATTATTTGCATACGAATCCCCCACCAGACTTTTTTCATACACTTCCCTATTTGACCAAGGGAGCGCACTTCCGAAAGGCACTTTTCGGTTTGCTCAAAAATGTTCTCGTCAGAAAATGGTAGAGGCCATCCCAAGAGCCAAGGGCTATTCAAGCGCATTTCCCCAAGCTCTGTACGCTTTCTAAGCGCCGTGGCCCGGTGTGGCTTTCGCTTCACCACTTTCCCGCTTCATGCGTGCTCCTATTCACTCCGGACCCTTCCCTCCGTATTTTACCATTCCCCTGTTCATCTAATGCACCCTATCCCTTAGCTTTTATTAGCTTTTATTCCCCAATATATACAATTTACACCTAAGACCTCAAATAGCAGACTGCTCCCCTCACATTTTGGACTTTTGAGCTGAGTGCGGCTCTCCGCTCGCGTTCTCCAGCGTGCCGCACACGCGCGGTCTTAGCGACTCGAACCCGACGCGTTCTCGACCCTGGTGGCCATCTATTCGAAGTTTCGCCCCACGCCGAAGCATGCGCGATTGTTTCCGATCACTTAGATCACTTGCTCTGTGTAGCCTCTCCCGACTTTGCCGCACTCGTGCACGCCCTTAGCCCTTCGACACTGACGCGTCCGCGATTTCCATGGACCTGCCTGCGACATCTCGCGCTCCGCGGAGGCCTGCGCGATCACCTTGCGCCGCTTCACACCTCAAAAGCAGAAAATGTAAGATGCGATTGAACAGTTGTACTCTACAAATCAGAAAGCAGTAGACCGGAACAATCCTCCCAGAAATTATGCTTCATGAGGACAAAAATGTAACTTGTAACTTGAAGGGAAGAATCTATACAAATTACAAAAGATTAGGAGTTGAACGCAATCGTCGTCTACATGTACTTGATATCACTGCCAGTACTGGCGAAAAATCTCATGTACTTATCATACCTGACAAAACACCTGACAAATTTGTACAAAAATTTGTCCCAAGCAAGTTACAGTCGACAGCGTCGAGTCGGTCGACGCCTAGTTTACACGGAGATCCCCGGACTGTGGGAAAACCGTGGTCTTGCATACTGTATTTCTGATTCTGATAACGTTTTGGGGTTGAATCATGTTATGCGTTATGATAGCCTCGTGAAACCAGGCACTTCGACAAGTAACTTCGGCTAGCGGAGGTTGCAAGGTGTCGGGGTTTGAAGGGTGCTGCTACCCGAGTCACTTGGTTGAGAGAGAAGAGAGACGACGCAAAATGAGCGGAGCTTCTGAGTTCGAAAACCGGCTGGTCCGAGCCTAGCGTTATGACAATTTCGACTGTACCTCGGATCAAGTCCGTGAATAGGAAGGTCGTCTCGGACCTGGAACACCGCTAGGTGCTCTCCGACGAAGTTTTGCTAGCGGCTTGCCCGGATTCCTCATCTAGGCGCGGCCCATCACAGCGGTCATGTACCCTTGACCAGCCTTTTTCCGGATGTCCCACCGAGTCCCCTGTCGTATGTTGGACTGGGTAAACTTCACCCTCGCCCAATCCTATCTCAATCGATGCAAGAATCGATGGTCCTATTCGTATCAACTAGCAACCCGCGGTCATATTCGCCATTATCTCAGCCCTCAGATCTAGCTGTTCCCGTGTATAAATGCGAAAAGCCCTCACTGTTTCAATGATTTCGGCTCTACGAAAATTGCTTGACCTCAAAAACTCATTGCGTCGTAGACACCATCTCGCCGACCGACCTCTCGTAATCATGCGCTGCGATTGTATATCTGTGCTCTCCGTCTTCGCCACTGGTCTCCTCGGCGTTCTTGCGAAGCCCCTCTTACCACCTTGGGACGAGATGCACGTCAAGCACTCCTGGAACGCCGTCCCGGAGAATTGGGTGTCCTTGGGCCGGCCGCCTTCTGGCACTACAATCGACCTTTACATTGCTCTCAAGCCCCACCGTGAGAACGCCCTGATCGACGCACTCTACGAGGTCAGTGAACCTGGGCATCCGAGGCACGTCCACACCACACCTCCGCTGACACGTGTTCTCACGAGTGCTACTGCTCCGATGCAGATATCGTGCACACCTGACGAAAGAGCAGGTGGCTGACCTTGTCGCACCGCCTCTAGAGACCCTCGAGCTCGTGAATTCCTGGCTCGAACACCACGGCATCTCTTCCTCATCCATCTCTATGACACACGGCGGCAACACACTAAAGCTCAAAGGCGTGTCTGTGACCCAAGCCAACACCCTTATTGGCGCTTCGTACCAGGTCTACAGGCACGTTGAGAGGGGCGAGACCATTGTCCGCACAGTCGGTTATTCGCTTCCCAGAGCACTGCACTGGCACGTGTTGACTGTGGTGCCCACGACATCCTTTGTCTCCCCGCGCACGCAATGGCAGACGCCGCAGAATCGCTCTAGCGGGGAAACAGTGGGGCTAGTGAAGTCGGCATTGGGAGAACCCGCGACGATGCTATCGAGCCGCGCAAAAGTCGGATACGTCACGCCGCCGTTCCTGCGCTGGCTATATGACACGGCGACCTATGCACCCATTGCGATGAGCGAGAATGTACTCGGGATTGCGGGGTTTTTAGGGGATAGCTCTAGCCCGGCGGACCTGTTGGCGTTCATGCGCAAATACCGGAATGTAGACGACGCGACGTACGAGGTCGTAAAGATCAACGGCGGGGGATACGACCCGACCCACCCAGATGAAGAGGCAAATATGGACATCCAGTACGCTGAGGCCATGGCCTATCCAACCCCCCACATCTTCTACAGCACAGGCAAAGGGCAATCGCGCACGAGTGACTGGTTCTCCACCTGGCTCGAATACATCCTCGATCAGAGGGACATCCCTCGGACAATCAGCATATCATACGTGTATGAAGAAAGAAACATCCCGAGGGAACATGCACATTATGTGTGCGAGATGTTCGCAATGCTCGGAGCGCTTGGCGTCAGCGTCCTCGTCTCGAGTGGTAACAACGGCGTCGGCAAAGGGACCTGTGTGAACAAGAACGGCATGGTCCGGTTCTTACCTCCTTTTCCCGGATCCTGTACGTGTGGCAATTTCTCTCGGATTGGACGCAATACACGAGTGCAGGCCCAGGAAGCTCACCGCATCGCCACGCTTTTCAGGTCCTTATGTCACCGTCGTCGGCGGAACCACGGACTACGAACCGGAGGTCGCAGCGTTGTTCTCCGGTGGCGGCTTCTCGGACCACTTTGAGCGCCCCCCTTACCAGAGGCAGGCCGTGCGCACCTTCCTCGAGAACCTCGGGAGCCGGTATCAGGGCCTTTACAAGTATGTTCGTTTCTGTGACCTGATCTAACCCATTCGTAATTTGTACCTGGTGCAGTGATTCTGGTCGCGGCATCCCCGACATCGCTGCACAGTCCGTCGATTTCCAGATCTTTTTCAATGGCCGAGAGCAAAGTGAGAGTGGCACAAGTATAGCGACACCCGTGTGTCCCTTTCCTCCCACCTCCGATTCGGGTCGTCCTTGACCGCCCACTGACTGCCAATCTACAGGTTGTGGCGGGCATCATCTCACTGCTTAATGGCTGGCTGATTTCGGTAGGCCAGGACCCGCTCGGCTTCCTCAACCCTTGGCTGTACGGACGGGGCCTCGCAGCTCTCAACGACATCATAGAGGGCTTGAATCCGGGCTGTGGCACGGTTGGATTCTCCGCTATCGCTGGGTGGGATCCTGTGCGTTCCACCAGACTTAATACTTCTTCACTTTCGACGTTCGATGACGCTGGGCTCCGCAGGTCACGGGTCTCGGAACGCCTAACTTCCGCAAAATGCTGGGACAGTTAAATTCGAGATAGTAGAGTTTATGTTTCCGAATAGTGATCAGTGACCCGGTCACATGACCTCAGTTGGCCTTGACCCAAATTGACTCGGAATACTAACTACATTGCCGGACAGAGACAAAACTAAGTCAGAGAACGATCAATTCCTCTTTGTGCATGCTCCATCCCCTCATTTCTGCCCATTCCTCACCCCACGCCAAGCCCCACGCCTCCGTTTGCTCGCAAAGGGGACGTATAAACGGGCGGGGCATGCAATGGTGTCCACGCGGAACGGGGGCGCGCCCCGCTGTCTACCCCTCTACACTGCCAAATGAACCAGAACCCTGTATGAAGGTCCGGTCGCCCAGGGTTGGACCAGGGTCCATGCGGCCCCAGTTTAGGCTCATTCGTGTGCCGGTCGAGAGGAGTCACCTCAAATGGTGGCAAAAAAAAAAACCAACCCTGGAACAAGGCTGACACAGGGTCAACTCAGTGTGGGCCGTCTGAACCCGGCCATGGGGTCCCGGGTGAATTGGCAGTGTATCCATAGCACTGGTAGAACAAGTGAAATCTGCTTGAATTTTCCGAGCACCCTGTCAACCAAATGTGCTACGCGAGAAACCTGTCAGGCTGTCAACAACTTGTCAAAAATTGTTGCTATAGCCGAGCGAGACGAAGACTTTTGCATCAACTTCAAGAGAGTTCTGCACACAGATTAAGAGCTTGCCAAGGTCGAAATTCTGTGCAAATTGCAAATAAACGCAAATAACGACAAACCAAAGCACTCGGGCCCGGGCACCGGCAGCACCATTCATGCCGATGCGCGCACCCTCATAGGCCTCATCGCGCATTAATCCTACGCACTGTACCAGCTAGCAGAGATGTCTTCGGTCAAGCCCGTGCAGACGGTCATCCTGTGATACCCATTATCTTGTTAATCTCTTGCTGATGCCCACCCTGGTGGTTTTTTCTGGGTTCTCGGTCTCGCCTCCACGGCACTAGCAGTACCACTCATGCCAACGCCCGCGCCCAACATCAGTCAAGCCTGTGCAGACGGCTGTTCTGTGAGTGCCTGGTATCTTGCCAATCCCTCACCGACGCCCACCGCAGACCAAGCCGCAGACACTCACATTGTCCATGTTCCCCTTATTGGCAACACACCATTGCTCTAAAGCGAATCGCGCTCATGGTTTGCCTCCAAAATAGCATCAGTCCGCCAAACTAAGAAAAGGCACGTGTGGAACATGTTGGGTTCATTCAGAAAAATGGTCATAATGTATATATAATATATGAAACACAAAAAACGACTCCATGTTCACCCAAACCGATAAGTAAGGCAAGCAAGGTTAGTTACAGTCGACGAAGTCGATCAAGAACTAGTTATTCATCGACAATTGTTTAACTACGGCTGCTAAGTACAGTAATATAATGATTACCTAATTACTGGGTCTTCTACGATAGATTGCTTTCCGGTTACTGCCAATGTATCCCAACACACAGAATGACAGGAGGCTCGAAGTCCAAGGACGAGAAAAGACCCGGGTGTGCACCAAGGTGGGCACTTTCAAACCCGGGGCCCTGGCCCGGATTCAGCGCGCTGTACCCAACCGGGTCAACCCCAAATCTCCAAAACTTGAATACTAGCGCTGACACTTTGGCGGACTATCGGATAGATCTGATAGACCGATCTGTCCTGATAAGCTATAGTAATATGTCTGGGACGGTCCAAAAAGAGGAATCAACACACGGATGCTGGGGTGTATCATCAATAACACTGGCAAAGCAGGGGGACAGGCAAACTGCCGATGCGGGAGAGGCAAGCCGCTCTACGGGTCACGGTCAGAGATCATATTACCATGCGGCTTGGGTATTACGAGGTATTTCAACGCAAGCACATGACATCTAAGATCTAAGCACCGAACAGTTCAGGGCGAAAACTCTGCCTGATAACGCGTTGGTCATCGGTGATGCCCTACCCTCATCATACCCAAGTCCGTCCGTGCGATCAGACGGCGGGGGACACACACGTGTGGCTTGGGCTGGGCTCCTCCGAATGCTGACCGAACCAAACTCCTCTCTGTGGCAAAAAAAAATCAGAGACCTGGTAGGGTTTGTGCGAAAACATCTTAAAGCAGCGGGTGGCGCTCAATTCCCGCTACCGCCGATCTCCAACAGAGCTTCGATACTCCGCCCCAAGTCTCCCTCGTTCGCTTCAAGTACCCATTCGATGACTTCTCGGTCGACTGTTGGGAAGATCTGGATCAGCGTCCCGCGTGCGGCATCTGCAGCACGCGTATGTGCAGCATCGATCTCGGCTTGCAGGCCCGGAATGTCCAGTCCGGCGGTGGGGGTGCCCGTCCTAGAGGTAGAATAGCTGTTCTGCGGTAGTGCCAATGTCTGCGCCTGGGTTGGGTGTCGTTGAGGAGTATCGTCAGGAGGCATGTGTAGCGCTGGGGATCGACCGACCGACGGCGACGGCGACGGAGAGTTGCGCCTCACCCAGGGCTTATATGGCGCTTGCGGTACGGATGGGTCTTGGGCAGAAGACTTCAGAAGTGTACTTGCGGGCGTTTGTGGGGGTGTGAACTGCGAAACGATAGCCTCTTCGGCGCCGTCCAGAGCCTCGCTGAAGATACGGCCGATGGCACTCAACGGCTTCGAAAGCGAGTCTCCCGTGCGCTGCAGGAGTCGCCGTGCATCTATGCTTGGCAGAGCGAGCGGTGTCGCAGGTTCTTCTCCCGCATGGAGAGACTGGCGTAGTGAAGGCGCGGGAGACGGTACTGGAATAGGGTTGGCAGGCGGACGGTTGACGGCAGATAGGTTCGGATTGACGGAAGGCGAGGAAGAACCGGAGGAAGAGGATGACGATGGTAAAGGCGGAGACTGCGAGCGGGAGGATGGCAGTGTTTGGATGGCAGCCTCGACGTTCCTGCGACAATTATTATGACCAAGAAAAGCAAGAGGTTGCGGATAAGTACTTCTCGAATTCCTCTTGCGTAATACCAGATAACGAAGTATGATCCATGGTTTCAATAAACGAGACTGCCCCCATCTACAAAGGATGAGATCGGAGTTGGGAGCTTTTCGGTAGAGGCAGACGCACTAAGCTAGATAAGTAGTAGCCGGCTTCGCTTTGCAACTTCGTGGGATTCCGAAACCGATTGATGAACCTGTAATACTGAGCGCAAGTAGGACCTTCGTAGGATGATGGACCTACTCAACGTTCGATAGCAAGTGCTCGGGATTGGCCTTGAGAACAACATAGATTAGTATAGGGACAAAAGTATCAGCACTCTCTTCAGAGTTTAAGTGCCGTATTAGACCTAGAACCGTTAAAGGTGTTATATCTATGACAAAGTGCTACCCCGGGAAATGCAACCGACCGAAGATAACTTTGCAGCAATTCAAAATGCAGATCAACTTGTCTCGGGGGGCTTTATAGTGATTGATTTTAACTAGTTCTATCGTAAGGTCAGTTTAGAGGATAATGAAACAAGGCAGGGCGAATCGATTAACCTTGTTGTGCAAATAATAAAAAGCCGATCGAGCCTTCCGCGGTAGGAACATCAAGGTGCGAGGGTTCGATCCAGCCAAACAATGCGATCCGCTGCCCGAGAACGCGGTCGCGCTCCAGATCGTCGGTCGTTATTGGTCGTGGAGGGATTGAATGTGCGATTTGTGGTGTAAAGGTGCTGAAGCAATCGTGACGGGAAGGACGAGAGAGAGAGGACGAAGATTCGTACTAGTCATACAGTCGATTCATCACGAGCTTCTCCATGCCTTCCATCACGTTGTCAAATTCTGAATCCGAGGCCAACTTCCAGACATCTGCCTCCCGCATCTTTTGTGAAATGAACTATAATAATCATAGGATGAGTCCGGCAAGCGGAATATGAGAGAGCGACGCCCCACGTTGAGGAAATCGTTGATCAGTTTGACCTGGTCTGTGACCGTAAAAGTTCGTTTTGCAAAGTTGCTTAAAAACCTGAAGAAACATGACGTTCAAAAGTGCCACACTTAGGACCGTGTCATTAGATATGGGAGGACGCACGATCGCAGGTAACGAGCGACGGGTTCGGCGCTCTTGGTCTTCATCTGATCTAGGAACTTTTGGAAATCAAACTGCGGATCCTTATCCTTGCCTACAGGCCGCTCCTGCGAGGGATCACTTCTCCGCAGAGCGCTATGCACGACCTGCGTGGGGAGGTTCGCGGCGTCCATCTTGGGCGATCCACGGGACTCGATATCGGCGTCTTGCTGCGCAGCAAATGACACTGGGTGTACCGGGGTCTGCACGACCATGGCTGTGTCCAGAGACTGCGGCCGGACTCTCGAACCCGCGACGAGGGACATGCTCACGTTGGGGAGGGAGGGGAGCGCGAAGGAGCGTGCGAATGAGGAGAAAGAGGGAAAGCTCGAGGACGTGGGGTTCCCGGATTCCTGTGGTGCAGGGTCTTGCTTTGGAGGTACGGGTAAGAGGATGGCCCTCCGCACTCGCCCAAGCCTCGCGAGCGCTCTGCTCCTCGTGGTGCGCCTAACGGATCGAATGTATGGAGAATATCTGCGTGTGCGGATGTAGGTTCTAATGTATGACTATCTTCTGCCTCGATCCCTCCTGAAGCTATATCCTCAAGCACGTCGGGGCTCGGGGTATGGAGAGGCTGAGGCACCAAAGGTGGCATTTTCACGCTATCGCTCCAGGGGTTGGGCGCTGGTGAAGGACTTGAAGATTGCAAAGAATCGATGGATGGGGGCTTCATGGTGACCAAATAGTTTAAGATAGAGATAGTGAGAACCACGGCTAACCGCAGCAGCGGGCAATGCTTGTCTAATTTGCAAAAGATAGTCCTCAGGCGCCGCCACTGCACCGTCTCAAAGAGGCTGACCTCGGCACCGCTGCCCCGCAAACGCCGGTTCCGCCTCGGATTGCACTGTTCCGGTGCGGTAAGATATCTGCATCCGCCTCTCTCGCGTAGGCACGGTCTTGCCATGCTTCTATTCAATACGCGTGATCAAGATGTGGTGTGTTGGCAGTTCCCAGCGTGTTACCGACACCCCAATCCCTGCCATTGAAAAGGGACCTATTTCTTTCGCCCAATAGCCGACTCGTTGCCTCACAAGCCTGGAGTTTATCATCCGATTCTTGAGAGTTCGAGCATGGCCGACGTACTGGGTAAGCCTTCTCAGACCTTCCACGCCCGTCCCCTACGAACTATGACCCAAATAATTCTCTATAGGATCTATCCACGGAGTCAATTCCTTCATCACTCGTTACCAACATCTTCTCTCTGCGTCACCTCGATCAGATCCTCTTCGCCCTGCCTTTGTTTTTGGTCTGGCTATAACGCGACTCAAGCGATACAGGCTGTCAAACCAAAGGGAAGACCTCGAAAAGGCAATTTTCCATCTTACCGAATTGATACTCTCCCTGCCCTCTTCGTGGTTAGAACACAGTCCAATAGTCCTTCGAGCTTTGTTCTTCCTTGCCTTCGCACTTCTCAAGCGCTCAAAAGTGTCCAACCAGCCCGAAGATGCCATTTACGCAGCCAAATACCTCCGCCATCTTCGAGACATGCCTCACCGGGCATTCAGGTTCCCGCGCCATTGGGTCACAAAATTGCTTGTGGATGCGTTAGCCTTTCAAGTGGAGTCGGAAGCTGGGAACGTGATGCAGAACGTTGGGGAGATGGCAATCCTCTGCCGCGAACTCCTCACCTCAGATCTCGACATCACTCGTTCATCCTCGTCATTTATGAAGGTAGTTCGAAAAAGAATTCGTCCGTGGGTCCTGGATCAACCCTTGGATCAACTTATCGAATGCCTGCGAGCGGTGGGGAAGCACAAACCATATCTGCGCGAGGCTCACTTCGCTCCTCGCCTTTTGTCTCGGAATTCGCTATTTAATGACCTTCGTGAATGCTGATTATGAGGAGGCTGCGTCCGTCTTTGATGAGATCCTTACTTCCAGTTCTCCCTGAAGACAATGAGGATAAATTCGTAGCCAGAACTAAACAGCTCGTGACAGGGCTAGCGATGATCCGATCAAAAGCGCACCAGACCCCGGAATATTCAGAGGAGGCAATATATCGCGCTCGTGCCTTTCTCATCTCACCTCCTGAAGAATATCCTTTTTTAATTCTCTTGTCAATCATTCCTTGGAAGATACAGCAAAGCGGCGATTCCATTACTTCGGTTCCGTCGAGGGTGTCGAAGCGCGTTCCAGCTCTTCATGGATATCTCAACTAGTTGTCGCCTATGGGGACTACGGAGGCAACGATTCTGAGTTCGGTCAGATATACAACCAGTTGATGCTTCCTCGAAGATCTTTTCTCTCGAATATGCGATAACGACATAATGGACCGTCGAAGAGGTTATCACGGACGGACGGACCATACTTGCTTCATTTGATCTGAGTAATCCGTTTGCGTTTTACTTTCTTGCGTTGTTCGGTTTGATCCTCTTCGAGGCATTCAAGCGCACAAGTGAGGTCGAGTACCTCGACGAATCAATGAGCACACTTGGTACGAGTTCTCGAGTATCCGTTCGCACAGCACATCCGCTTGGGGACGCTTCGTCGGCTTTCCCTCTCTTTGCTTATCCGTTCTACGTGTTTTCGAGGTCGCAGTATGGAAGACGTCGACGAAGGGGTGAAACTACTTTCCCAATGTGTTACCGACGAACATGCGAGCCCGCCTTCTCAATTCCAGTTCGCATGCTCGTGGGCTTCTTTTGCACGAGGTTTCCGTCACTCCTCCACTTCAACTGCATACGAGAATGCTATATCGTTGATGCAAAGGGCTCTGCTTTTTGCACCAACTTTACAACTACAACACACCACTCTCCGAGTCGCTACGACATCTGACTACTCTCACAGTATGCCGCTGGACTACGCCTCGTATCAGGTCGACCTTCGTCAACTCGAGAAAGCGATCGAGACCCTTGAAAGAGGGAGATCCTTGCTCTGGTCCGAGATGCGCCACCTCCGTACTACAGTCGATCAACTTCTCGAAATCGATTCACATCTAGGACGAAAGTTCGCAGCGGTCAACCGAGACCTTGAAGAGCTCACCAAGTCCATACCTCCGAGCCACGTATTAAGTATGGATAGTGGCGGTGCTGACGACCTTAGGGCGGTGGACCCATTCGGTTGCCTCCTACTGAAGCAACGCAGACTTTTGAAGGAACGGGAAGATCTTATTTCGCAAATTCAAGTTCTTCCGGGCTTCGACGGTTTCCTGACATCTCCATCGTTCGACACACTTCGTTCTGCCGCCTCTTGCGGTCCCGTTATTATCATAAACCACTCCAGATGGCGCTCTGACATCCTCATCCTTCTTCACAACGCGTCTCCCTCGCTCATCCCCACCCCTGCCAATTTCTACCGCCGTGCGAGCAGATTAAAGAATAAATTACTGGCCTCGCGAGACAAATACGGGCTCGATTCAGAGAATTATGATCAAACTCTAGCCTTCGTTCTCGCAAAGCTCTACAAGCTCGTGGGCAAACCCGTCATCGCTAGACTCCGTCACCTAAAAGTACCAGAGCAGTCTCGCATCTGGTGGTGCCCGACGTCTGTATTTTGTTCCCTTCCTCTCCACGCCATGGGTCCAATCCCATCTGAAGATCGCGAGAAACGCTACTTCTTGGATCTCTACATCTGTTCCTATACTCCAACGCTGTCCGCGCTCATCCAGTCTCGTAATCATAGCCCATCTTTGGAACGACCTTCCCTACTACTTGTAGCGCAGCCCAACGCATCTCTCCCAACTGTGAAAGGCGAGATCCCAAGTCATCCAGGATCTCCGAGACAATACCAATACTGAGGTGACTAGCCTCATATCAGAAGCCGCGACACCCGCAGCGGTCATCGATGGCTTCCGCCACCACCAATTTGTTCACTTTGCGTGCCATGGTACACTGGAAGCCGGCAAGCCGTTTGAGGCCGGATTCGAGCTTCACGGAGATGAACGCCTTACCTCTGCTGGAGATCGTGCGTTCCCATCTCCCCACCGCCGAATTTGCGTTTCTCTCTGCTTGTCACACGGCTGAGGCGACCGAAGGAAGCGTCGTCGATGAGATACTGCACCTCGCGGCTGCGGTACAGTATTGCGGGTTCAGGAGCGTGGTCGGAACTATGTGGGCGATGGTGGACGAGGATGGACGGGACCTGGCGGAACAATTTTACAAAGCGCTGTTCTCTACCACTTCGGCACGAGACCAAGGGATACCGTACTATGAAAGATCCGCGAAAGCACTCCGGTCTGCAGTGAAGAAACTGCGGAAGAAGAAACGGATCACCCTGGAGCGATGGGTAAATTTCGTTCATTATGGCGCTTGATCTGTGAGTATTTGGCTTTGTTGATACGGCTTCCTTGCTTATCATAACTTAGTACCGCACGGTACCGGTGCTTCATCTTTGGGGTATTATTTTCCCACGCTTGCTTCATCTCCGTTCTGAGTCGTCGCGGTTTCGCGTTGCTCTGATGCCCGCTTCTCTTATGTTTCGCTGATACTCTCTCTCTCTCATGGTGCTTTCCCCCTTGGCATTGGCTGTTCATGTTCTCTCACGATCGGTGCTTTCTGCTGTGATTAAATTTAGATGCGTCCCTGAGCATCCGTGTACCCGCACTGCATCTGGCGTCAGTCCACGAGCACATCTGTTCGCAAAGATCGCTTTTCTGCCTCCCACAGGACACCTTCATGTCGCGTTCCTCTCACGCGGTGACAACTTAAACAACGTTCGCGTCATGGGCGAGAAACACAGGTGACGTTGATTGTCACGACGGCCCATTTCTATTAATAACGGCCCTCACAGGATGCTTCGTGTAACGCAAACACATGGTCTGTCACCTGCAGTCAACGTATATCACAATTTTCAGGCTACCACTAACTCTTACTCAGCCGGGTGACGCGCAACCTGGGCTTCCTTTTCGTCCCCACCTTCGCACAATGTGGACACCTCCTTGGGTCTTTCACTTTCACCCAATGCAAGTCAATGCATTTATCAACTTCCGGGCTACCACTGACTGTGACTTAGCCATGTGACGCGCAACCTGCGCCTTCCATGAAGTTGCCTGCCCCCATTGGGACCCCATTCCTGACGACGTCGACTCATGCATCAACAACAGAACTTCAGCAGAAGAGCAGAAGGTCAGTTGTCATCTCGCCTGCCAGATGTGTGGACTACTCGGCCATCATAGTAGGTCCACTGGCAGATAACACAAAGAACAAGCTACTCCCGGTTTCGATATTTCGATTTCAAGTAGTATTGTACATTGAAAGGTATGCGCACAAAAGTCTACTGGTGACTCGGTTCAGAACATTGGCGGTACATGTTGCCCATCTGGAGAATAAAGAATGGTCGTCTGTGGACGCAGTAAGATGGTGGAGTGCAGAAGTTTGTGTGCGTGTGTAAGGGAATGTAGACGGTGCGAAGGAGGGAGAGTATACGCGTTGCATTCGGATCGTTTCATACAAGATGCTTGAACCTGGTCCTGCGCCACGCCGACGAGTTCATTCCACTAAAGCGCAGAATTCGTTCCGCAGTTCGGGTGCAATATCCGCGACTTGTAGGTTTCGGGCCTCAGTTAAGGCATTATGCCAAGCTCTCCCACGCTCAAACTGGTCGCTCTCCTTGAGCCGAGACTCTTTCAAATGCCGGGTGAGGTATGTGAGATTACGGAGTCGTATGCTGTTAACCAGATGTTGGTTCGCCCCTATGCCCAGATGGTCCCGAACGATGACAGTCCAATTGTCGTCGTAGTTGCGTACGCGATTGATAGCGATAGCCACTATGCATCGTGCGTAGTCCTTTACCCACAAATCGGTGTTGTGTTGCGATTGTTCGAGGGCGAGGCGAACAAAATCGGCGCATTCGAACATGTTGGAACTCGAAGTAGCCAGGAGGGCTCGTTGGAAAATGCATTGAAGGAGTAACGGGTCAGCGGTTATCGCCCTGAGGCAATTCTTGATCTGCTCATGTTTTGCGGTTTCGTCGAGTAGATTAGAGGACAGAATGTGATCCATAAATGTCATAATCGAGCTAGGCAGTTGCATGGAATTGAGTTGTTCGAAAGTGTGGTTCACCCTTGACGATGCGTAGAACCCGGGAATACTGGCAAGGAACTGCGCCATGTCACGATCGCCATCCAGAGTTTTAAAGGTCCGCAAGAGGATGGAAGTATCAAGGTACGAAGAACGAGCGTAAGCGAGGTTCTCTGCCTCCTCCGCCATGTCTCTCGGTATCCGCTGGTAGTAACTCCGAAACGATTTCCGAATGCCCTCTGCAATTTCAGGACCCGAGTAACACAAAGTGGTGAAATAACGGATACCGAGTACCAGTGAGCTAAAGCTCAACGAGAATACCCAGATGAGCCTGGTAAGTGGAGTGTAGTACGGGCTGTCGCAGGAAATGATCGAGGCAAAGCTGACGTATAGATACAGAAGGGCGCTCGCCCCAGCGCATGCGCCCACCATCTTTGCCACGAAGTGATTAAAGGTGGACAAATATGCGACAAACCCTGCGAGGAACAGAAAAACAGAGATATGGAGGAGGGTGGGTAAGAGCTCGGCCATCCACCGTAGACGTATTGGCCTCCTCAGTCCTTGTAGCATGAGCTCACGTATCCGGGCACGTTTCTGTGGGTCATCGCCTCTCTGGGTGATACGCAGGTATCGACGAGCCCACTGTTGCAACAGCGTGGCCAACAACGCACAGGTAAGACTGATCACAAGGCTAAGGGACCAGAGCGTGCTGACCCATATGGCGGACGTCGGGGGCACAAAAGCAGTTGGATCAGAAGGAAAGTGAACGGACGATGCATTCGAACCGGGGGTGAGCTGATATATGTGGGCAAGATAGAAGGCAGAGGCATCTTGAGAGTTCAGCTGAAGATTCTGAAGCGACCCTACAAGGAGTTGCGCCACGGCTGCCGAAAACAGACCGGTCTACAGATGGGGGTCAATGTCCAGCGGAGATGCAAGCTTGTTGATCACGCACGAAGACGAGAATACCTTCAGCGTCACCTTTCCAGCTGTCGGCCATCTTCTCATCATGAACTTTCATCCTTTCATTGTACATAGAAAACAGCGAATCAGAGCTATCGGCGAGCTTAGGCTGGCTGTGAATATCTGGAGGTTCTCATCAGATTGATACCTCCGGAGATCTCAGATGTGAGAAGACCTACCGGCATCAACTCCTTCTCCTTCAGCCATTGCAACTAGAAGAAGTGTACGCACGAAGGCGACGGTATAGGTCTAAATCAAGAGGTCAGATCTGGCGTATGAAGCTATGAAGGACAAGGCTTACTAGTAAGTTACTACGAAAGGCAAACTGGCAACAGTAGCCTGAGAAAGGCACAACAGCATAGATCGGCTTTTTCAGAACAGTAATAAACCCCTTAGATACTTAAATATGAGTTGGCCCTTTCCTGGCCTGACGAAAACCCCATGATCAGTGAAGAATATACAGAGTGTGAAAATACGGCAGTCACTTCTCCCATGCTCCAATGTTCAGCTCGGTCAGAAGCCGTTAGGACAGCGCGGTGAGCACGTCAAATCTATCCAAAAGCAGTGGGCTCCGGTCAGTTGCCAGTTGACGCGTTGACGGTCAAGGCATGTGTTCAGGAACGTGCCGCATAGCGTTGTAACGAAGGACCACCTGCCAACCATTTTAGTTCTACTTAGAGTACGCAGTACTGTACTGTACCATAGTAGCCCCGCTATCAAGATTTCTCTCGTGGTTCTTCTCTTCAAATTGCTCGACACACTAGCACGCATAAACATCCCTTCTATTTCTAGGTCTTCTCTCCATCCTCTCGGCATGTCTCAACTCTCCAAAAAAGATAAGAAAGTCGTGAAGAGGTGGTGGAAATGCTGCGCGACATTTATTCACCAGAAAGGGTACATCCTTGATAAATACAGTCCCTCCCTAATACCTTCCCATCTTCCTGAGACATGTAGGAGCTTCCAAGAGATAGTGAACGCGGGAGCCATTATCGTAAGGCGCTATTATTCTCTCTCTTAGTTCTTCCTGTTCAGCTGTGGCAGTCAGTGACGGCCAAACGCAACGGCGACAAGCGTTCTGTTAAGCTCACGTTAGTGAAGGGTGCAAGAGACGAAGAAGATGCGCAAGGCGACGTAACATATTTCGATGTGCCAGCTAATTGTGGGTCTCATACCCTCATGGTGACCCCTATTAGTATACCCTCCCGGCCATGGTGGAAACGGCTACTCAGCCTGCGATTGTCATGAACCTGAGCTGAGGCACGGGCCGGTATTTCTTTGCATCTCGTTGAACTTTATATGACAATCGCACAAGGTCACCAGCACTGCGCAAGCCCAGCATTTCGTCAATCAAAGCATTATTGGAGTAGGGAGTAGGGGAAGCTTAAGCGATGGTGATCACTAGCACAAGACAAAGCAACAAGGGCGAGGTCTTGTAGGTAGAAAGTCGCGTTTCAGGAAGGATTTCTCTGGGGTTTCGTTGTCTCTTTTCGCTACTTTTTTTTTTTTGAATTCATTCTTCACTGCTTTACCATAGTCGGGAAGATAGGGAGAACGGACACTGGAATCAGTCGCGGGCAATGGGCCAGCTTCTCGTCGTTTTGGTCGAGTTCCCACAACTGTGGGAAGAAACAGTAGGTCAGAAGCACGTGTTGCCACACTTGCCTTGATCCGTCTGCTCAAAGACGATGTTCTGTGCTGCCGCTTGTTCCTTGGCTTGTTCCTCATTCTGCCATCAGAACGGCACATCTCCCTTACTATATGACATGCCGGTGTTAGAGCCTAGGGGCAACGAGGAACGACGAGGATTGTTTGCGGTTCGGTAGTGCCATTCACCAGGCCACTCGTTCCCACTAAAAATAACAACCATCACAGAGACCCAAAACATTACAGACAACACTCTTACAGAAAGGGCAGCGCACAGTATTGTTCCTTGTTTCCTAACCAAATGGATCCTCCTCAGTCTGTGGTCTCTAATTGAAACCGGGTACACTAGCAGTCATGTGACATTCTCTTGTCTGTCCAGAGTGGTCTTTCTAGGCTCGTGACCAGCGAGTATGAGGGATCGATATCGCAGGCTTACCTTCATATACAGACAGTCACCGGTCTAGAGTCTTTCCTCGCCAGCCGTAAAACCAGTAACCAGTCTCTACTGCCAGCCCCCTTACTAGATCACCTATTACCTGTTACCTATCCATGGGGCTTGCGAAATTACCGGCATCGGGAGGCAAGGTCCTAGAAAAAGGTCCCAGAATCGAAAGGGAAAGGAGTTATCGTTACCCGGGACGCTAGGACCATGGCCCCAGGAAGGATCCCGGGATTGAGTAAGTATTTTCGTTGACACTCGACCACGAGCTTGTTTACGACAAGGTTCAGATATTGACTTGGGCAAGGATATCCCTTCTCGGCCAATAGTTCCGCCCAGCCAAGCTGAGGCTACCATCATTGACGGATCGGACCAATTGTTTTCCATGTACAATGAGGCAACAACAAGACATGATCTGGGGGTGGTCGAAAGCTGGGAACGTGATGCGAACAGCGCTGTCGTTGTCGTGCGTAGCCACTTTCCCCTTTCACATAGTTATTGTTGTACCGAATCACCGTAGAATGGTTTTTTTTCAGTCATGGTTGCCATACTCCTCACGAGGTCATACGACGGCTTAAAGCTCAACTCGCAGGACGCCTCTGCGTTTTATCCTTTCTCAGATATATCAGCTGTCAGCAGGCCTGAATGGCACTTCTACCCCGCTTCCCTTCGAGGTTCCCGCACCATCTACATTCTCCCCGGACCCATCCTATGTACGGGCCAGTGCCCTCTGGTCGCTGAGCTTAGTAATCAGTCTCGCTGGTACGGTTATCGCAACGCTACTACGACAGTGGGCGCGACGATATCTTCACCTCACTCAGGAACCACGTGGTCCAGGCAAGCGTGCCAGGATCCGCGAACTTACAGCGCAGGGAGTCGAGAAGCTACGACTCCAGTGGATGTCCTTGGTCTTACCCGGGCTCTTCCACCTCTCGGTCTTGTTATTCCTCTATGGACTCGTTCATTATTCCAACAACAACGTCGTTGATTTGGTCGTTCTCTCGAGTGCTTTGATTTGTCTAGGACTTTATTTATTCACCAGCATCATCTCATACTTCCCTTTTGGCAGTATATGTCACACCCCACTCTCTTCCTTTGCTTGGTCTTGGTCGTCACGCGTCTTCTGGTTGACGTACAAGTTGCTTTATAATTTCTCTATAAGGCTACCTTGTATCGGGGCTCGCACCCGGCTTCACCTCTTTGAATCAGCCCGATCGCATCTCGGCCGGGCATCCAGGGATCCGGGGCTGAACATGGAGGACCTAGCTTGCAAGCGTTCTTCATTCCTCGACACTTCGGTGGTCTTACGAACGTTCGATACACTGGGTAGGCATCAGGATATGATGCAATTTTTGTCTGCCATTCCGGGATTCTATAACTCGAGCTGGGTGAAAAGGGATGTCCCAGCGCTAGAGAAGCTGAACGGCAAGAGACTTGCACCCGCGATTGCGACTTTCATGGACAACTCCCTGTCATCTGGTGTACTCACCCAACCCGAAAAGTGGGAGCGTATCACGATTTGTTTGAGAGCGATAAACGCAGATCCCCTACTCCTTCAATGTACCCTTCCGACAGACCCTTCAAACCCTAGATTCTGATATTTTCAGACGCATCGACTTTGTTCGCTTTGCCCTGCAACACTTGCGCAGGGATGACTCGGATTCAGATCGTTGGATAAAGGATTATGCACAATGCATAGTGGCCGTCGCTATCAATCGCGTACAACCCGACGACGATGCTTGGACCGACATCATTCGAGGCTATCTGGGCCCCCAGCACTCCCGATACCGGCAGGAGGACGACATACGACTATGTAACCTCATGCAACTCACACGGTGGTTGGTGACCTCCCGTCTCAAGGACAGCGACCAATTCGAGCAGGGAGGAGTATGGCGTAATGTCCTGACGGAGGTCCGGAAGTTCAACGTTATGAAAGCGGCGCCTGAGCTCCAGCGCCTGTTCTGCTCACTATGGAACGACCTCACCGATGTGGCTCAGGGCCGGCGGCAGGAATTCGAGTCTAGAATGGCTCGATCGAATGCGACGCACATCCTCTCCATTATTCGCACTATTTACGTTCCGTTGCATGAAGATACGAATTCAGCGACAGTCAAATTTTCTTCGTCCACGGGCTACCGAGATTCTGTGCTTCGGTCTCCGTCTTCATACCCTCTATGCATCGTCGCCAGTCATCGAGTAGACTCAAGAGCCCACATTTACGACTCTGTTCCCACAACCTCTATTCACCCTACCCCTCATGATAGCGCTGCGCTACCTACACCCTCTGCCAGTCCCGAGGCGTCGAAGGCTGTCATGCCGGGTCCTTCAAGGCGCTCTTTTGGTGCCGAGGATACAGGGGACCATCTTCCGTACCCATAGTTTAGCCAGTATGACGACGTGTAACGCATCCCCTGATCTGCGTGTGCGATTAGGTATATATTCCTGTTGGGTTCTCGATATTACCGTACTGATACTATTCGATCATCTTTCTTATCTACTATATATAACGTCCCATCACGCGGTATAAATATACTCGAATAAGTTGGGAAATGTGAGCATCTCAAACATGACCGGTTGACCCGCCGCACTACTATCTACACCTAGAGCCCACCGTGAGGGGAAGCTAGTAGACACCCCCCATTGCCTCGATCTTAACAAGCATCCTGTATCGTTGACAACTTTGCGCGCCCCTTGCGATGTGACTTCGATGGATTGCGTAAAGCTTGTTATTACATTGCGAGGTAGATGCGAGGCCAACATAGGGTAGGTAGCGTAGGGCGTACATGATACAGAAACGAACTTAATAATATAGGTAGGCTGGACGTCATGCAAGAAAAGTAAGATGTGGTAGTCTAGCGTGGTGGTCTCGTTCGCTGCTGTCTCCGACGTCGTACGTCCTCGAGCGCGGCTTTGATCGCTGGTTTCGGTGCGCATTGGGCCCGCCAAATTTCGCTTGCTCGCCTATCACAACATGAGGAACATCACAGGTTGACGAACAACAAAGAGATCTTTTACCTGATGCGTTGGAGAAACACCACTCCCCGTGCGACGGTCCGAAGGGTCATTCGTCGTGGTTTGGGTGGCAGTCCGGGAATCGGAGAAGTGATCTTTGCGATCATGGCAAGAATGTGCTCCTCGCTGTAAGGGGCAGGCTGTTCATCTTGGCCACCGTACGGTTTCGTTGAAAAACTCACCTGCGTTCTCGTCGACTTAGGAGGACCAGAAGGTACCGCTTCTGGTAGCTCAGGTCCATTCTCAGCGTGTTCTCCCTCGTGAACTTGGCCTTCAGATAATGTATTTGGACGATGAGGCCCTTGCTCTCGAGCTTGTGCTGGTCGCGGAGGGCCGACAGCTGTGACGAGTCGCTGCGTTATCCCGCGTTCAGCCAGGCGGCCCGACGATGGGAGAGGAAGGACTCACAGGGCGCATTTATGTCCGTTCCAGGTCCTCTGCTCTCCTTCCAGCAGGTTGAGCTGCTCGTGCAACAGCCTCAGCTCCGCCCCTGCCTGCTTCCGCTCGCGCAGGACCGTCTCGAGCTCCTTCCTCGTACCCTCGACCTCTTTGCGGGCCCGAGTTCGCTCCGCCTTGCGTTCCGCATCGCGCCGCGCGTTCTCCTCCTCCCGTCGCTTCCGCTCGCCGCGCAGGTCCCGTCCGAGGCTCTCTGCACTGCGCCGTACGCGCGCGAGGTCTGCCTCGAGCGACGCCACGACGACGTCTTGCTCGCGCTCGCGGGCTTGAGCGGCCGCCGCGCGAATGTGTGCGGCTTCGGTGGCTTGCAGCGCGCCGGCTTGGTCCGCAAGCGCCTTTTTGAGCTCTTCGATCTCGATCCTTTGCAAGTCGAGTGCATGGCGTCGGCTGTCGTGGGACTTCTGAGACGCTCTGTGCTCTTCCCTGAGCTTGTCCATTTGCTGTACGGATTGTGTTCAATACACGTTTTGAGGCACATGTGAGCGCCACTTACTTCTGAGGCGTTTTTGAAGCGTTGCTGCAGTTTCTTATGCTCTGCCACGAGGAGAGAGCGCTCGTGTCTCAGGTGTTCGATTGTTTCCGCATTTTCTTCAGCCTTAACTTCGAGCAGGCGCGCTTTCTGCTCCGCGGTGGCAGTGACTGCCGATACGATGATCGATATTAGGGCTCGGTGAGATTCATGGTAGTACATACCTCGCAATTCGCCTTCCAAGTCATCTTTGTCGCGCTTGACACGTTGCAGTTGATGCTTTACGTCCTCCATGTCGGACTCAGTCCTCCTTAATTGGAGCAGGACATCCTCCTTCTCCCGCTCGGCGCGGCCCTGCTCAACCGTGAGGCCCCGCAGACGTGCGCGCTCGGCCTTGAGATCCTCCTCCAGGTCTGCTATTGCTTGCTTCGCTTGGTCTAGTTCCTGTGCATTTGAATTCGGGGGCGTCAGCAAGGTGTAAATCATCTGTCACGTCGCCGAGTCCACATACACCTAGAATGCCGCTTCTCGTCTTCTCATTCCGGCGCTCCTTTTGCTCGGCTCGTTCTTTGACCCCCTGGACTTGAAGATTGAGGCGGTTAGCGGCGTCCTGAAGTACAGCATTGTCGCCGAGCAGCTGCCGTCTTTCTTCCTGCCACTGCTCCTTCATCAAGGCAAGCTCTCCATTGACGACTTGCAGCTCGGCTCTGAGAGACTCGGAAGTCTTGGCTGGTGTTGACTCGGAGGCGTAGCTTAAAATAGAGAAGTCCACCGTGCTGTTCGGTGGCGTCTCGTCTCAGCGGTGCTCCATACATACGCATAAAACGACAACCCACCTTTCATCTCCATCTGCGACGCGGTTGAGGCCTCGCAGGTCCGCTTTCTGGCGGCAGTGGGGACACTTTGCCTTTGACAGGCGGCGGAGTCGGCGTTCTTCTCTGCGGTCAAGCCGTGCGACGTCCTCTTCCAATGCAACGGCCCGTACGCGCTCATCGTTGAGACGCATTTCGAGCTGCACGTTTCCGAGCCCTGCGTGCTCAAGACGGTCGAGCTTCTCGTCTATGCTCTCGTTCGCCCGGCCGAGTTCTCTTTCCAAGCGCCGGATCTCGGCAACGTACGGCGCTACAGATGCGTCGGACGGCGACGAACGCAGCCACGTCATCTAGGGGTCCCCATTTCAGGATGCACGCGGAAAGTGGGGATGAACAATGGGGAAAAGGCTCACGTCTCTCAAGGGAGCGCCTGGAGTTTTGGGCGTCTTGAGCGTCATATTGAGCACTTGACGGTGGACCGGCGAGATGCCGCTCGCATTGCCAAACTTGCTGGGGGTGTTCCAGCCCACGACCTCGCGTTTCAGATCGTTGAGGTGCTCTTGCAGGTCTTCCTTTTCCTTCTCCAAGAGTTCGATCTTTGCGTCACGCACACGGTCGAGCGCCTTGCGTGCGGGCGAGTGGGCGAGCTCGTTGTTCAAGCGGCCGATCTCACGGTGCGCGTCGTCGAGCTCTCGCTCCAGCGCCTCGATTTGTTCCTCGGCTTCTTCAAGGTCCGCGTTG
Source organism: Lactarius hatsudake (assembly GCA_024734325.1). Taxonomy (NCBI): domain Eukaryota; kingdom Fungi; phylum Basidiomycota; class Agaricomycetes; order Russulales; family Russulaceae; genus Lactarius; species Lactarius hatsudake. Next base: position 665,592 of record JANSJP010000007.1, read on the forward strand.
CGTTCGTCGGTGCGCGACTTCTCCGCACGCTCCCGCTCCCGCTCGAGGACCGCGACTTTGCTTCGCAACTCGGCAAGCACTTCGCCATCCGCGCGCATCTTCTGCTCCGCGGCGTCCAGCGCGTCCTCCAGCTGCTTCACGAGCTCAGAATCGCGTTCGGCCTCGCGCTTGAGCGTTGTCGCGGCACTGCCGTCCCTTGTGGCCTTTTCGCGTGCCTCTTGGATTTCTCGCTGCAAAGCCTCTATATGGTCCAGTGCTACGCCAGCGTCTGCCTCAAGCTCCGTGATATAGGCTTTGGCGTCCTGGAGCTCGTGCTCGCATTCTTGTAAATTGGCCTCTTGTCCGGAAAGCTTGCGCTCAAGATCCTCCAACCGTGCGTCCTTGGCTGCCAGGTCGTCTTGAAGCTTCCGAGAGCGCGATTGCTCGTCCTGAAGGCAGTGTTCTGCTTCAGCTACCTCGTCCTCGAGTTGTTCCACGTGAGACCGCAAGTCGCGCAACTCTGCGGTGCTTTTGGCTATCTTCTCGTTTGCATCGTGGAGTTTGCTCCCCAGCTCGCTGTGATCTCCGAGCATTTTCTCTGCATTCTCGGCCCTTGTCTGAGCGGACTCGGCTTCCTCCTCGGCGCGCTTCACGGCCCTTTCTAGTTCCTTGAGCAGCCGCTCCTTCTCCGTGGCATCGCGTGCGGCAACCTCAGCGTTCTCGGCTTTGGCCTCTAGATCGTGGATAATGGTTTCAACGCCGCGCTCGACCTCGACCATGCGTTCGCGCCAGCGTTCTTTGTCTCTTGACCTTTCGGCACGCTCAGCCTCAAGCGCCGCAACCGCACCGTCTCGCTCCCGTCGGTGGTCATGCAGCTCAGCACGAAGCTCACCGAGCTCTGCTTCCATTTCCAACTTTTCCTCCATCCACCCTTCTCCACCCGCGTCCTCCTTCACATCGCCCAACGTTGGTCCGATGTCGCTCAGCCTTCGCCCAGCACTCGACCGTCGGCTGCCAGCACCGCCGGTAAACGTTTGCTGCTGTCGAAGAAATTCCACCTCCTCGACCAGGGCCGCATTTTCCTCGGCAAGGCCGACGTTCTCGTTGCGAAGCAGTCCAACCTGGCCCGCTAGGTTCTCACTTTCCTGCTGTAGGCGCCGATTGAGACCGTGCAGATACGCGTTTAGCTTGCTGGCATTGAAACGCCCAATGCCGTGTCCACCGGCACCCAGACCGATGACTTGGTCGAAGGAGGCGTTGGCGCGCGGAAGCGCAGTGAGGTCTTGTGGGGATGCGGTGCTGGCGAAAGATGGGCCCTCGCCAGCATCCTCCGACTCGGATCCTGGTGCCGTCCAGCCCCTCGCAAGCGGATGAGAGAGGCGGCCCATGGCGCGGATCCGCTGTCGTGGGGCGGGCGTGAAATTAGCGGAAGCCACATTGAAGGGCCTAATAGTGGCGACCGACGTCTGTGACTGCTCGGCGACGCTCTTCATACCACTGGACTGACTAGACGGGTCGGGCGAAGTAGATTCGTCCTCCTCCTCGAGCATAGTCGCGTGCGCAGTGCGTGGAGGACGCGGGGTAGGCTGTGCGAATCGTGGGCGCGCAGTCGAATTGATGACGTCTATAAGGAATGAACGGCGTCGCGAATACGGAGTAGCCAGGTCATTATCGTCCGTCTCGCCCTGTTCGGACGCGACAGCTGGCGTCGAAGGCAGGCCGGCCGCGAAGAAGCGCGGTCGAGGACGTGGTGGAAATGCAGGAGTTGGTGTAAACATGACAGATGGGCCCGGAGATGATGCCGCTACGGAGACTGTGGGTAGAGACAGCGTGTCTGCGCGATTAGATGAGACGAAGACTGGGGTAGCAGAAGGGTGGGGTGTGGGTTCCTCAGAGGAAAAGGTAGGCCCCGGATCGTCTGGAAGCTCGTCAGAGTCTGCGGCGCTGTTGGTCTGCGCCGTTTCTTCGGGGGTGGTATGATCATCGTTCCCCGCGAGCGCCTGCTCCAGATCTTGCTCCAGATCCCGTGATCCAGAGGTGTCGCTCGGAAGTGGCAAATCGCCCGGAGAGGTAGGCTCGCCGTCAGAGTCGTGGGGTGGTGGCGGTATCGAAAGTATGCTGAGCGACGGAGCATCGTCCGCATGTGTTGGTCCAGCAGACCTGCTAGAATGGGGTGTAGAATTCGAGGGTGATGAGGGCGACGAAAGCGTCTGTGTGAGAGACGGTGTACGTATGCGTTGTATCGGTTTACGAAAAGAGACATTTCGCATCTTGTCCAAAGGGCTGGGCTATACCATACATATAGTTGAATAGTGACCTCGAGGTAAACTGAGGACGCTGCGTACCTTAGGCTCTGACCTGAGACTAACAGAGTAGTTGTACTTCACGGAGTTTGTGTGCCCATCCCCAGCCGTGTCCTCAGGTGAAAACGGAGAGCCGACGTGACTGAGAGGTTGCAACCCCTCTGCTAACGACAAGTCGTGGTCGAGACCAGCTTCGTTAATTTCTGCCTCGTCCAAGCCTACCCTGTTGGACGGTGGATACGGCGGTATTGCACTGATATCATCAAAGCTGATGTCGGTCCTCTGCGTAGATGCTGTTGGCTTGAATGAACTGCCAGCCGACGAGGAAAAGGCCGATCCAGATCGACTGGCGCGACTAGCGATGGATTGTGCAAAGCGGGCAGTACTGGGAGTGTTGGACTGCAAGCGGATAGCGGAGGAAGGTACGGGAGTTGATTGAATGGGGGAGGACGTGTTGAGCTGGCTTTCTTCTGAAGTGGTGGTGGTGGTGGCGTTGAGATCGTTCGAGTCATCGAAAGACGGAAGATCCGGAAGCGAGGGAACGTCATTTTGTTCGTCTGCCTCGATTCTACGCCAAATCCTGGACGGTGTCTCGACGAGTGCCATTCTGACTGTTCCAATCATCGCAGCACGCGCACGCACGACCCCCGACTCTAACCATCACGTGAGCGTGTCACATCCAATCCCCAGTCAGGAGCTCACTGGCACTCGTGATGACCACCAGATAGATGGCCGACGCGGAATGCCCAGTATGTATAAATTCTTTCAAGTTGGAGGGAATGCGCTCTCTCCATTGCGGTGAGCAATACCGCCAAACATTCGCGCATGACGTTTCATCACCACCAGGGCATACCTATTGCTCGTCATGCGTTGAGCGGGTCATCATGACCCGTGTTCTCAAATGCCCCGAGTGCAGACACGACTTTGTAAGGGAGGACGTCAGACGGCTGTTTGTCACACCATCCACTAGCAACGATAAATCGGCGGGACAAGCAACTCTCTCCGACTCAGCTGAGGAAGACGGCTTCATTAGGCAGGCGACCCACATCGCCAGTCGGCTTAAAAAGATGGATGCCAATTCATCACCCCAGACCTTGAGGTTTGCTGTAGAGATAATGGAAGATGTCGCCACCATACAAAGCAAGAGAGCACAAGTGCGTTCTCTCCCCCCTCAACTCATGGATATATGTCCCACAGTGGCTATAGGAAATCCTTTGGAAATCCGTGCGAGAGTTTTGGACGACCCTGGTCCCATTTTTTGAGGAATGGCAAAATGTCAAAGATTTACCGGATCAGATATCTGCCTTTAAACAACAAATAAAGGAGCTAGATGCAAGATGTGCTGTCCTTGAGCGAACGACCGAAACCCACCTCAAACAACAGGAACAACATTCAAAAAGTTTGGAGGCCAAAGACCGGGAAATCGCAGAGCTAAAGATGACACTTCGCGACGCCGATGAAAAGAGCACAGAGGAACGGGAACGGTATCGTGTTCTCCTCGCACGCCACAGTTCATCCGTGCGTTTCACTGCTAGCCAACTTCTCCAACGTCCTCATCTATCAGGGAATCAACTTAGGAAACCAAATACCGTGCTCAGGTCAGGCAGCTCAAAAAAGATCTTAAGTGCCGAGAGCGAGAGTCTGTCAGCGAACAAGCTACAGTTCGAGGAAGAGTCTCTCATTGTTGAACCTGGTATGCCATACGAAGGGACAAGATCGCATCGTCTGGACGTTTACAACGACTCGGAGGACCGTAAGGTATGCAATAGACGTGATTTCCGATTGACAACCCCGAATATAATCTGTTATTTTCCAATTCCAGCTATCGCCCCAAGAAGAGAGTGCACGCGCCCCAAAATCCGACGATCACATTTCGGAGGACGAGATCGATTCTCTGTCGTCGTTCCACTCGTCTACCCAACCTGAATCACAAGGACAAGCAAAGCGGTCTCACAGATCGAGCTCGTCGTCGTCGTCCTCGCTCCGGCGCCCGCAATTCGGCTCGGATTGGAATTTGCCACGGCTGCGCCCACGGAAGCTGGCGGCGTCGGAATCGCTTCCCCCTCCAATTGGATTCCCAGGGAAGGCCAAAGGGTCTGCTCCAGTACGGCCCGCGAGTGCGCGTGAAGACAAAGTAAGCGACGTCAGCCCGTCGCCCGTAAGTTATTGAGCTGAGCGCTGGCTCAGAACTCATCCGTAATAATGCTGTATTGGGGTAGCGCCGTCAAGAAGGCCTGTATTATGAATGGTTGTGCTTCCGAACACGATGCATGATGGCAAAAGGGCGACGCGAAGAATGCGGTCATTGAAACTATGGTACAGTAGATGAATGCAATGATACTGTGTGTGCGTCGGGACCATCGCGCGTGCTTGTCACTTAGTACTGCGAGGTGGGAAAAAGCGCACGCCGTCTCCGCCCGATATGCTAATTAGCTGGGCCCGGCCGCTCTTGGCAAGCACCGCTATCGCACCGCGCAACAGGGACTCTGGGATCCCCGAAAGTGCGGACGGCACGGGTGGATCTGAGATCTCGTAGAACGTGAGGATCGTGTTCAATTGTCCGGTGTTTGTCGCCTTGAGACATGATCGCGGGAAGCGTCAGAAGAGCGAATAGAGAGCAACAGCACAACACAGACCCATTCGTGAAGGACGTCGGCCCACTCCTCGGGCGACCGCCAGTAGAGCAGCACCGCCCGCGTTTGCTTGGCGGGCTCGTACACGGCAAGGTCTTTGTTGATCATGGCATCAAGTACGTGAGCGAGATGATTGGGCATCAGCCTCCCTTTTCATTTCATATTATTTTGCTTTTACGTGGATGGACAAATTGGACCCACTGTTGATTCTCGGATTTCTCAACACTTCGTCCCATTCTCCACCCGGTACTTCGGCGTCCTCGAGCCGCAAAGTGAATAAGCGGCGGTGACGGGCGTAAGCAAGGAGTAAACGCGTCCACTGTTCCGTAAATCCGGCCTGTGTGGCGGTGTTTGGTTGTTGGCTGTATGTAACGAGGCTCAGGGACGAGATATATGAAAGGGATCAGGCAAATACTGACGTGAAGAAGGGCGGTGCGGAATGGATGGATGGGAGGAGGAAACCTGGATAGGAGATAGGTCAGAACACAAGTTAGACACGACCATATGAGAATGGGAACACACCGCTGGCAGTCTTGAATGTGGACAAGTTCATGTTCACGCTCAAAGTCGGAGTAGAGATGAGAGTGGGAGAGACAAACCGGACCGGGAGATCCGAGCAGCAGACGGGTGCTGTGCCTTCATCAACGCCAACACCATCACAGATCGAATTTAATGCACCCAGTGTGCATGGGAAAGTATAGTGACGCTTGCTCGATAAATACAGTTAACTGGAATGTATGACTGCCCGAATATACAAATTGAACGGCGATGTAAAATTTGCTTGATATTTTGCCAACACAAGTGATGAGTCCTCGCCACGACGATAAAGAAAACCACCCAAAATCTAGTTGTACGACGGTGTTTGCAGATGCCGTAGACCGGAAGGACACGCTAGATGCGGGATCACTATCGCTGGTGTTGACGTGGCTGGTTTGGTTAGATGTTCGAGGTAGGGCGGGGTGTGGGATGATGTTCTGCGTCTCTTGAAGGTCCTCTGTGGCTCGGTACCCGCCATCGACGACACGTCCTCGGCCGGATAATGGTGGGTCACGTAGTGTGTAACATCGGTGTGAGCAGGCGTTTCAGCTCCGTTGAGCTCTGCTGGAGGATGGTGATGATACTCGGGCCAATCGCGGAAACTATCCCCCTCAGGTTCCTCTTCCAATTCGGGCTCGTGTTTCCTGGCTCAAACGGTCAGCCGTTGCTCTCCGGACTCTGAAACCCGCTTCAGTCGGAGCTCACCGGTCGACATCCGATAATTTCCGCTTGAGTGCGTCATACTTCCGAGCGAGCTCATCTCGCTCGTCTCGTAGGACTCGTGCCTGATCCTGTGCCATACGTGCGAGTGTGCTCAGCCCTACGTGGGCAGCGACGTGTGCGTTGGCACGGGCACGCCACGCGTGGCAGCTTTGTCTCAGAATGGCATTCTCCATGTGCAATCGCGCCGTGATCCTTTCTACCTCGTCTGCTGAGGTACTAGATGAAGAGGAAGAGGAGGGATCGAGGGGAGGCGCATTCAAGTATAGACGGCGGAAAGGAGGCAAAACATATGGGCGTAGATGCGGTGGAATGAGGAGGGGATTTGGGGTAACTGAGTCGGGTAGATGAGAAGAGGCCGGTAGTACCGACAAACGAGACGGACGCACCTATCGAAACCGGTTCACGACACGTCGGGCAGCAAGTAATAGGTGAGGAGGGCCCTGCGGTAGCTTTGATAGCTTCTGATATGCAGGTGTGGCAGTACACATGTCCTGGGATGGAAATGTCAACTTTGACGGTAAGGAAGCCAGAGGGGGGTACGTACCGCAGGGGAGGGCGACAGGTGATTTGAGGGTGTCGAGGCAGATGGCGCAGGTGGACATTGGAAGGATTTGATAAACAGGTCAGACACAGGAATGCGGACAGAGTTTTATATTGCGGGTGCGGGCGGCAGAAGATTAGACTAGGACAGAACCGGGAGCGCGGCGGGTGGATACTGAGTTGGGAGAACGAGTTGAGGGGAATGAAGCTTTGCTCTCGTACGAATATTGGGTTGTTTGGGGGGTCATTGAAACCACGGCACAGGGATTTTGCGGAGGCGGCAGTGACAGTCACGGATCGGGCCAATGCGTCGATCGACCGAGATCTCGCGATTCATCACAACTCACCTCCGTTTGCGTCCGATGTCTCCTCTGACTAATCTTGTCCATTTGCCGTCGCGTCTGTTCTTCATGCTCGTAGAATAGGCCTCTCGCCAGAATACAAAAAGTAAAGTAGCCTGTTCCATGAAAGTTACCATGTTGGCTCTACGGATCAAGAACTTGGCGCTGGCCTAACGTGTGGAGCAAAGTCGCAGAGAGCAGATAATCCAAGAACACACGTGCACCACCGTCAAGGTATTATTCATTGTCCAGAGTGCTCATGACCCTCTAGGCGTGCTCAATGAGTATGGCTATAGCGAGGCCCAACAGCCTTCACCTTCTGGAACCCTTCTCACACCTCCCAACCATAGCTCCACTCTGGAAATTTCCCAGCAATTGCCATCTGAATCGTGTGTTCCATCAATGTATGATGCCAACTCATCAAACCCTCTGTTGGGCTACTCACCGAACTGGCACTGCATGAGCACCCTGACTTCCTTGGCCCAAATGCGAATGTCAGACAGACTATCAAACGCCGCCTAAGGGCGAAAGCTTATGACCTACAAATGATATTCGTCGCATGCTTTGCCACGAGCTGATGCACGATGCATGGGGCGGCCATGGCAACAACGTAAGTTCCGACAACTCCCCCTCTTCCCGCACACTCACACGATAATAAACTTAAGGAGCTGAACTCTAAGTTTAATCGGGAGGTGGGCGAGTCTGGGCAGAGAACACGCGACAGTGAACATGACCCTTACACGACCCTTACACGTTACAGAATGTGTTCGTGGGCGTATTGGAGTATTGTTAACACAACACGAGTCGAGGGTCAAAGGCGGGGTAAGGGCGCTGTCAGCCGAGCCGAGCCGAGGCCTCCATCAGGCTCCTCAGCTGAGGGGCGTATACAGTACCCGAGCCCAGGCTATACTAATTCATACGAGACGGCCATATAAGGGAACATATATACTCCATTTGAAATGCCTACACCAGCGAATGCGGGGGTACCATAAAGCGCTGTCGGAGAGGGTACAAGAAATCCCGTGATGAGAGAACCGAGTCGGTGACTAGATGAATACCGTTGCAGATTATTTATCATCTGTGGCAGGTAGACACCTATGGCGGCAATAGAACGCAGAATGACACCTAGATTGGCACCACGACCGTTCTCGACCGCCCTTTTTGTTTAGTGCTAGTGGTGGCGGTAAGTCGAACAAAACTCTGTAGCTTGATCCCTGATATGGATCATTTCCCCGTTCTTATCCTAAAGTTGTTTCTGCTTCAAGTTGTCTTTCGGCTCCGAGTCGGTGACCGCGATCACACTGCGATCAACTGTTGCCCCCTGATATTGTAGATGCAACGACGTGACTCCGAAATCGGCGCATCATCAAACGATCATCAAACGCAATGGAACAAGGGGTGATACAAACTTGAAGTTCGTGATCTGGTCAACCACGCGACCTCAAGCACAATGCCACCCTCTGCTTACCCATCTACTACCCCAAGTTCACCATCTACACGTCTACCGGCGGCTAGAATGAGGAAGCGTGCCCCTGATGCTAATCCTGGGTAAGCCTGGGCCCAAGAACCCTACGGGGGTCTGGTCCACCATTCCGCCTCGCGGACCTGTAAAACATGGAATATTGTCGGGGACGCGGCGACGAATTTGAGTGCCGTACGGTCTTCAAACTTGGAAAAGCTTCTCGAGACCCGGCGATGCCGCAAGTGGGAGATGAGCCCCGTGGCACTCGGGATACGCAAGACTTCAAAGTCACCGAACACCTCAGCAGCAGCATGGCTGCTGCGCCTCGGGTGATGTCGGACGCACCTAGCAGTAAATGAATGCCGGGTCCATGGATGTGCCAGATTGGGTCCTTTTTTCCCTATCGTGTAAACCTTCGCTCGACTTTGCGGAGGTGAAAAGGAGCCATGGCAACGCGGGGACGGGATGTCGATATGATATCGTCATCTGGACAAACGTGGGCCACACCACTTCTGATCGAGGTGTGTCCTAGCAGTACCTCCGCGCTCCGAGTCGTGGCCGATAGGCTCGCATACTACTCGCTGCTTCTCTTCTCGGCCTCGGACATACCCACCGAAGTCTGGCGGTGATTATGCTGCAGGTGCTTCTCTCGTAACTAGGGGATGACCCGGATTTTATTCCTTGACTGAAGTGGCCCTATGGCATCATCGTCATCATCGAGGAAAACAATTGCTCAACTGGCCACAGCAAGCTCTAGCCCGTGACACGTACGTCACTTCCTCATCCTAGGATTATCCGAACCCAGCAGGAAATGCTCTTTTGTCCTCTGTTTCCAGGTATCACAAAAGATACTCAATGGCTGTGATCGGGAGATATCATTATCGATGTGAACCACCCGAACTTCCGTCCTCGGCGACAAAAATCGCTAGGATCTCCAGACTCATTTACACGTTTCACGTAGAGTGCGTGGATTGTTGAGCCTGACGACGGTATGCCTCAGGCTCAGACTTGCCTTCCTCGCTGGGGTCGGAAGCGACGAACAGACAAGTGACACATGCACTGACACCAGGAGTTCTTCCATTGCGAGGTATGGTACCGCCGTGGTATTAGCCAGACGATGAATGAATACTTGGCGTGGCGCTCGTTGCCTGCGTTACCTTCCACGTTCACTTGGTGTAACTGTCTCAACCCAAAAAGCACAGCGTGAGATGACAAGTCTTGTGACCATCTAAATGCACGTGAGCTTACGGTCACGGCAGTCAACTGTCCCAATGAGTCTCGCTCCCAAACGGGCTTTTCGGACGCAGTGATGAACTTGAAAAGAATGTCTTCGCGATTGAACCAGGGCTTAGTATGGGATGAACCTCGTGGTGACAAAAAATGGGTCAACCCGATTCGCATCGTTTCATCCTAATATGGTTGCCACATGGGATCTCACCAAGTTGTTGTTTTTTTATTATCGGTCGTCCCATCCAGTGAGCCTCGGTCTCCGTGCCAATACTGACCGGAGTCGTGCCATTCCTGTTTCCCGTTCCTGTAGGCAACCGTATGGCTGTTCGCGCGGGGGTGCCATCAGTGGCTGTGGCGTAGGGAAGTGCCGACAAGATGTACTGAACACAGGTCAGGTGGACAAGCAAGGTGATCACACAGTCCCGGACGGCGATACGGAACAGTTTATAATAACACATAGATAGAAGCTCGGACCAAGAAAGTAAACCCAGGTGGATAAATCGGGAAAAGATAAATCTAGGCACAGATGCCTGTTTGACCCGACGCACGTTTTCATTGGATAAGGCGAGCGGTCGATGTTCAAAGACAAGGCCAAGAGGAGCACTCGGATTTACTTGCGGGCAGCTGACTTGGAATCTTGACACACACCAGGAAAAGGCATAGGGGCGAGGGAAGACCATTCCCAACTGGGCAGGGAGTTTTCCATGCACGTTTGGACTCGACCCATTGCGACGGTCGTTCGATACCCGAGGCAGAAGAGCTGCGGGTCGCCCGGAGCATGTATGTAGCCATGGGATTGCGGCCGGAGCCAAAGCACAGAGCATTTATAAGCGGAAATGGCTAGCGGTAATATAATAACTAAGTTCCGAAGAATGGCGTTTGAGTCATCATATGATGTGTCTGGGGAAACGAGCGCTGTGTATGGATTGGTTTGAGTGCGGGGCTGGTGTCCGGCATGTGGGGGAAGAGTTGCCCCAGAGGCACTAGCAGGAGTTGTTGGAGTGGCTGTAATGGTCCGTGCCCGCGGATCGCCGGTGACGGGGGAAGTTGAACCGGTGAAAATAATAATAATAATATTGGGTGGCCCGGGACTCAACAAAAAAAGAAGATTTGCTTGTTTGAACTTTGCTCTGCTTTGGCCGTTTGGTCGTCATCCCTCGCCTCGAGCTCGAGCGAGCCGTAAACGCCTCTGCCTTTCATCTTCTACCATCCTTCCAAAACTCGCATCCTTTTTTTCCGTTTGCCCCCCTCCATTCCCCCTTTCCCTTTCTTTCGTGTGACGATCAACGGTCCAAGCCCGCCGGTGCCCTGCCACTCGGTAAACGACACACCGAAACTCCCTCTAAACACCGCACCTCCCTCCCCTCTTCCTACACTCCTCCCACCCGTCCCCCTAACCCCTTTGTCCACTCTCTTGGGAAGTCGGCCTTGGCTAGTCTAGATGGCCAATTATCTTCCCGTTCTTCTCGTCTCTGTTACTACCAACGCGATCCCCGATGACTCTTCACTATCTACTCAACCTCGTGGTCAGGTCGATTACCTTTCACATGAATGGCGGGAAGAAGACGTTTGGCGTTCATGGCGCAATATGACGCGCCAAAAGAATGAAATTGCTAACGGTGTTCGTCTTGAAAACGCAAGCTGGAGGACTTGGTGGAAACAGAGGAATAAATTAAAAACCATTAGTCCAGAGACGCTCAACTGGTATGTCTTCACAACCCTTCCCTCCGTCTCGCATTGTGGTTGGAACATGTGACGCTCATACATGCGTTTTCTTTCCAGGCTTAAAGACTCAGATGTCACTTGGCTTTACGGTCCTCTCCACACAGCTATCGATTGGGACCCCTCTCCCTCAACCCAGTGGTGACCCTCCGGCATTCGATGGACCGTCCAATGCTCAGGACCTTTGTCCACCTAGTTCGGTCGCCGAGCACTCGTCCCCATTACGCTCAAAACCAATTTTGAAACACCGCAGCATAAGCGATCTCCTCACCAGTGCTCTTCCAAATTTCAGCCATACCGACGATGACCTCGAGGATCAAATTGAGTTTGCTGAGGACCAAGACAATGTAATACATACCCCGCCTACACGTCCCCCCCTTTTGCATACAAAAAGCGACACGAACGTGGCGCGCTGGTCCCGCAAAAGTCCATTCCGCAAAGATTCACCTCCGCGTATCGTAGCTTCCGCTCGTCAACCCCGATCGCCCGAGGTTGCAGACCCTGTAGTCGCGCCAACCCTGGCGGAGCGTTCCGGTTCGAGCGACTCTGCGCGCGAGACATCAAGCAGCTCGCAGGACCTTAACGTGTGCTCTTCCGGTGGAAAGAAGAAACACATCAGCTTCAACACTTTTGTGAGGCAGTGTATCGCAATTGATTCACCCCCCAAGCCACGCCGTGGTAGCCTACCCGGAGAAACCAACGATCTGTACCATGACTCTTATGATGACGGGTCAGTCTCACGTTGACTCAATTCAGTATATCCTAATTTTTTTTTTCTTTTTCATCGCTATTGCATAGCTACGAGGAGGACTCTGAGATTGGGTTCAATGACCCCGATGATGTCCTTGATGAGGGCGGACTATTCTCTGAAGGGCATAATGGATCTGACTCAGATGAAGAGGGCGAAATACTCGAAATGCGCACCTCCTTAGGGCGCTCACGGTCTTCATCCTCATCGCGATCCCCAGGTGCTGCCGAGTACCCTCTTCGTGTTCAACCTCCGTTTGCATATTCTCACTCCCCTCCTCTCGTCCGCACCGGATCTTCCGATAAGGAACATGTGACTATTGCACCGATCGCGCCGACACTTCTCAAGACGACTGGCGTCGGTAACCACTTTGTTGTCACTGATCTCGGCGGGCGTGAGCGCACCCCTTTCACCACTCCTGTTAACCTCGTCTATGTCCCCTCCTTTGGGAACGGCTATGCATTACCGAGGAAGAACTCCGGCGAGGGAAGCTCGACCGATGACGTTTACAGGCACAAGGGCGGTCGATTCAGCTCTAGCCCTGGCACAAGCACAAGTACCAGTGCGAGCAGTAACTCACGTAGTCCACCTCCTACGATCCCCGCTGCAGAGGCCCTTCCTATCCCACGGGTATTGAGTCCCCCGATTCTGGAGAGTTCCATGGTATGCCACGATGACGCATACGACTACTTTCGCTCGACCGCTGCTGCGCAAGTTCTCAGCGCAGATCTCCCCATCAACATGCGACAAGCGGATCTCGGCGCGGACTTTGGTCCTGAGACAGGTGCGCTCGGCGTCCATTTAGGGCGGGCTGTCGACATGCCGGAGGTCGTGGTAGTGAACGACGAAACTGGAGCGATCGAAGAGCGATGTGAGGGTCGTCACCGCTCGCGGTCGCGTTCATATTCCCGGTCCCGTAGTCGAAGCCATTCGCGGACGCCGAGCCCGGCAGAGCCAATGTCGACAGTCACAGAATCTGACGCTGTACGGATACACTCCACCACATCTACACCCCCTTCTCTACCATTGGACACCACTCATCTCTCACCCCCTGATTCCTACCCTTCGCGCGGCCGCACACCACCAGGCGTGCCACCCCGATCACGAGCACTTTCAAATGATGGGCAATCCTCTCTGGAGCACTGCCGCGGTCGCTCGGCAACGCGCAACTCTTCCTTCTCTGACCGCGATCGTTCTTCATCAAGAACGAGCCTTGTTGGTGGGACCAGCTCTCCGCTGGGAAGTGTAAGTCCGACAGGTCCTAGAGCTGGGCCTGTTGGCAATAGCATCTACTCTGTGTACACGCAGGGGCTCAATAGCGCAAGACGGGAAAGTGAGAGCGCGGAGAGTAGTAAAGAGCGCGGTCGCGGTCGCACCGATCATCGGGCGGGTGTCAGCGAAACGAGCGAGAGTCCTCAAAGGAAGACTTCCCCTGACGATAGTCGAAGCCCAGAAGCCGCCGCTGCAGCTGTCTCCCCGGTCCTTTCCCCAGCCCCAAGATCAAGTCCTGTGGCTCCATCTTCCTCACTTCCCGTCGCTTCCCCAGAGCGCTCACTGTCGCCGTCGTCACCTTACCCGCATTCCCAACCGATCGTACCACAGCCGACGTTAGTGAGAGCGAACATTGTACCAACAGAGGACAAGCACCCTCGCCAAGCTTCGAATACGTATTCGCCGTCCGTCCTGCGCCACATATCTGTTGCGGTTCCTGCACCACCAGAACAGGCGGCCGCATCCGTGCTTGCTGAGAAACCACAGTCGCCGACGCTTGCGCCATCAGCGAGGGATTCTCTAACCCCTCCGAGTAGCCCGAGCGAGCACGGCACATTCGTAGGACGTGCAGCAGAAATCGTGTCGACCGCGCGGGGTCTAATCGGCGCGCTTTGGTCAGGGAGTAATAGTCATAGTCCTGGTGTTCCATGATCCATCGCCCGTAAGTTGCTAAACGATCTTGAACCCTCATCCTCGTGACTGACTGTCTGCTGAAAGGTCTTGCTATTGAGATCCGAGTCCGAGCCGCTGTTCTTTCCTCTACACATTCTACGTAAATGCGCTGTTGTGCCCATTTTCTGTTCTCTTGAACCCCCAGTGCTCCCTTTGTATACCTGCAATTAATCCCCCTCCCCCCTTCGGCATTTAATCCTGGCGTGCCAGCGTTCGATTGCAACATTGTTTATATCTATGCATCCTTTAGGCACTTTACCGCTTTCACTCTTACCCTCACTTTTTTTGGACCCGCTCCATTATCATAATTAGTATTGCAGCACGAAGTGTCATACTAACGATATTGTACTACTGGATGACGTCGAATTATCTGATGATAGCCAAAGCGTAGTCGACTCGTCAAAAACGTAATCGCGTCGCTCGAAGATGCGTGTACTTGTATGTATTGTTAGTCCTTGTTCAACAAATGTACTTGTATGCCTCCCACACTCCGTACTGTGTTCGCCGGTTAATCATTTCCAATCCACATGGACATCCGATCCGAAATTTCGCGGGTAAACCCCACGCAGAGGCACGGCGGTATAGTATTACACCAACACGACCCTTGAAGTCAATCGCTTTTATCGACGTCGCACGGGTAATCACGATCGCCCCCGCCGACGGGCGGAAAGAGCGCGATCTTTCTAGCTTCCCCCTATGGCACTACTGGCCCCTCTTTGTCTCATTTAGCTTTAGCTGCTGTACAGAGAGCTTATCGCCGGCTGCACACATCACTATCGCCATGGCCGCCTCCGAATCTCAGCATCCAGCTCAAGAACAGATCACCTCTCCTGTCCCGTTTGGTCCACCATTCGATCGCGCAGACGCAGGTGGCACTTATAATGTCACCCTTCCGTGTCCACGGAGCGATTTTGTCCATGGCATCCCCCGTCTTTGAAACACTGACGCCGTCTCTCAGGGCTCGCCTCCTGTAATCAGTCAGTCTGGCCGAGAACGGTGCGGTTTTGGCGAATTTGCTGACGGCGATCTATCTTGTCGTCCGTCACGGTCGAACCATGTTCCCCGAGCGGATTTCGCCGCCTCCATCGTGGCTGCCGAAAAGTATGAGGTGGGCCGTTCCGTCTCACCGTCTGAGTATGCTAACTCACGTGCCGTTCAAAAGTGTCCAACGGACGCCTTCTGTATATGCGAACACATAGACTCGAGGACAACCTGAAGTTAGACCCCGCGGATATCCCCGCGCTTCGGTGTCTGCTGCAATACCGTCGAGCTTCGCTGCCGTTTCCACACTCCGACATCTGGATGTCCCTTCGGCTGAGCCGGAACAGAGCTGGTGTCGATGGGCGCAATTGCACACAATGGCTGTTCACAGTCTAGTTGCCTGCTTGTGTAATCCGATATGGTCCAACTATATCACACGTGCACGCGACGCATTGCGGAGGTGTCCAAGTGGCAAAGTGGTAGCTGGCCCTTGAGCTGACCGCGACATGATCAGTCCGTCGTCCCTTGGCGAAGGATGTGCAGACTGTCAGAACTCTGCTTTTGGGCTGTTGGAGTTGAGAGTCGTGTCAATAATGTGAGTGAGATCGTTTTGCATTTTCATTTTCGATATTCATCACATCCGAATTAAAGGTTCCCTGGGAATTACCGTTTTGAAGTCAGTGGGTGTCAGCCATGGTGATGTAAATTTTATCGCCTGAAATCACTTTTGTGTAGTTCATTTACAAGATTGTGGTCACGGTAGTATTTCCGTGTCGTAGTGAGTATAACAATACTCCTCCACTTTTAACTGCTGGAGTTCTTTCAGTAGAGATCGGTGATGCGGTGACGGGGAAGTAACGAGCCTGTAATGTATGCGGCCTCACCCCTATTTATTGTCTCCTATTACAATACCTCAACTCTAAATCACTAAACACCCATGTTTCTCACAATCTTCCTTTCTCAAATGGCTGCCACCATGTGCAGTTCAAATGGCTCAAAAGAAACGACACTTACTCCCTTCGGCCCACCGTTCGACGACGCCGACGCCGACATCATTCTTCGAAGCTCTGACCAGGTTGACTTCTATGTCTATAGGGTCATATTATCCAAAACGTCCCTGTTCTTCAAGTCAATGTTTTCGCTACCGCAACCAGACTCTGGCGTCTCGGAGAAGCAAATTCCCATCATCAGTCTGACGGAGAATAGCAAAGCCATTGCGGTTCTATTGGCAACTATCCACCCCACTGTGGCCGCCAAGTCCGTACAGTTCGTACCTTTGGACGTCATGATAGATGCTCTTGTGGCAGCCAAAAAGTACGACATGGATGTTGCATCTCAGTGTCTGGTTCAAAAGTTCGCCATGTCAAAGGCCATGCAAGACAGCCCCGTGGAGGCCTTCTGTCTTGCATACTCCCACGAATTAGGAGAGGCGGCTCGTGTAGCTGCGAAGGCATCACTCAAGCACCGACTGAGGCTGGACGACATCGGAGACAAGTTGCAGTACACAAATGGACCTGGTCTCTATCAATTATGGAAGTTTCATCATGCTTGTTCTGTTACCGCTGTTAAAGTTGTCTCCGACGACCATATTTTGGTCAAACTGCCACACGATAGTGCCTGGTGGGACTTCAAAGACAAATGTGTATCCGGATGTCGCAAGTACCACTACAAAGTAGGGTCCCTCAGACTCCTGGGACTCCTGGGACGCCACCGCCCCGTGGCACGACTACATAACGCGCGCTCGTGATACCTTGTTGGAGCATCCTTGCAGTGAGGCAGTGACCAACGACTCCCTTTTGAAACCCTCCTACATGACTGTGGAAAGAATCTGCATGTCGTGCCAGCGCACCTTGTATTGCTTGTCATATTTTAGTCGCATCTTGGGAGAAGAAGTCGAAAGACGTGTCTCGGAGGTGATGCATTTTCTTACATATCTCCTTGACACATCTCACCCCCTACCGAAGGTCAATCTAGAGTTGCCATTTTGACCCTTTTCTGGTTTATTCACTAGAGTCAGAAGTTTCAAATGTCAAGACGCATTATTGGTTCCTGTAGTACAAGCTGTAGTATATCGTAGTTCAGTTTGTACGGGTTATCCTACTGCACCTGTAACTTTCGGCAGCCTGGATGCACGTGGCTGTCGGCCTCAAACCGGTCACACCTCCGGTCACCCTTGTAGGGTTCGTTCAAAAACTTGATCGTCATAGAGTGTATGTTAGAAACACGCCGAAAAAATACAGTAACTTGTTTTGACTTTGACTTGTGGCCCAGCGGGTGACGCAAAGATAAATGGTATCTATGCATGTTCTCATTGCTACAGCCACAAATTAGCACCGACGTGACTCTCTAGGCTCACCGCCGGCGCTCACAGCACTCACCTCCTACAATCAATCTGTCCGAGAACAGTGCAGTTTTTCTTTTCTTGGCGAATCTGCTGACCCTATTGAACCACGTTCCGTGAGCGAGTCAGAGCGACTTCACTGCTACCATCGTGGCTGAAAATTACGAGATGATCGTCCCGTCTCACCATCTGGACTCTAGACGAGGTTTTCAAGTTGTAAACCCAGATGTTGTTCAAAGGCATCTAATGGACCCCGCGAGTCACGTTTCAGTGTCATACCATCAACATAACTTACCATCAACATCGAGCACTTCAGCCACCACTGTTTCCACGGCCACAGTGGTACAGTATACAGAACAGGACGGTACGCTTCCGTTCACCCCTATTTACGTGTCACTCCTATTACCGTGACAACACATCGGTTGGTTCTTATTCTTCTCAATGGGTCCCACCACGCGCAAGCGCAGTTCAAAGGGCTCAAAAGAAATGACACCTATTCCCTTCGGCCCACCGTTCGACGACGCCGACGCAGATACCATTCTTCGAAGCTCTGACCAGGTTGACTTCTATGTCTATAGGGTCATATTATCCAAAACGTCCCCTTTCTTCAAGTCAATGTTTTCCCTACCGCAACCAGACACTGGCGTCTCGAAGAAGCAAACTTCTATCATCAGTCTGACGGAGAATAGCAGGACCATTGCGGTTCTATTGTCATCTATCTACCCCACTGTGCCTACCAAGTCCGTACCTTTGGACGTCATGACAGATGCTCTTGTGGCGGCCAGAAAGTACGATATGGAGGTCGTATCTCAGTGTCTGGTTCAAAAGTTCGCCCAGTCGGAAATTGTGCGAAACGGCCCTGTGGAGGCCTTCTGTGCCATGTGCTCCCACGAATTAGGAGAGGCTGCTCGTGTGGCTGCGAAGGCATCACTCAAGCATCGATTGAACCTGGACATCATCGGAGACAAGTTGCCGTACCTAAACGGACCTGCCCTCCATCAATTATGGAAGTTCCACCGTGCTTGTTCCGCTACCGCCGCTGAAGCCGTCTCTGACACTTACCTTACCTGGATCGCAAGCTCAGACGGGCCTGGTGGGGCTTCGTACAGGATAAATGCTCACAAGGTCTCAAATGTCCCAAGCATCAGTACCGAGTGGGTCCCTACCACTACACCTGGGACGCCCCCACCCCGTGGCACAACTACATAACACGCGCTCACAACGTCTTGTTGGAACATCCTTGCAAGGAGGCAGTGGCCGACTACTCCGTTCTGGAACCCTCCTACGAGGAAAGACCGTGTTACTCTTGCCGGTGTAGCTTGATTGCCTTGCCAGAGTTTATTCGCCTCTTGGGGGAAGAGGTCGAAAGGCGTGTCTCGGAGGTAAGGCATTTCTTGCATATTTCATGACATGCCATGTCTCACTCTGCGGCTCCTACCGAAGGTCGATCTAGAGTTGCTATTTTGACCTTGTGTGGTCTATCCGCTTATGTCCAACTATACGAATCAAGGAGCTCTAGAGTTGCGAGTGGCAAAGCGTTGTTAGTAATTTGTTACTATGGGATCTTGTGTATCGTATTTCAAGTCTTACGAGCGCTACAGCTCCTAGTTGTCTGAAGACCCATGTATGAATATAAGCAGAGAGTTGTCCTTGCCATAGCCGTATTGCAAACATCAAGAGGGCCTACTGTATTCATTTTAACAAATTATATCGAGAATTGCGAGCTTCGGTGGGGGCCACGTGCCAGTGTTCTCACGGTACCCAGGTAGAACTCAGACTCACAAAGTGCCAGTGAGTGGCCCGAGTTGGTTTCGCAGCTGCTGCTTTCGCATTTCTCTCTCAGTTCTCAGGAATACACTCAGGTACCACCAACCACGGCGCGTATATTCACTCGTCATTGTCATGACAGTTCGTTTCAAGAACGAACTTGTTCGGAATATTACCACCGAGTTGGGGAGATGCAAATGTGAAGGTCCGTGACTGGCATTCGCGTCCGGGTCGTATCGCTCCGACAAAGAGGATAATCGATAACCCGCCGTGCGAGCGGCCGGTTGTGTCAGTGGACACCTGGGCCAACTCATGCGTCACGCGTTACGTGTCGTTCATTTGCCGACTGCTCATTGCTGTACACTGCCAAGCGGTGGCAGAGCAAGCATTGGCAGGCTCTGGGACGACACAACATCCTAATAGATGACCGCCGCATTGGTGCTCAACGGTGCAGCGGTCATAGACGTCGCCCCCTTCTCACCGCCGCGAACGAAACGTGTTCAAAACCGCAAACGTCGGAGTACTTAGCTGAAGTCATCCTTCAAAACAAGGTGGACTCGATTAAAGAGGCCCAAGCCTTGGAGCACCAAAGTATCGCCGCGTTCGTAAAAAAATCAAGCGTACTCGACATCGCGCTCCCTCGGTTCATTGTTCTCCTCTTCCCAGGCACTGTGACAGAATTGTCACCCATCGCGTGGCTCAAATACAATATCGACGCGGTAAATGAATACATCGTAAAGCGTGTCCCGATCTCCGTTCGGGATTTCACCTCGGCTCCGCGACTGATCGTGATTCTGTCAGTCGACGTGAACAAGCCTGGCGCGGAAGTCGACGAACTCGAGGGCAGCGTTCGCTGGTGGGTCTATTCTGACCGGCTTGCTTTGCCTCGGGATGGAGGCCGATATCCGACCTGGCATCATCACGAGGGACAGCACAGACCCGGAACCGCTGCCGGCCTATTTACTTCCAGATTGTCTCTCCGCATGCCGAGACGAATCAGCTACAGTTCACAGTGCCCGGCGGGCTGATCTCGTCAGCACGAACGAAGATCAACCTGACGCTATGCGGCGCAGACCGTCTCGTTTCACAGTGGGCAAACTCCCGCAAGTATTCACTGGCGCACCTGACTCTACTCACGAGCGAACTTGGCTACTGTAATAAACGGCCAGAACTGGGCGTCAAGACGGGCAGCGGACAAAGGTGGTCAAGGGCCAAGGGCCAGCTGCTCCTGATCAACATCGGCCCGACATCGACCGGGGCGCGCGTGCTGAGCGTCCGGGCGGACTTGGCAGAGATCCATCATGTCGCCCGCGTGCACAGAGATTGGGGAGAAGGTTGCTCTTCTCCATGTCCACGTACATTCACTCTCCTTCGTTCGCGCTGAGCTATATGGTGTGTGCAACAGGGGACTGTATGGCACGTTGGCTAGCAAATATTAAAGTGATTCTTTTGTCTGTTCTTTGTCCGCGAGATCGAACCCGCCACACCCGACCGCGGATTCAGAGCGTGCCTTCTTATCCAAATGTGGAAAGATCATTGATGCTACGGTAGTGGTGTGTGTGGACCGCAGGTAGATTCGGCAAGAACAGCAACGACGCTTGACTCTATTTTTTCATTCCTGATGATAAACATGCTTCAGGTTCTTATATATTCATTTAACTCGTTCCTTACCACCCTCGCTTGGGTTGAAGTGAAGACGGCACCACACGGCCAACGCGATCAGCAACGACTCGGACATCTTGCCACCACACCAACAACGGTTTCAACAACGAGCAAGTCTCGGCAAGGAATGCCGTGCCGATGGGTAGCAGTATGCCCTTCATGTCGATGATATGCCAACGCCTGATGAGCAGAATGGGCACCACTCCTTGCGGTGCCGGCGTCGGGCGTGGTTAGCCAGGGGTGGAGAACCAGAGCCCGGGGTCCGCGCGCGTCACCAACCATGGGTTCCATCCGTATGCACGGTGACGTCGTTCTTGTACATCGATGTTCTTCTCTTGGTGATTTGCTGCACTGTCGTGCTGTGTTTCACTGTTACTACTACTACTTCTAAGGTTACTATCTGCATCGAGGTGTCCTGTCTGTTTGTGTTTTGGTTTTGGAATAACGAAAAGATTGACAATTAATATTTTATCTTCGACAATTCGCACACCGACCATGTACATTTTTCGAGTTCCTCCCTACCACGTAGAATGGATTATCACGCGTCACGATGCATATGATAGTGTTCCGTACTATATGCCGCTATTTCCTTGAGGCATCGTCAGAATGTCTCAACGGGTCTGAAGGAAAATGGCACTACCTTGCTCGCCCGTGGTCTGTACATAGGACTTCACGGCATTCTCGAGAAGAAACTGGGCGAGTTTGAATTTCTGATTGTGGGTTGCGCAATCTATTGGAGTTTGACCAGACTGAGCCTTGGCGTTCACGTCTGCGCCGTGCTCCAGTAGCAGCCGTGCAACACCGATGGCATCGTCTTCAGAGGCGTACTTGCCTCGAGACACCTCATGCAATGGGGTCAATTTAAGGTCAGCCTCCGCGTTCGCATTTGCACCACGGTCAAGAAGTAGCTGTACGATCGCGAGCTTTGCATTGAAGGACGCAATATGTAAGGGCGTCCACTGGTCGGTGCGTGGTGCATTCACATCCGCGCCGTACTCCAGTAATAGCTGCGCAAGAGGAACATCTTGAGATCTGAATTCTCCGTACGATACGCTGTGCAAGGGGGTATCTCCAAGGTCACCCTCCGCCTTCGCATTTGCACCACGGTCGAGAAGTAGCCGTGCGATCGCGAGGTTCCCGTGGTAGGATGCAACATGTAACGGTGTAAAGCAGTTGGCGCTTGGTGCGTTCACATCCACGCCGCGCTCCAGTAACAACTGAGCAACACGGACACCATCGTCTTCAGAGTCGTACTTGCCTCGAGGCACCTCATGCAATGGGGTCAATCCAAGGCCAGCCTCCGCGTTCACATTGGCACCACGATCAAGAAGTAGCTGTACGATCGCGAGCTTTGCATTGAAGGACGCAATATGTAAGGGCGTCCGCTGGTCGGTGCGTGGTGCATTCACATCCGCGCCGTACTCCAGTAATAGCTGCGCAAGAGGAACATCTTGAGATCTGAATTCTCCGTACGATACGCTGTGCAAGGGGGTATCTCCAAGGTCACCCTCCGCCTTCGCATTTGCACCACGGTCGAGAAGTAGCCGTGCGATCGCGAGGTTCCCATGGTAGGATGCAACATGTAACGGTGTAAAGCGGTCGGCGCGTGGTGCGTTCACATCCACGCCGCGCTCCAGTAACAGCTGAGCGACACGGACACCATCTTCTTGGGATTCGTATCCGCCGAACGAAACTTTGTGCAAGGGGTTCTCTCCATTGTCGGCCTTTGTGTTCGCTGCTGCACCGTGATCAAGAAGTAGCCGTACGACCTCGAATTTCCCATAGTAGGATGCCATATGTAACGTTGTCCAGTCGCGTTGCGTGTTCACATCCACGCCGCGCTCCGGTAATGGCTGTGCAGCACGGGCCCCAACTTTTTGAGATTCGTCTTTGACGTCTGTCGCTCCATGCAAGGCGATCTTTCCGGTAGTAGTCTCCGAGTTCGCTTTGGCATTATGATCGAGTAGCACCTGTACGATCTCGGGCTTTTTAAAGTAGGATGCCAAATCCAATGGGGTCGCGTTGCTTTTGTCCTGCTCGTTCACATTTGCGCCGTGCTCTAGTAATAACTTCGCAAGATCACAATCATTGTCTTGGTTCTGAGACGTCTCCCGTTTCGACAACAGGTGCAGCGGAGTCTGGCCGTCATCGTTCCGCGAATTGACGTCGGCCTGACGCTCAAGTAGCATCTGAGCCACTGAGAGCTCTCCGGTGTTTACTGCTAGGTGAAGTGGAGTCCCGAGGTCGTCTCGCTGGGCATTCACATCCGCGCCATGTTCGAGTAGAAATTTCACCGCGTCGACAGTTACTATGTCACGAAGGTCGATGGTTTTGTGCAGCGCAGTTTGTTTTCTCGTGTCTCGAAGATCAACATTCCCACCATGCTCGAGCAGGAGCTTCGCCACCGCCAAACTATTTCTGGATAGTGCTGCGACCAGCGGAAACCCGTAAAAGCCACCGATGGCGTTTACTTGCCACGGGTGCTTCGTGATGATGTGCCGAGTTAGGCCACGGAATCCACAGAGTGCCGAATAGTACAATGGACTCGGCATCTCCGACGACAACTTCCCGCTTGACCCTGCGTCTATGTCATATAGGCCTATCCACGCCGCAAAATGTGTTTTGTCCAGGTCAAAGAGGGACTTCATTCCATCTTCCACACGTGAGGCAACGTCCTCGAATTGTGCATGCACGACCCAGTACCGAGCTGCATATTCGGCCAGAGGGGAGCCATTGATACTCGTATTGTCGTCGCGATCGTCCAAATGAAGAAGTCCGAGACAGACCTGCGCGAGGATGGTATGTGCGATCCCGGGAAGAATGTGATATGGGGTGAAGTGTCCAGTCGAAGATGCGAGATGACCGGATGTCAAGAACTCTTTGACGGACAGGTGAGAAAATTGTACCACCCGGGAGCCCCGGTTATCGACGATGGCAACCAGACTCGAACATATGGATAACACAGCCCCCTCTTGGTCCTCGGGCCGCCAGTTCGCATGGAACTTTGGAATGCCTCCGTGGGCCGTATCAAAGTCAAATGTAAGCACTTCGGCTAGTTCCTCGACACGAAGCGGCCGGACGGCAACTGCGAGACAGTGAAGGAGACGGCGAGCGTGTTTTCGGTTTTTCTCGCTGATATTCTTCAGCATACGTTCATAAGTTTCGTCCAGGGTCCTTGGTAGCGCCTTGAGAATCCCTGGTACGTCTGGTTGAGCCGCGTGCCGCAGAGTCTCGAGTTGACAGAATACCCATTGGAACCTGTACGGCATATTATAAGTGATTTTATCGTCAAGGAATGGAGAAACACCCATACATTCCGTCCGCCCTTTCAGAGAGCTCCTTGATAACCAGTCTCTTATTCTCGTCCCTCCATTCCCTCATGTACTCATCCAGGGACACGACAGAGCTGACATAGTCAGCGATAACAGTCTTTTGTCTGGTTTCATCGTGAAGGGAAATAGCATTAACGGCCAGTGGCTTGAGTTTAGTTTGGATGTCAACCTCCTGACGACTCGTAACACATATATGCAAATTCGGAAGTTGCAGATGAACGAGGTCCTTGACAAGGTTGAGGACTGCCTCTCGTGGCGTTGGCATCCCAGACTCGGGACACTCGTCGATCGCGTCCATAATGATGAAAATTGGGTGTTGAGCCGCAACAAAGATCATCTCCTTTAGACGGTCGATCAAGATACCATTGCTGGGTTGTTGCGTTCCCTTCCCGTGTATCGAATAAAGTCGGTAGATGATATCGCAACAAGGCTTCGAGTAGGCTGAAAGCTGGACCATGAGAGAGGTGACAAGGTTGCGGACGTTTTGCTTTTCTTCGTCCCGAAAATCGAAGTAGAAATACGCTAATGTAGCCTTTCCGGCGTCGCGTAATGTCGTAATGTGTTGTATGATAGCAGAACTTGTGGTCAACATGAGTACCGTAACCGGCGGCGACAATCAGGAAATGACCAACCAGACGACGCTCTTCCCCGAGCCAGCTATGTAAACAAAGAGATAATCAGGAATTGACCTGTGAAGTATTATAGAGACGCATACGTTTCCCATGGATCCATAGGAGGGAACCATCTGACATCCAGTTCTTGAATACGCCGGCTCCAAATAGCCACGTGGGTGGTTCCTTATGGTAGACCTCGCAAGCTGTGTTGTGGTTTGTTGACGGGTCTGGCGGAGAGAACCATTTTCGAACGTCCTGCTCTATCTGGTTCCCTGGGGTTGAGTTTCAGTGTTCACGATGGAGGCGATGGAAGTAGCAGATTACGGACACTTGAGCTCAATAGTAGC
Organism: Lactarius hatsudake; assembly: GCA_024734325.1. Lineage (NCBI taxonomy): Eukaryota > Fungi > Basidiomycota > Agaricomycetes > Russulales > Russulaceae > Lactarius > Lactarius hatsudake. Next base: position 690,798 of record JANSJP010000007.1, read on the forward strand.
CCTCATAGTCTGAGCAATGGCCATCCTGACCTCCTCCTGTATCAGACTATCTAACCTTTTCAATGCATCCTCAATATCTGTCCTTCCTAATAGTTTTCTGGAAATTATTTCTGATCAAATATTGGAGCGGTCAGGTGTGAAGTGTATCTCATAGATATAACTCACTTGATCGCGTTCGTTTCATCTCTTTCGTCGCGATGGAGAGGATAGAGAGTACCTCAGCCACGATCTTCACAAATACTTCCACCATTTCGGCGGTCAAGGAGATCTGAGTATAAACCTCAAGGCGTTTGAAGAAGCTCTCGATGCGCCCGAAGAGTTCGACAAGCGCATCGTGGCTCGCCCTTGCACCTCTTGCCGCCTATACAAGTTGGTATTAGGAGGGGTCAACGAATTGCGGCGGAGAAGATACGGACAGCGAGGAGGACACCGATCCCAGTAAAGATGGCCCCTGCAGGGGGAAACGCCTACACAATAACGTCAACGTCAGGGGATATTTTATGTCATCACGGACCGAGACGTACCACGCCAGCAACCCCGCCAAGAGTGTCAGAAAAGGTGTAGAGGATATCCACCACCGGACTGATCCACTTCATCAACCTGTGATCACCATCCCTAAACTGCTGAAACGCCTCGGCTTGGCCCCGAAGTATGGCTAAGATGGCATCGACAGAGTCACATTGTTTCATCTGAGTGGCGAGCGGATGGCTGAGAAGTTGATTCCCAGTCGTCTTCTCGTACTCGCTCAAAGCGTGGCTCAAGGCAGCATCAAGGATTGATTTGAAGTCCGAGGATGGGGTAGATGTCTGACCCAGGGTGGACGAAGACATAGTATTTGCGACGGTAAGTTCACTGATGACAGCAGAATGCAAGAGTATGTAAAGTCGAGCAGGGAACACGAGGCCCTTTTTTTGGACAATATTTATTCCGGGACAGTTGACAGAATTTGAAACGTAGGTAGAGTCGAGACTCGCCAGTGCGTAAAGAAATGTAAATAGCCGAGGCTAGAGGGGCCATGAAAACCAGTAAAAGAGTATATTGTAAGGCCCGTTTGTGAGGCCCGTTAAGGGTCGAGTCATGACAGATGGATATGGAGGATGGATATGGAGATCGCCGGACCCGGAATGGTCCAGGATGCTCAAGCTCGGGTTGGTCTGCTCAGACCTACCTGAGGCCTCCTCCCGCTTCCAGTGCCACTTTAAGCCTCAAATATTCACATCGTAAATACCAAGATGGCTCATGTTTATTCTGAGCTCCGGTCCTGGGCGCGTTGTGTTCACGGCCACGTGGCAGACTCATTTCAGCTCTGATATACTGTAGCGCCTAGCGCCGATAGACAGCTTTCCCTCACTAGTAAGCCAGAGGAACGAGCCATTTCTACATGGGCGAAGCAAGGTTCGCAATTATGGACCCCCATTTGACGACGCAGATACACCATCTTCCGAACTGCGGATGACCTCGACTTCTACGTCTGCAACTAAAGCCATGTAAACTCATTTTGTACGAAGCGTCCCCCATGTTCAGAGATATTGATCCTTTTTTATTTTCCTCTGCCCTACTCTTGTAGCAAACATGACAATGACGGTCACCACAAAGACGGCCTCCCCCTAGTCCGGCTCCCAGAGAGTAGCGTGACACTGTCGGTGCTCCTGTACGCCATCTACCTAGTCTCACCACCCCACGCCCCGCCGCCGTACGCCGCGCAGAGCCACAGGCAGAACGACACTCGCAGCGGGTGAATACGAAGTTAGCGGGCTCCGCAGCACGCTCACCACGCAGGCTGCAGATGCACGCATTCATTGCGCCGCAGCCGCTGCGCAGTGTTGACCAAGCCGTATTCCGTTGCTCTGATAATGGCGGGGAGAGCGAGGGCTAAGGCAGAGGAAAGCGGTCGAGGACAACATTGTTCAAGTCCACGGTGTAGTGGCTAGACGCAGGTGAGGCGTGAGGGGCTCCACGAGGGTGAATTTTGTGAAGGTGAGCCATGGCTGTGTTCGATAGAAAGTCTTTATAACGAGACGAATTCGAGCAGACATATGACATGGGAAACGCAGCCAGCCAAGGAAGAGTACAGGGAATGATATGTCAGTGCCGGGAAAAAGAAGAGTGGCATCAGTAAAGAGAGCCTACGAATCGCCGTGGTGGCCACAAAGCGGAGAACTTGGCATGTGCACTCCAGGACCCGATCAATACAGCAAGATCAAATACGCGCATCAGTTCCCACGCATGCGGACATGCTGTCTGCATCCTTTCACCTAACTCTAGTTTTATTCATAAGGATCCCTGTCGCACTCCTTGGAGAGAATGGAGTACGAGCGTGTTCATTCTCACAAAATGTCTATCCACCAAAGCAGACGTCGCGTATTATCCGCGCTCGTAGATGCTGCTGCAGACCGGGGCGGCGCGCACGCTCAGCGCTCGGGCGGCACGTCAACCTCGGTTCGTTCATCGCCGTGCGGCACTTCGTCGAGTACCACCGGGCGTGAGGTGAAACCCCGCGCGACTTTGCGCCGCTCAAGGCGGACGAAGACGGCTTTGCGAAGGTGTTCCTCCCCGTCCTGCTCACGCAAGGCAGCACGTCCGCCGCGGGAAGAGGCGGCGGCAGCGGGCGAGTGCAACGACTTGCGGTGCCAGTATGGGAATCTGAGGGTGCCGTGACCTAGACCGGAGACACTGGAGTGGTAAGGCGATGAGCGAGCGGCCGTGCGGTTGGGTTTGGGGGGACGGAAACAGACCCACAGATCTGCATAGTACCTTTGAGAGTGAGACGGAAATCTCGGTGTCGTCCGGCGAGTATTGCGCCGAGCCTGTACAGGGTCCACAACGCCGTCGACGTCGCATCAACAGGACTTGAACAAGGTGGTGGAGGAAAAAAATAATGGAGCAGGTACAGCGAGTGCTCTTTGGTTTTTTTTGGAACTTCCCTTGTCGTTCATTTCCAGATGATCACCTTGCCGTCGTTTCGAGTATTATCGTTTCTATTCAATTGGCACCGACTTCCGGCTCAGGTGAGTGGCACTTGATTACTAAACAAATACAAAAAAGGAAACGATCATTTTGGATCTTGCCTGTGTTGGTTATTGCAATCGCCTTTTCTTCAATGGTCTCCTCCAAGTGCAGTTCAATGGGTTCAAACGAAACGTCATCTATCCCCTTTGGCCCCCCGTTCGACGACACCGACGCAGACACCATTCTTCGTAGTTCTGACCAGGTCGACTTCTATGTCTATAGAATCATATTATCCAAATCATCTCCTTTCTTTAAGTCAATGTTTTCGCTACCCCAACCAAACACCAGCGTCTCAGAGAAGCCAGATCCAAATCCTGTCATCAATTTGACAGAGAATAGCAGGACTATTGCGATTCTATTGGCATTCATCTACCCTGTTGTTTCTGTGGCCACTGAAAGTACTGAATCCATCTCGTTGGACGACATGATGGATGCCTTTGTGGCAGCCACAAAGTACGATATGGTGGCCGTATCTCAACGTCTCAATCAAAGGTTTGCAGTGTCAAAATTTGTGCAAGACAGCCCCGTAGAGGCGTTCTGTGTCGCGTACTCCCACGAACTAGGAGAGGCGGCTCGTGTAGCCGCGAAGGAATCACTCAAGCATCGAATGAGCCTGGACACCATCGGAGATAAGTTGCAGTACACAAACGGACCTGGTCTCCATCAATTATGGAAGTTTCATCGTGCTTGTTCCGCTACCGCCGCTGAAGCTGTATCCGGTATGCGCCTTACCTGGATCACAAGTTCAGACAGTTCCTGGTGGGACCTCGCAGACACTGGTTGTCTACGATCATCCGGTTGTCGTAAGTATCGCTATGCAGTCGGTCCCTCAGGAGATTCAAACGTCTGGCGTACTACCGCCGCGTGGCACGACTATATAACGCGCGCTCACAATGTCTTGTTGGAGTATCCTTGTAAAGAGGCAGTGGCCGACTATTCCGTTCTGAAACCCTCCTACGAGGAAAATGAAAGCACGTGTTCCACTTGTCGGTGCGCCTTGATTGGTTTGCCAGAGTTTATTCGCTTCTTGGGAGAAGAGGTCGAAAGACGTGTCTCGAAGGTAAAGCCACCTCCTTGCTTATTTCCTCGACGGCTCACTCGATGGCTCCCATCAAAGGTCGATCTTGAGTTGCCATTTTGACCTTCTGGGTCCACCTCCATGCAACTATATGAATTAAGCCGCTGAAGTTGCGAGTGGCAAGGTATTGTCATTATGTATCAGGTCTGGTCGTACAGCCCAGTTCCCTAGTTGTCTAAAGACCCATGTATGAATATAAGCAGAGTAGTTGTCCTTTGTCGCCGTAGCCGTCGAAATTCACATTGCAAATACCAAGAGGGCCAATTCATTTCAACAGCGTCCTGCTGTTTAAATTCAAAGAAATCGGAGTTTGGATCTGAGTAGATTTGAGTAACAGCGGGCCATGAGATCAGTGCAAAGCAAAGTCAAAGACTGGCATCGATATCTGTAATAGAAATGTCACCTACTGCCTTCGGCCCACCGTTCGACCACGCCGACGCAGATACTATTCTTCGAAGTTCCGACCAGGTCGACTTCCCTGTCTATAGGGTCATATTATCTGCATCGTCTTCTTTCTTCAAGTCGATGTTTTCGCTACCGCAACCAGAAGCTAGCGTCTCGGAGAAGCAAAATCCTGTCATCGATCTGACAGAAAATAGCAAGACCATCTCAATCCTATTGACACTTATCTACCCGGTTGTGTCTGCGGTAACCGAACCCGAATCTTTGGACGACATGATAGATGTTCTCGTGGCGGCCAAAAAGTACGATATGCCCGTCGTATCTCAACGTCTCCTTCAAAGGTTTACGGAGTCAAAAGTTGTGCGAGACGAACCCGTAGTGGCATTCTGTGCCGCGTACTCCAACGAATTAGGAGAGGCAGCTCGTGTAGCTGCAAAGGCATCACTCAAACGTCGAATGAACTTGGACAACCTCGGAGACATGTTGCAATACATAAATGGACCTGCCTTCCATCAATTATACAAGTTTCACCGTGCTTGTTCCGCTACCGCCGTTGAATCCGTATCCGGTGCGCACCTTGCTTGGATCACAACCGGACACTATACCTGGTGGAGCCTCGCAAATAAGGGATGCGCAAGAGGCGATTGTCTCAAGTATCAGTACACGATGGGTCCCTCACAATTCGCTTGGCAAGCCCCTGCCTCGTATCACCACTACATAACGCGCGCGCAAAAAGTCTTGATGGAGCATCCCTGTAAGGAGGCAGTGACCCCCAACTACTTTCTTAATCCCTCTTACGGGGAAAAGGGGTGTTGGCAGTGTCAGCTCTCCACGTTTGGCCTGCCGGAGTTTAGTTACCTCTTAGGGGAAGAGGTTGAGAGACGAATTTCGGAGGTGAGATAATTTCTGACATATTTCCTTAATTAACACATCACTCAATGATTCCTGCTGAAGGTCGATCTAGTCCTGCCATTTTGATCTTCTCCACCTATGTGCAATTACCTGAATCAGGCTCCTGCAGTTGCAAATGCCAAGGCGTTGTCATTATGGGTTCTTGTAGTATATCTCAAGTTGTAAGAGCGCTCCAATTCTCCAGTTGTTTAAATACCCATGTATAGGTACAAACACCTTTCTCATCGTCGAGATGCACATTGTGAATACCAAGACGTCCTAATTTCATTTTCATGCCGCAGTGGCGTTGAGGCCGTTGAGGACTGTTTAAATTACATCTTTAGATCTGAGTAGTGTGAGTTCCGGTCCTGGGAACGTTGTGTTTCCACGAGGCAGCCCGGATATAGCGCCGATAGGCACCTTTCCTTCACCGGGCTCACCAGTATTTTAAGCCGAAAGACCGAGTCATTACTACATGGGTGGAAGCAAAGTTCGCGATTATGGACCTCCATTTGACGACACAGATGCAGACACCATCCTCCGATCCGCAGATGACCTCGACTTCCGCGTTTACAGGGTCATCTTGTCGAAAGCGTCCCCCGTGTTCAGAGATATGTTCACTTTTCCCCACCCAGGTCCCTGCAGCAAATACAACATTGACGATGACGACGACCACAAAGATGGGCTCCCCCTGGTCCGGCTCCCAGAGAGCAGCACGACATTATCGATGCTCCTGTACGCCATCTACCCCGTCTCACCACCCCACGCCCCTCCGCCATACGCCGCGCAAGGCCGCGGGCAGGACGACGGCACACTGGACACCCTGACGGAAGCCTGGCTCGCATGCGGACAAATACGAGGTCAGCGGGCTCCGCGACGCGCTCACGGCGCGGCTGCAGACGCACGCGCTGATGGCGCGACAGCCGCTGCGCATGTTCGGCGTCGCGTACTATCTGCGCTCGCAGACGCTGCTGCAGTCCGCGGCGGCGCGCACGCTCCCGCTCGCGCCGCTGACGCTGGACGCGCTCGGGCGGCACGTCGACCTCGTCCCGTTCATCGCCGTGCGGCACCTCGTCGAGTACCATCGGGCGTGCGGCGAGGCCGCGCGCGACTTTGCGCGGCTCAAGGCGGACGAGGACGGCTTTGCGGAGGTGTTCCTCCCCGCGCTGCTCGTGCAGGGCACTTCTGCGGCGGGAAGAGCCGGCGCCGGCGCCGGCGGTACGCGAGCGGCGCGCGTGTGCAAGGACTCGCGGTGCCAGTTTGGAACCTGAGGGTGCCGTGGCCTAGACCGGAGACGCTCGAGTGGTGGCGGAGGTATATGGAGGCACTGAGCGTGAAGCTCGGTGAGCGGCCGGCGATGTCTGCTACGGCTGCCATGAGCGCGTGCGTGGACGAGTGGGAGTCGTTGGGGTCAAAATTATGCGCTCGCTGTCGGGGCTCTGCCGCGTCGGCGCTGGTTCTGGCGCACACGTCTCTGGAGGAGATGGTTAAGGCGGAAATTGAGGAGGAGGTGAGCACGCGAGCACGCTTTACTTGCTTTTGAGGGGTCAACGTACTCAGACTAACATGCTCCTATTGCCTGGCAGGTTCAATTCGAGCACTACATCAGTCATATGGAGTCTTCCATGTTTCCGAGGTGATGACAGCTCGGGAAGCCTGCACTTATATTCAAAGGTATTTACTCAAAAAAGTTTAACCGCGCCGTCTGCCGCTGTATCATAGCACGTAGCTCACGATTGTCGATGCGGTACCGTCACCGAAGATACCTCTGACACTGACCAAGTAGTCCAAAACCGTATTAACCAGATTGATGATGGTATGTGGGATGGAAGAATAGATGGAATCAACGATTGTATGAGGATGCCACTATGTTCTGAGTACCGCCAACCAAAATAAATGCAGGGTGCGAATGACGAGACTGCAATCCTATAGCCTTGCCTTGACGCTCACCAGCTTGCTCCTGTCCTGTAAAATTTTCGCCGCTTCGTTGACGATATTATCCACGATAGTCTGCGCAGGCAATATGTCGTTGATAACTGCGGCGACGTTGCCCAATAGGAACGAGACCGCCCGGATTGACTTCTCGGGGTGCTTCTCTAGTTCGTGATCGTTCGGGATGATACCCTTTGACGTGAGCTCCGTGATCTCTGCCTGGCGGTTCTTCTCCCAATCGTCGACGTACGGCGTCCGGCGCACGCGCAACGGGCGGCCGGTGTAGATGAGCGTGCGAACAACGTCAGAAGTGACCCGCGCTGAGAAGAGCCTGCTTGTGCGCCTTGCTCGCGCCCGCTTCCTCCGATGCGACGAACCGCGTGCCAACCCAGACGGCTTGCGCACCGTAGACCAGATTCGCCGCGAGCCCGCGCCCGTCGTACACTGCGCCAGCACCGATGACCCATATCGGCTGGCCGGTAAGCGGTGAGGTGCGGCCCTTGACGGCGTCGACTACAGAAGGGATGAGGATGGACGCGGAAATGTCCCCTGTGTGGCCACCGCCCTCGCCTGCCTGGGCACAGATGATATCAACGCCGGCATTGAGTGCCTTGTTGACGTGCTTGGGGTGGCCAACCATCTGTTCGTTCGTCGGTTAGCGTTCAAAGGCGGGGAGGAAGGAGAGAGACTGACGTTCATGATGAGGATGCCAGCTTTGTGGAGTTTGTCGACGACTTCCCTGGGCGGTACACCAACGGCGGAAACGAATAAGCGCGTCTTCTCTTCGATGATCACGTCAATGAGCTCAGGAAGCTGACCGTGCGTGTAATCGTGCTGACGTCAAGCGTGCTCAGCGTTTAGAGACCCGGAAATGGGACGAGGCCAAGACCCAGTGACGTACATTGGTCTTGCGCGCATTGCCACCAACCTGGGGCAGAAGCAGGTCAACTCCGAAAGGCGCATTTGGATCCTTCAGGTCCTTTTTTAGGGCTATAATCTGTTCCATTCACGAACTTTAAGCGCCCGAACACGCTCGCCAGGTTGAGACAATTTGAGAAGTTCTGGCTATGCTCACCTGTTGTCGCAGAATCTTGGGCGTGTACCCGACCCCTCCAATCACACCGAGGCCGCCCGCGTTGGTGACAGCGGCGGCAAGCTCAGGACCCGCTGCGACGTTCATCCCTGCAAGGAAGTGTGAGCTGTCAAATTCATGTTGGACAGTAGGACGGAAATTGACGCGCCTGCGAGAAGGATGGGGATGTTTGATACCGAATAACTCGGTGATAGGTGTGGAGATGACGGACATTCTGACAACCCTTGGCGTTGCGACGGGAAAAGAGTGGTTAGCAGCAGTAGTGGTGTTCGGTTCAGTTTAAGTACTACAGTATGATCCGGCTGCCGGTGTTAAAGCAAAGATCTCGCCGGACTGCGATATCACATGATGGGAATGGATCGGCTTCATCGGAAAAAAGATTAAATATTGGATGTAATGAGTGGTCCTAATAGTATATGCAAAATGAAGCACTCGTAAATACGGGGCATGTCGCATAATAGAGCGAGAACTGAGATCTGGGGAGGATATATGCATTGTCAAATGCTGACTCGAGCTCTACGTGGGTGAACTCTCGGGTGATGGTTGACTTGCGGACCGCATGAGTCTTCGCAGATGCGCCAGCTCACCCGCTAGATGTCCTGCGTGAAAGTGGGGACGGCTCAGCCAGGCGCAGCAGGTGCTATAAAATGACAGGACAACGCACTCCGCGGTTTTCTCGGCCCTCTCGCTTGCTTCCGCCGAACTCCGCGCTTGCTCTTGCAACCCACTGATCTGCTCACGGAACTCCTCTTCTACTTCGTGCCGAATCCGTGCGTCCTCCTCTCGCAGCTGCTGGACGCTCGCCACGTCAACCTTACGTAACTTACTCTCCTCTAATAGCTTGGCGTATTTCTTTCCGGTCACATCTGCCTCGTTCCGCCAGCGCTCCTCGCGCTTTTGCATGTCTTCGCGAAGACCATCGACGTCTGCGCGCCAGGCGGACTTCATTCCCTTGAGGGAATCGCGCAGGGTGATGTATTCGCGTTCACTCTTCGATGAAAGAGCGGTGGATTCCGCCAAAGCAGCCTCCATCTCACGGAGGGATTTCTTCGAACTGGTGGTCTCTGCCTTTAATTGAGCTTTGAGAGCAACCGCCTCGGTTTCTGCCTTTCGTGCACGCTCGAGAACCTGAATTCATGAACCAATCAAGATAAAAAGGGAATTTGGTCAATATCAATGAGGGTAGAGAAACACACCTCTTGGAGCAGTCGCTCCTTCCTAGCGACGACATTGTTTAACCCCTCGTTCTCCAGGCGTAGTCGTTCCCTAACCTCCTTCAAGTCTTCTGTCTGGCGAGTGAGCTGTGCGACGCTCCGCTGAGACAGACGCAGTTGTGCCTTGGTATTCTCAAGGGCGTTGCGGGCGTTGATCACGCCAGTTTGTAAATCTGCGAGCACCTTGGTCGTACCGCCAGGTGTAAGCGACAGTCGGCGGTTACCGTCGAGGCTTGGAGACGGTGGTTGAAGGGTGTTGGAGTTGGGTGGTGCATCGGCGGCCCCAGCTGAGCGCGGAGGAGTACTAAGGGCACCGTCGTCTGCAAGAGCACGCGCATTTCCTGGTGGAGACGACATGATTAGAAGTTGGTGGAAAAATAATACAACAGGGGGGTGAAGCGATATTATACGAACCTACGGAGGAAACGGGTATGCCTGCAGGCGGAGAACTGTCAGTGAGATGCGAGGCAAGTGGAAGCGGCAATCGGGGCACCCACGGCTGAGAGTTCGGGTAGGACTGGACTGGCGCTTGTACGATTGACTGGACGGGCCGGCTCCAAAGTCCATTGGAACGCCTTCGCGGATGCCGTCTTGGCTGAGCGAACCGGGATCACGTCGGGGTAAAGGAAGGTTGGAATCGGGACCGGCGAGACTTTGGAGAACGTCGAAGCTGGAACGTCGCTTGATCTTACCGTTCGGCGTGGTCGGGGGTAAGTCGGACGGAGAGAGGGAGGGAGGTGAGGAGGGAGGGGAGTTGGTGCTGGTCGTGAGGGGGAGACGAGGGGTTCGTTGGAGATGGTTCTCGAGGTTCTGTAGCTGGGCTTGCTGGTGGCGGATAGTGTGTTTTAGTGCGGACATATGATGGCGGACGGAGACTGTTGGTTTGGGTCAGCGAGGAGCGTTGGCATCAAAAGCGTGATGGTGACCAGGATCATCTAGCGATAGAGAAGGACTTCTTGCACGGCTTGAACGGTTCGAGGCAGATGAAGACGGCCTCGATGGGGTGTGTAACGCGATGCCAGTAGAGAACGTGCTCGAGTGGTGGTGATGCATGCAACGCGACAATCGCCGTCGTCTGCGACTTTGCCTTAAGCTTCCGGTCGTCTTTCATCACCGCGGCCAGGCGCTTGTGCCTTTGTGGTCAATGCACCCTCGATGCCACCGCTACCGTGACACCTCTCGTTTATAGGTTTGTCTCTCCCCTTATTGTCCTCACCCCCATTTCCCTCGGACTGCAGAGCAAAGTCCAAGGCCACCATGCCCTCCGTCGTCCAAGAGTGCCCAATTTGTCTCGATAGGTTCCGTGACCCTGTGGTTACTCCTTGTGGTAAGCCGCGGACCCTCTCTCGTCGTCGGGAATGTCTAGTCTAACCTGTAAAAACACTGTCTCGATATAGGCCACCTCAGCTGCGGGACCTGCATGGGAACGCATGTCCGTGCTTCCCGAGACCCCTACGAGGCTACGTGCCCCACCTGTCGCGCTCCATTTCCCATTGGTACGTGGGGCTAGCGCGTCCTCCCATTTTCTTCGTCTGAATACCGATGGTGCCAGTCACCCCCGACATGTCCATGATACCAAAGAAGTATCACGTTTTTATCTCTCCCTCGTTGCGTCGGGTCTATTTAGGGGATGGGGAAGACACCAGCCGCGCGCTCATCGACGATCTCAACACGGAGATCACCCTTCTCAAAGCTCGCGTTGGCACGCTCAGGCGCGATAAGGATCTCCTTATGGACCGTTGCGAGGCCGCCCAAAGCGCCGTGTCACGCCTCACTTCCGACGAGCGCAACGCGCGTCTCGAACTCGTCGAGGCGAAGGAAGAAGCGCGCCTCGCGAATGAGAGCTTCGAGTCCCTCAAGGCCGTGTATCGCTCTCTCGAGTCCATGTAAGCTTCATTCCACCGGTCTTGTCTTCTGCGACCTGATACCGACCGGCCAGACATTCGGACTGTCCCCCAGACACCAAGCGCAAGAGTGGCCAGGCCGCGCTCGACTCTTCCTCGTCGATTGACAGCCCCGCTTCCTCGCCAAGGAAAGTCAAGGTATTCCCCTGCGGGACGCCCCGTCAAGCCCATGCCCAAGCGCGCGAGACTTCAGCCAACGACGACTCAAAATCTGCCGGCGCTTACCACCACGCCGGGATTCACCGACCCGGAAGTCGTCTTCCGCCCCAGCGTCTCTTTCTCCTCACCTTCGTCATTTCCGTCCTCCTCGTCGGCGTCGGCGTCGGCGCCTGCATCCACGTACGTCGCATCAGTTACAAACAGGTTGTCGGCTCACATACACTGACAGCGGTCCCAGTGTTATACCGGCCATGCGCCCCCGCGTCTCTCGTTACGCAACACCCAGCAGCGGTGACGAGTCCGATGGACACAGCGATGTGGATGACCCCGTCCCTCGTTATCACACCCGCTCTCGGATTACTTACCCCCGCGCAATCGAGCGCACTTCATCCCCTACACCCGTTCTCATGCGTATTTTGCGGCAGAGACCAATCGCGAGCTGAACGACGAGTACGACTCCGTTGCGTTCTCTTGCTCGCATAAGGACCCAGTGTGTATGGCCGCGCAGGAATATACGTACAATCGTGACACACCCAGGCCCGATTGTATCGTTATTTGACTGAGCATGAGCAAGCAAGAGGACATGATCTTGTTATATATGTTGACTCAATCATTGCGTTACTGTTAAAGGTTCTCGTTATTCCCGCCACAAAAACCGGGGTCGGGTTCGCGGTCCAGGGCCTTCACCTACTTCTGCTTGTCGATCGAAAATCGAAGCGCAACTGTTCATTGTCATCGTCATAATCTGACTAGCTGTTCTATTCACTACAACGTTCTGTATTACCATCTAATCCTACGAATATCATCGTAGCCCCTTTTGTTGCCATGAATGTGCGTAAGGAGCTAGTACATCGGTCTGCAGGTGGCAGTCTCATGGACGCGCAGCTTGCTCGCTGAGGGCGATGCGAGGCTCGAAGTCAGATGCGTGCCGGAGAGGGCTCTTGAGACTATACGTGAGCATTTTGTGTCTGACGCGAGCCTGAGTAGGAGCGTGCGACACCCGGGCTTGGATTGGTCGCATCATGTGGACACTGGCAAGGCGTGGTTGCCTCGAGGCATACCTAGACGCTCTAACTGTCAATTCAATCCAACACCCCAAAACATTCTTCCGTCCAGTATGGCCGCTACACAAGACGTGGAGAGCACGCAAATGTCCTTGAATTCGTGCGTAAATGACTATTGACCCGTGGCTTTATTAATAGTGACCCACTACTCCAGATCGGGTCCCTCAGCATCGCAAGACGCAGGATCAGGGTGCGTCAATCCCTTTTTTGTCTCCCGATACTCGATCATGAACTGTCCTTGGATAGATCTCGAATCGCCGAATCGCAGGGAGGCCTACGTGTTGAGGTGACCGGTATGTACTTGAGTCCTAACTCACTGATCCCCCGATAAGTATATAATATCGCTTTTAGTCCTCCGAGCGCACAATGTCCCCCGTGTCAAGAATGTGTTTGGCTTGAAGTTTTTTGTTACTGTAACCAATCAGGCGACAAAAAAGAAGACATCAAGCGTTCAATTTCGGGCTGACGGTGCGACGGTGCAGTGGAACGAGAACCTTGGTCCCTTGTAAGGCATACTTTTTTAGTTCTCCGTTTCGGCTCATGGTTTTGTTCAGCATTGTACAACCGTCTTCACGTCTTGTGCTGTGTCTTTATGCGGATCGGTTCGCACGTCGGGATACCCTTATCGGGAGGCATGAGATGATTCCTGTCGAATCCCAAACTGGTTCGTTTCTGTCAGAAACCTAGCTTGTTCGACTAGCTGAACTGCTCGGGTGTAGAATTTCCTTTTGTCCTCACCAATAGCGACAGAATGGCTGATCAGTCGATCGAGCCAGTCATGCTCTACTTGACGGTCATTGTGTCACCGAACGCAACTTCCTCTCTGGCCTTCGCCGCCAATCTCCGACCGATCGAAGTCGGCGATTTACCCTCTGGAGAAGCTACGAGGCCCTCCGAGGCACAGGTCTCCACGAACACCACTCGATCTACCGTCACCACAGGCTTCGAAACACTCTCACCTCCAACAGTTCACCTTCCCAGCGATACGAACATCCTTCCGCCAGCCGCCGATCGACGAGCGGGAATGTCACCTGCAGAGAATGCTCTCCGTGACGCCGACGGAGCTATACCGACAATTAATCTTTCGAATACGTTGGAGGGCGCTCTCGAGAGGATCAAGTGGGTGATGGATGCTGTGAGCTCAGTTGCGGAGGTGCGTGCGATGTCCTTTTTGTCAATCCTTCACTGAGCAGAATTTGATCCCAGCTTCACCCGTATGCAAAGATGGCGTATGGTCTACTCTTTGCGATCCCCAAGGTAATCAATTTACGTTATTGTCGGATTGGAATACCCATGTTAAGTTTGTTTGGATGCTAGACACTCTTAGAACAGTTTCAGCGTGACGACAACATCCGAACGCTACTTGTCGCCATGCACGATGCGTTTGATTTCACGAACCGGGAAGACCGTTTTAAAACGATCGAGCGTGTTCCCAGGCAGGCACAAATCCTTACGCTCATGTTGCAGCATGTGTGTCATTGCTGTGACTTTATCCAATCGTACGCGAAGAACTCGCAATTATGTACGTAATTTTCGCCCACTTCTGTGGCCGTCGTAAACATGCGGTTTTCAGGGAAGCGAATATTGAAGAACACTGGCGGCCAAGCCGACAAAAAGATCGAGGACTTCCGGAGCACTCTTCTCGAACTCCACAAAGCATTCTTGGATGAGGCCACTATCACCACAGAGATAACTGCACTCCAAATTTTGGACGATGTCGGTATAATTTCGGCACAAGTGGGAATATTTTCGGCCGATGTCGGGCGGGTTTCAAGTCAGCTTGACGGTATGGCCACCCAATTGAAGTGGGTGTCTAACCAAGTCTCAGACACTGGTACGTAGCCCTGATACCTTGAGCGATATCGATCTGAGGATTGTCATAGAGATAGATGCAAAAATCAGAGAAATCCCATATGGGACAGGCTCGCGATTTACACCCGACAAGGGTTGTCTTGCGGGAACACGCACGGCCTTCTTGGATTTCATTCGTCAATTGGGCGAACGATCCCGCCTCCGAGCGCTGTCTTGTTCTTTTCGGGCAAGCAGGCACGGGAAAGTCAATGCATCGCGCACGAGATCGCGCGTAGCTTCGACAAAATACATCGTCTTACGTCATCGTTTATCTTTTTACGGAAGGAACAATCCAAACGGGAGGCTTATCACCTCTTTCACGACTCTTGCTCGTGATCTCTCCGACCGCTACCCTTCGTTCAAAACCGCGCTTGGAAAGCTCGTGAAGGACAATTCCGCTCTTCGGGTCGGCACACGTGACTACGGCACCCTGTTTCAAAACCTTATCCTGGAACCGCTTAAGGACCTGCACATCGTCGGACCCATTCTTGTTGTAATTGATGCCCTTGACGAGAGCGGGGACGCAACTGGTAGAACGGGATTACACACATTTCTCGCTGACAACCTCAGCCGACTCTCATCGAACTTCCGTGTGCTCATCACCTCGAGACCAGACGATAGCATCGTGCCCGCATTTGTTGGAGCGCCTTCAGTCAGGATCAGACACATGAAGGATGCCGAGCTGGCTGCTAAAACGGACGGCGACATTCTCGCCTTTCTTCAGGAGAGGCTTCCTTCGGACGAGTTCACAAATCATGGTGACGCACTGGCAATAAAGGCCGAAGGGTTGTTTCAGTGGGCAGCGGTTGCCAGTCAACTCATCCTAGTTCCTCCCGGACGCTTCGGTTTTAGCAAGAGAAAGGTTATAGGCCATCTCCTAAAGCCCGGTGCGAATCGCGATGGACAAGGCCCATTGGACGAGCTGTACAAAGAAGTGCCTAGAAGGATATATCACAGACCAAGAAGCACGACCTCTATTCCGCACCGTTACGGGACAGCTCCTTACTGCAATTGAACCCCTCAGTATCCGCTCTCTGACCACTCTGCAACGACACACAGACGACGACGACGGTGATGCCATTGTTATATTGATCCGTCGCCTCGGCTCATTGTTGAGTAATGTTGACTCATCCAATGAAAACCTTCCCATCGTCCCTCTCCACACGTCATTCCGCGATTTCCTCACAAATGAAGATAAGAGCGGCGACTTTTGCGTCGACATTCGTGACGCTCACCGTCAATTGGCCCATTCCTGTCTGGGCCTACTGCTCAATGACCTCAGATTCAACATCTGCAATCTCGAGACATCATATCTTGCCAACAAGGATGTCACGGACCTCAACTCGCGCGTTGATGAGCACATCTCACCTGCTCTGTTGTACGCGTGTCGTTTCTGGGGCAATCATTTGGAATATATTAGTTTCGACGCGGATCTGTTCGGAAAACTTCGGACTTTCTTTGAGAAGAACTTCTGTTTTGGTTGGAGGCTCTTAGCTTGACGAGCTATATGGGTCTTGCTTCGGCAGCGTGCTCTTCTCTGGGCGTGTGGTTAGCCTCTGGTCAAAGTGTGAGTATGATTCAGTTGTTGATCTGGCGAGGAAGGCGACGAACTAATATCGGCGATTGCAGGAGGTTTCTCAGACGGTGCTAGATGGATTCAAGTCGCTTGTTAATGATACCTCCATGTTCGTGCGGTATTTTGGGGGAGCCATGGCAAAGAGCGCACCGCACATCTATCTTTCTGCTCTACCATTTGTGCCGATCAGTTCTCTTGTCTCTGCACATTATTCCAGTCGATTTCCTCGAATCTTACCCGTGGAACGTGGGCGATTGTCTGATTGGCCATCATCGGAGTTGGTGATTTCAACTGTTGCGGGCGAAGTCTATTCCGTTGCGCTCTCCCCAGATGGCCAGCGCATCGTCTCGGGCTCGCAAGATCGAACAATTCGTGTGTGGGACGCCACCACGGGAGAGATAGTCTCAGGTCCGTTTACTGGACACACGAAGTGGGTCGCGTCTGTGGCGTTCTCGCCAAATGGCCAGCACATCGTCTCAGGCTCGCGCGATCGGACCATTCGTGTGTGGAACGCCACGACTGGAGAGACGGTAGCAGGTCCATTTACTGGACACACGGATTCGGTCTTGTCTGTGGCATTCTCGCCAGATGGCCTGCGCATCGTTTCAGGCTCGCAAGATCGAACAATTCGTGTGTGGAATGCTGCTACGGGAGAGACAGTGGCGGGCCCGTTAACTGGACACACGGATCCGGTCAATTCTGTGGCATTCTCGCCAGCTGGCCAGCGCATCGTCTCAGGTTCGGATGATCGAACAATCCGTGTGTGGGACACCACAACTGGAGAGACGGTGGCAGGTCCATATACTGGACACACGGATGAGGTCTTGTCTGTGGCTTTCTCACCAGATGGCCAGCGCATCGTCTCAGGCGCGAAAGATGACACAATTCGTGTGTGGAACGCCACTACGGGAGAGACAATGGCGAGTTTGTGTACTGGACACACGAATTCTGTCTTGTCTGTGGCATTCTCGCTAGATGGCCAGCGCATCGTCTCAGGTTCGTACGATCAAACAATTCGTGTATGGGACGCCACTACGGGAAGGACAGTAGCAGGCCCTTTTGCTGGACACACACGATCAGTCGACTCTGTGGCATTCTCCCCAGACGGCAAGCGCATTGTTTCAGGGTCGCGCGATCAAACGATTTGTGTGTGGAACGCCACTGCGAGAGAGTCAGTGGCAGGCCTATTTTCCGGGCATGCAGATTCGGTCTGGTCTGTAGCATTCTCGCCAGATGGCCAGCGCGTCGTTTCAGGCTCGGGTGATCGAACAATACGTATGTGGAATGCCGCGACAGGAGAGACAACGGCATGGCCCGTTTACTGGACACACGCATTAGGGTCTGGTCTGTAGTATTCTCACAAGATGGCCAGCGCATCGTCTCGGGCTCGGAAGACCGAACAATTCGTGTGTGGGATGCCACGACGGGAGAGACAGCGGCAGGCCCATTTACAGGACACAGTGACGCAGTTCCGGTCTGTGGCATTCTCACCAGATGGCCAGCGCATCGTCTCAGGTTCGAACGACCAAACAATTCGTGTGTGGAACGCCACTACGGGAGAGGCGGAGGCAGGCCCGTTTACTGGACACACGGATTGGGTCGGGTCTGTGGCTTTCTCACCAGATGGCCAGTGCGTCGTCTCAGGTTCGTACGACCAAACAATTCATGTGTGGAACGCCACGACCTGGAGAGACAGCGGCAGGCCCGTTTACTGGACACACGAATTCGGTCTTGTCTGTGGCATTCTCGCCAGATGGCCTGCGCATCGTCTCAGGCTCGGCAAGATCGAAACAATTCGTGTGTGGAATGCCGCTACGGGAGAGACAGCGGCAGGCCCGTTAACTGGACACACAGATTCGGTCACGTCTGTGGCATTCTCGCCAGATGGCCAGCGCATCGTCTCAGGTTCGGATGATCGAACGATTCGTGTGTGGAACGCCATGACGGGGGAGACAGTGGCGGGTCCGTTCACTGGACACGCTCATTGGATCATGGTCTGTGACATTCTCGCCAGACGGCCAACGCATCGTCTCAGGCTCGGAAGATCGAACGATTCGTATGTGGAACATAGGGACAGCGACAAGCCCATTTACTAGACACATGGATTCGGTCGAGTCTGTGGCATTCTCCCCAGATCACCAGCATATCATCTCATCAGAACGTGGATCAATTCGCATGTTAAATGCAACGACAGGAACTACAACACATACCGACTTCATCTGACCACACCATTATCGACGACGAGGGATGGATATGTGGCGGTAATGGTGAACTTTTAGTGTGGATCCCTCTAATACATAGGGCCACAGCTTCACCGCCCAAGCAACTTATGGGTTGCTGGCGAAAATGAAACTCGCATTGATCTCTCCTCTTCCGTACACGGACGCAGTTGGACTACTTGTATTGACGCCTAGATAGAACAGGTTATAGCACTTTTACGAGGTAGGGACGCTCTGGATAGTAGAGTTAGTGAGTAATAAATACGATTGAACGCGTGCGCGGGCTGTGTCTGTACAAAACAAACGGACAAGCCTTCTCAGTCTCTGCGCACGCTAGAGCAGATACTGAGGTGCTACAATATGAAACTACGAGACTTTTATACTATTGTGATCCGGAAATAAAACTTCCACTTCCGCGGAAACGCACGATAGCGGGGATCAAGACGATAAGTTGAAACATATCAGGACATCGCGCGGGTTTGCACGACGTCCGCTCAGTACCAAAATATACGAGATATACGAAGATAACGGAGAATATAATCTCACATGAAAGTATTCAAAAAGCACATCCGTAGTTTTTGTAGGCAGTCCGAAGTTACACTATGACATGCCGGATCAAAGCTGATATGGACGGTTTTGTCTTGGTCTTGGTGGTCGGCTGGGAACACCTTCCTTATTCGCCTGAAGCTGTTAGCTCGAGCTGGGCTAAGGAGCCCTGTATCCCGGTATGCGAGCTACGAAGCAAGTTCTGCGGCGGGGCTGATCAAGCCGACGGAGTATATCAATGGACACGGTTGTTGAGGTCAACGACGGCGCACCAGAACGAGAGAGCAAACACAAAGGTGCAAACGGGGTGGGTAGCTTGTACGACGTGCTGCGAACAACGATAACGTTCCTAATTTAAGGTATAACAGGAACTCAACATGCAAAGGCTGTCGGATGGGATAGCCCGGCGGTTCATGTGATCTTGCCCTGTTTCCCTACACCAACCCAGAGCGCCCCACTAAGCTGGCATGGTCGGTTGGGGCGGGAACGTAGGCTTGGGCGGGCAAGAGCAGAACGAGCAGGCCGATAACTGACTGCGATGGTATAGAGGGACTATGGTTGAAGGATGGACTGGAAACAAGTAGCGACCTGGCGGGCCGGAATGCACGCCCATAGAATCGAAGTTCGCCACTAGTTCGCCTCATGCGTGCAATCTGCTAACAACGAGCATTATCTTGTTATTTATATGGATGGAAACCTTTCAAGCTGGGGCCTGTCCTCTTAGATGATTTGGGTTTTGCAGTCCCAGTTGGGAAGGATCATATAAATAAAGGGGCAGATATTCAAGCAACTAGCTAGCCAACACGCCAATGAACGTCAAGCGTGAGGAGAACGAAATAAATACAGATTTCGAGAGGTGCAAAGTCTCTGGACACGGATACCGTCGCACGCCAAGTCCATAATCTCCGATAAATGCATTACACTTGGTTTCACCACCGCTCCTTACCCAACCACGCCTTCCTCCGCATCGCTATCCATCGTCCTTCTCGCCAGCCCCGTCAGGCTGCGCCGCCTATCCTCAACAACGCTCGACGGCGGGCGTCCACGGACGCCGCGCTGCAGGCCCGCCGATGGCGGGGGCGACGTCCGCGGGTCCGAAGCGACCTGAGTTGCGATTCAAACCGGACACGATCGAGCTGACGGCCCCGCCGCCGCGCAGGGGACGCCCGCCACGCGGCTGACGCGCCGCGCGGGATGCCTCGGTCGAGGTGGTGCGCGAGAGCGACGCGCGACTTGAGTTCAGCGGCGCGTCCTCGCTCTGCGAGACGGCAGGCGAGGGGCTGCGCAGCCCGGCGCCGCCGGCCAGAGGCGACGACGAGTTCGACGGCGAGCGCACGCGTGGGCTGCTGGTCCGCATGGGGCCGGGGCGCGGCGAGCCACTGTTGCGTCGCACGGGAGTTGGGGGTGAGACCTTGACGGGTGCCGCCGCAGGTGCAGACGCGTGTGCTTGGGCGTGTGCGGATACGGGTGCAGGTGCGGGCGATTCGCGATCGGACTCTGGTGGTGGAGAGGTAAAAGCGGGCCGTGGAGGGACATCGTCATCTTCAGGAGGGGGTGATTTAAAGGCCGGCCGTGCTGGGACAGCCGGATTTGCCGCCCGCGCCGCAGGAACCGGAACGGGGGCAACGACTCGCGGGGGCTCTGGCGCAGGCGTGGGTTTCAAAGGAGGTGGCGGGGGAATTGTCTGGACGGCTGGTGGTGGCGGTGGTGCAGAGATGGGGGCAGGGGCGAGGGTAGGTTCTGGGGCAGGTTCTGGGGCAGGTTCTGGGGCCCGGGAAATTGAAGACACGGATGGGACGGGAGGCGGAATGGCACCTGCGGAGAGCCTAGATCTGCTCATGCGCATGTCAATGGGAGCAGTCCGTTTGCGGAGCGGCACTTTGCGTTCTGTGTCGGCTTTCTTCTTGGCGATTGTGGGGGGTAGGACGTCCGCATGATGCTTAACAAGATCAACAAAGAACGCAGTTGGGTGACGATCTTGGACCGAGACGCTGGTTTCAAACTTCGGACGCAGAACAGCTAGGCAACTCTCAGCCGAAGGCAAAAGAGACAACAACAGTAACTCACTGCGGCCAATGGACAAAGCAAGCTTCGTCACATACACTTCATCGGTCTCCTCTACGTCAGTGTTCTCGATGAGCCTGATTCCGTAATCAGTACGTAAACTATATATATTGGCGCGAAGACTAACGCCTTGAGATGAAGCACGAGTGCATCGAGGACGTATAGGTGGATTTTCGGCAAGCGAAGCAACGCCATCTTGAGAGCTTCGAGATGTTCATATTCGTCGGTAGGTCCTTTCTCTGCTTTGGCGGCAGAACCGACTGAGACCGTCGTTAGTAAAGTAGCTACGGAGCTAGAAACTATACGAACCGTTGGGATACAGGCGACGTAGATCTTCCCACCCTTCCCAGAGGGAAATTGGTGGGTCTAGTTCGAGCAACCATAATTTGACTGCGCTTGCCAAGACCGGAGTATCATAATTGGTCATGATGTCAGCTGGGATGGGCTGCTCAGGAGGAACAGCATTGAGACTTTCGCGGAGGTGATGGACTGCAGTAAGGGGGACTTCATAAATCCAAGCTTTCCGTCTCTCTGTGTCGATCGAACGACGTTTAACCCCATGCTGTCGAATGTACAGCAAATAAGACTCACCATCATCGCTCGGCAACTTGGGATATGCTTGTTGCAAACCGTCCAGAAGTGCGGTCAATACCGGAGGAACTAGGGGCTTCTCCTGGGCTTCTCCATGCAGTGTATTCCATCCGCCCTCGGACCATCTCCTCAAGTCGATGCCAAATAACACGTCCGACTCGTCGTGCGCCACGCTTTCATACACCTGGGGTTGCGGACGGAATGGGCCAGTCCGGTAGCGTTCAATGAGCGCAGATAGGTCGGAATCCGGTAAATATGCGGCGATATGGGATGCGGAGCGCTCAAGTGGCGCCTCAAGAGCGCGTGGGAGATTCGCGAGCGTGCCGTGGAACTGTAACAGTACTGCTTTGACAGCATAAAGACGTTCGGTCTCCCAACGCTGAAGCAACTTCAGCGTATCTTCGATACGCTCCTCGAGGCCAAGACGCTGTCTGTCGAGTTTACGCACCGCGATACGGTACTCGCGGTCTGCTGCATCGGCATCAAGACGAGCGCGCACAAGCGGGGGTTCGCCATTTCCATTGGCGGCAAGCGCCTTGGAGACTACGTTGAGAAAGTTATTCGAACGTTTGATGAGGTTGCCTGCAACGGGATTGTGCTTCGTAGGGGAGTGCGGGGCGCCCTGTTTGCCGAGTTCAAATGCCTTTGGCCGGAATAGGTAGAAAGCGTCGTCCAGAGGTTCAAAGGCATTCCCAATATCTCCGATACGCCTTAAGAGGCCGTCGCGTTCTGTGAGTTCCTTTGCGGCCTCCTCGGCGCGCTCAAAGCTCCCGCCAAAACCTTGGACGTTCACATTGAGCCAGGCCACGAAATCCTCGCCTGTGAAGCATTGATATTCTCCAACGATCGGAAAGCTTATAGACTGCAGCTTCAGTTCAGCGGACGCGCGAGAAAGAAGGTCCGATACGGCCGCCGGTGGTAGAGAAAGACCCGCCAAGAGCATAGGCTCAGATGGCACTGAGGGTGCCGTCGGTGACGAGGCTTTGATGTCCAAGCTGGTCGGGGGAAGTTGGGGTGATAAAGGAGGAGGCGATGCGTTGACTACAGAACCGGAGGGCTCCTCAACTGCCTTCCCTTTCCCCTTGTCAATCTTGGGTCCCTCCTTGTCGTCGCTGAAGAGGACCTGCGACTTCTCTTCATTGGGCGAACCCTCGGCCAAGTCGGAGGCCTTCCGTTGGATGTCCTTAAACTTCTGCGCAATACGTTCCGAAATAGTTGCAGTTCTGACGGGTCTTTCGCGAGGGTGGAGACGTGGGGAAGTCGTGTATTTGTCAGTCAGCTCGCTGTTCGGTGCGAACTTGGCGCTGCAATTGGAAGTGCGTCTCAGCCGAGGCGCGAGCGAAAAGTTTATGTACTCACTCCTCCTCAGCCTCATCCGCCTTGCGAACTTTGGAAAGATACGTGTTTTTCAGTTTGATGACCTACACCAGAATGACTCAGCATGATGAATGGGGACCAATCAGGCTCGCTTTACCTCTGCTTGGGACAGCTCGTATTTCTTGATGTAGCCATCAATAACGGTAGCCCTGCTAACTTGAGTCCTCTCCTATATAAAACAATCGAATGAGGATAGGGGGGTGAGCGAAAACCAATAGGACCCACGTGGTAGTCTTCGGCCCACTTCTCGAAGGGGTCCGCAACGAGTTGATGAAGCTCGCGTGCGATTGCCTGGTGGACGCCACCCTGCTGCGCGGTCTCTGACTGTAGCCCACGGAAAGCCATAAGTAGTGTTGCACCATCGTCTGCGCCAAAAGCGGTACCTGAGACGGAAAAGTTCAAACATGATCCAATATAAAGAAGTGGAAACGCACCAGAAGTAGTCTTAGTTATGCTCGCCAGAGCGACTCCGATATCATCCTCAGCTTGGGCTCGGGCCTGTAAAAGGAGTCAACCAGGTCGTATCGCTCGGAGTTGGTACTCACTCGAATGAAAGCAAGGATCTCAGTGTTCTCTGACGCGCCCTAAATGGTGTTATTGTGTTGAGAACTACGGTGTCTATACACGTGTGCGCTCGCATGTACCTGCTCGAGTTTGTCGTAGAGGACCTCAAGACCTTTCCGATAGTCCTGGGTCCAAAAGGAGTTGGAGAAAGAGAGTGGCAGTGATAATACCGCCATATTGAGAGATTAGAGTGGGAAGCAAGGACGAGGACAAGACGGTCGTCAAGAGGTGTCCCTTGTGCTGACTGTCGCGACCGCCGTGTCTCTGATTATGTAATACGTCATCATCCTCCCCAACTTCCACGGCACAACATGCCCGACCTCACTTTCGACAACCTTGTAGACGATGGAAATTACTTGGGTTCTGAAAGAGCTCGTATCGAGAACAAAGTCATTCTCGATGAGCTCGAAAGAAAAAAGAAGGCCAGAGCTATGGCCGTCCCCACAGACGATAACCGCGTAAAGGCACGTTTGCGGGAGATTGGTGAACCGATCACACTCTTTGGAGAGCGGGTACGTCTGGTACATCCCACTGGCCTGACGGAATATAGATGCTACTACTCTAGGCAGCAGACAGACGCGATCGTTTGATCTACGTACTTTCCCAAATCAACGCGGCACGGGGAGAAGACGCTATTGACGTAGATGCCAAGTCAGAGTCCGAGAGCGAAGAGGAGGTGCGTGCTCGTCACGTTGCTAGCTCTCCGACGACCTGTATATCCGACGACTACGTAGGCGGAGGAATTCTTCTCTCCGGGTTCGTTGGAGCTTCTGGAATCGCGCAGGCGCATAGCAGAGTTTTCACTTCCTAGGTTGGGCCTTCCTGCTACTGTTTAGGCCGCTATTAAGGTGCTTACCTCGTTCTCCTCGTGCTATATTTCCTTACAGAGCCCAAAAGCGCGTCGCCCAACAGAAATTGGACAGCAAGCTCCCCCTAAGTCGAATCATTGACATTCGGAAACGCGTCTTTGCCGACGTGAAGGTATCCCGGACCTATGGCTCGTCTTATTCCCGGTCGCTCATTCATCTCATAGACATTCTCGAACCTCGGCTCACAAATCGGAGATGAGCGGCCAATATCTCTTGTACGGATCGCCCCAAATTGCGAAGTGTTGGCTACAGGAAGCTGGTCAGGTTCTGTCAAGTTATGGAATGTCCCAGCCTGCACCCCCATCCGTACTCTCAGAGGTGAGCTTTGCTGTCCCTCTGTACTGTGATTAACTCTCATCTTGATGGTTAGGACACGGCGATCGAGTTGGCGGCGTTGCCTGGCATCCACAAGCGACCTTATCCCAAAGTGCTGATTCGGTCAATTTAGTCAGTGGAGCTGGCGACATGTGTCTTAATCTCTGGTCACTTAACAGGTGCGCTCGCCCCCGCGGCATCTCGTCATTCTCTTAGCTCACTGACTTCATACAGTGAAACACCGATCTCCGTCATGAAAGGTCATCAAGATCGCATTTGTCGGGTGGCCTTTCACCCCTCTGGAAACTACGTGGCTAGCGCTAGCTTTGATACGACGTGGCGACTCTGGGACGTAAATACATCTAAAGAACTTCTACTCCAGGAGGGTCACTCGAAAGAGGTTTACACTGTCGAATTTCAAGATGACGGCGCTCTCGCTGCCTCTGCGTAAGCAATTGGTTCATCTCCGGAATTCTGCATTCACGGACATTCACAGTGGTCTTGATGCTATTGGCCGTGTTTGGGACCTGCGAACGGGCCGAACAGCGATGGTTCTTGACGGACACGTCGAAGGCATACTGACGATGGCATTCTCTCCTAATGGGTATGCACCCATCGCTTGCATCTACTTCTGCTAATGACGTCCCACAGGTACCAGATCGCGACCGGGGCATCGGACGACACCATCCGAATATGGGACCTGCGTTCGCTCAAAGCGATGTATACTATCCCTGCCCATCTCAGCAACGTGTCCGACGTGCGCTTCTTCCGCTCTGACGGTACTATCCCCGCGCACATCGCGCGGCGGCAGCCCAACGGTCCTGCTGATGCAGATGGCATGGACGAAGACTCCGAGCAGCCCACTGGTGAGGGAGGACAGGAGGATTCGGCGCCCCAGCCCATGACTGCCGAGCAGAAGGAGGAGGCGTTTGCACAGGAATGGCGGTACCGCCCAGGGTTGTATTTGGCAAGCGCCGGTTATGATGGTCTGGTCAAACTATGGAGCGCGGACGATTGGCAGCTGCTCACGACCTTGCAAACGGACGGAAGCAAGGTCATGTCGGTTGATCTGTCCACAGACTCGAAGTTGCTGGTGTCGGGCACGTACAATAGGAACTTCCAGCTGTTCGCGAGTGAGAGCGGAATGTGACCAGACTCGGACGACGTGCCATTGTTGACAATAGCGTGTTAAGATTATAACATGAGACAACAGATGCACCAAGCTATAAAATACAGTGTGTTCCTGACAATGAATGCCATCTACTATGATTCACTCTGAGGCAAGACATCACTAAATTACACCGTCCCGAACCTGCAATTGGGTAGCGACATTTAGACATGGTGCGCGACGCGGAGACGTGCACAACAAACTAACCTTCTGCATGAAACCGGAGACCCGCCCGATATCAACGACCTGTGTCTCACTCTCCACAGCAACAACCAGGTCATCGAGCATCTGACTAGATGTCAGCTGTGCACGGCAGTGACATATTGATCAGACAAACCCCTTCGACTTTATCCACGGGTGCGCCCGCGCAAAGAGCGACGATCTTCTTGCATTGGAATTCACGCTCGGCGCTCGCGCCGCGCAAGCTCTCCAGCCGGTGGTGTATGAGAGTCTCCATTCGCACATGCCACGTCTTCAGTCTCCTCAGCCGAATTAAACTGGCGACCGAGTCGCCCGTCGGGATCGCCGGCTCTGCATCGAAGTTGAACGAGACGTCCACGAGCGCGCCGAGGCCCGCCATGGTCGAGTTCTGCCCACGCCAGCGGAACGCAGGGCCCGCGCTCTCGAACGCGTCGCCCCCGTCGAGATCGGTACGCCCCGTCCAGTCGAACTTTTCCTCGTCTGCCAGCGCGCGTTCGACGTTGCGGACCCGCTGCGCCACCTGGTCGAGCTCGCTGCAGCGCCCCTGCCACACTTGGATTTGCTTGCGCTGTTCAGAGAGCTCGCGCGTGGCCGCGCGCAGGTGTGCCTGCGTGACGTCCAGGCTGTCTTGCTTCGTTTTGATCTCGGCAGCAAAGTCGGCGCTGAGTCCTTGGATCATGGCCGTCATATCTGTGACGACGGCATGAGTCCCGAGAATCAGGACTGAGTGAAAAGAAAGGCGCACCTGCTATCACATCTTGGCTCTTCTGCACGGGCGCCGAGGGACCGGACCGTAAAGACGCGATGAGGTCCTCGACGCGGGGGCCGCCGCCAAGCTCCTGTTCACGAGTGATGGATTAGCTAAGCCCTCAATGTCTGCTGTCTTCAACCCACTTCATTCTCGACGCCGAAGTCACCTGGACGTAACCCGAGCTTGTTTGGCAGTATGCGATTGGCACCTACATCCAGGAACGACCGCACGAGACCGCGATTGCCTACGCGTGCTGCGATATTGAGTGCGGTATCTCCGTGTTCGTCCTGCAGATCTACGACTGAGCGGAAATCGCCGTCTTGCTTCTGAGCGATCCAGAGAAAAATCTGCTCCAGGTAATAAGATGCAATGATGGCGCGATTCCGTACGCCGGCGAGCGCGACGACATGGTGTAACACGGATTTGCGCGCAGTATCCAGCGTCCGGATTGATGGGTGGAGTAAGGAAACCAGCGTCCCGAATGACTGTTGGTCGAAGTTGTTTGATAACAAGCAGGCGCGAATCAGCGGCGTCTCGCCGTTGTAGTTCCCTCGGTGAATATCTGCGTCACTTGCAATGAGCGCTTCTGCAACTTTGAGCCGGCCCAGTGACGCGGATATGTGCAACGCAGTGTGCCCAAGCTCATCGAGAATGTAATCCACGTTGGGACCCATGGCAGCGTTTTCAAGTGGGATGTCGCGGATGAGATCGAGGACTACATTTGGGTCATCATGCTGAAGAATAGCGGTGATGATGGCGGCACGTCGGTGATCTTTTAATGGCGCGCTGGGGTCCATATTGCGAGGCATGGCAGGTTTGGATGCGAAGCGTGTTTTGTGGTCTTCTGCCTCAGTCGTTCCATTTGCGTATGGACCATGTGCGGAGATTGTCAGTCCGTCGTCAAAGCTGATGGTTCCGTTAATAGGTTGTGGAGTAGCCGTTCCGCCACGGGATCCGGAATGGGGGGAGGGCAGTTGAGGCAACGGAGGCTGCGATTGTATGTGGTTGGACGCTAGGTGCGTTTCACCAACCAGAGGCGGCTCAGTACGGGCACGCTTCAAGGGGTACGGGTTATCGTCAGTGGTGGCCTGTGGGGCCGACGCGGCAGAAGATGGTCTGGCGAGATCTGCCGTACCAATACCAGACAAAGAAATTGAGGATTGCACTGGTTGGGACACGAAACCTTGGGCACTCATAAGCGAATGGATTGTATCGGGAGGGCCAGAGGAACCCGAATCCATGTCGGATCGCGTTCTTTTGAGTGGTTGGATCGGGGGAGGTGTGGGAGAAACTCCCTGAACAACAGGGGACGGAGAGCCAGGATAAACAACACCGGGTGGGGGAGGATATACAATACCCTGATGTTGTGATGTCGAAGGGGTAAAGAGGCCCTGTGCTCGTCCTTGGTTTAAAAGACGCAAAGCAGACCCGGGCATAATAGGCGCAGATGGAAGAGTAGAAGGCAAATAATTCCCTGGCGCACCTAAGGCAGATATGGAAGCAAGTCCGAGAAACAACCGTCAGGCTTACCACTGCCTGTCTGCATTGCAGCCGGAAGAGAGTTGAGTGAGCTTGAACTTGGTATGAAATCAAATAACGGGGCAAGAAGACTGGCAACACCATATTGGAGGGCAATATCTCGTCCTCTCTCAAGCGGTATCCTTTAAAGCAGAGATGGTTCGGGTCAGAAACCGCGACTGAGCAAGTGGAAACCGTCAAATGTTTGACGAACCATGTGCCCTGATATTTTCCGTAACCGCCTTGGACAATCTCATGCTTACCGGGAAGTATTTCCTTCTCGAGGATTTTGGTCCTCCTCCCTTTGTCCACACCAGCAACCTTCAAAATCTGAGTGGCATTGACGTAGGAGTCGGCGCGACGGCGCATAACGGCGATGCCCCGAACCATGCATTCATATACCTGACAAACGCGTGACGCGACGTGGAAAGAAAGAAAGGGAAGTAGACACACACCTGGACCGAAGAGTACACGGCATTGTAGATCTTGACTGGCTGAGGCTGTTGCACAGCGTGCTGGGCCTGCATCTGCCTGTTTTGTAAGGAAAGGACAGCGTTGACGAGAGCCTTGGCTGATATGATGCGGCTTTGATGCGGCCTTGAATGGGAATGGAACGCACGCGACGCGTGCTTGCGGAGTTTCAAGAACACTTCGTGAAATACTCTGGCCATACGCATATATTCCCTCTCTAATAGCGATGCCTAACGCATCAGACTCACTACAGCTCTTGCTGCAAGAGGACATGGACGCTACGCCTGTCTTTCCCATTATTCACATGATTAGGGCCGTATGTCCGTCATACTTCTCACGCCCTACCATTTCACTGAGATAGTATGGACTTCCCCCCAGGATGTCACGGTGCGTGTTGCTGCTCCCGCATGCCTTTTTACTGACCAAACATGCATCGTTATTAGCATTTCATAGGTACGCCAAGTCGTGGCTACGGTTAGTCGTGGCTAACGGCAGCAGATACCCCATTGACCTACGAGGCGGTCCGTCATCCCTTCCGCACGCGGAGCGCCCTGACAAGAATATCTGACGCCTGTTTCAGTTGTCGGCGCCTGACCTAACATACACGCTCGTTCGCCCATTGGCCGAGAAATACCGAGATCTTCAGCACCGCGGTAACAAGTCTGTCGTATTCTGCCTTCTCCTGAATCGTGTGCATTTCTTCCGCGATGACAACCTTGCGACGACCGCTCTCTCTCGGACTCGGGCCTATCTATGCGAAATATTGGCCATCAGGTGTCTACGCGAGTATGGGGACAACCTCCTTGACTTAGCTGTTGTCACTGTTACCAGCTGGCCCGTCTATTCTGGCGCCGATCCAGTGGTACTGAATTTAGCTCAACAAGAGAACGATGATTTAGAGGATAGAGTGGGCAACGCTATTGAAATGGCAATCATTAGCAAGGCCAAGCGTTTCATTAAAAGTACACCATGCCAAAAGGTCATCAACGCTATCTGGAGGTAAATTCAAACTCTAACTAGCACACTCCTTTCAATAAAGAGTTCCTCAGCGGCAAATGTGTCTATCAAGCAGATAGTAGCCATTCGATCCTTTCCGACGTATGTCATTTTATTACCAAAACCCATTCACTTACTTTCCTCCCGGGCTGTAGACTTATAAACGGGCACCCATTCATTTCTATAATCCACACACTGCCCCATTGCTCGATCACTACCGGTCCGTTTGCCTTGCCAGATGCCACTTTATTGTGCTAACGGATGTCACAGCCTCAAAGTACCTGCAATCCGCTCCGTTCTAGAGTACTTCAAGTACGCGATTCACTGTTAGCCTACCGATCAAGTCGTGATATCGAAAATTGCAGCTTCCTGATTCTATTTATACTTTTCGTAATCGCGGTTGAACTGAACGAGATTGATCGCTTGAACGCATGGGAGGTCGCGTTCATGATATATTCGCTTGGCTTCTCGTTGGAGAAAGCAGCCGCGATGCAAGAGCATGGGATTAGAGGTGATTTTTCCGAGTTTCTAACCACGCACCACCCTCTCAAGGCGTCGATAGTATTCTTTACAGGTACCTGGGTACGTGGCGAAACTTGGAATGTTCCCAGCATTTATAAGGCATATAGAACGGATTTGATCTAGCATTCAGTACGTTTTCAAAGATAAGGGATTCTTGGACCATCTTGATCTGTTGCCCTACAGTACCCATATTTTGCACTTATGCGATCCTCCGTATCTATGGGATATACCATCCAAGTACGCTTCAATTCCCTGATAATAGTGCGCGGGATGATCAAAGTATATGTTAGCTGGCACTTGGGCAAGGACCGTTGGCGTCGACTGCCTCGCGCTTATCGCGTGCCTTCTCTTCCCTCGGTAAGTCCCGTGTCCACGTGCGCTCAAGGGTTCGTTGGACAGGCGATCCTTCACCCTCTAGCTTGGCCTTCGTAACACTGAAGAACAACTTGATGGTATTATCCCTGAGGGCCATGATCAGTCAATTTGTGTTCTTGATGCTCATCGCTGCCTTCTGCTTTGCTGGCTTCCTGTACGCACTCTGGACGTAAGCTAACACCACTTTGACCTGGAGCCGTGGAGTCTGATTATTGTCTCTAGATTAAGCAGACCGAGAGCTGGGCGAGTATGCTGTTGAACTGTCGCCGCTCCGCTGAACCGAGACGTCCAATAGGTATTCTATAGGGTAATACTTGTTCGTTGTGTTGACTAGCATTTGCTCACGGCCGTTCCAGTCAAATCTCGTGGTGGATGGTCGACATATGGTTCGGCCTTGATGCAGCTGGTTTCGAAAAAGCTCGTGAGTAAGCACCCGAGCCATGTACTGCCGTTTCTTACCCCTTGGTAGCCGACTTCAACAAGACGATTGGCCCAATTTTGATGGTTACCTACGCCTGTCTGAGCAATACCTTACTTCTCACAGGTATGCTGCTACTATGTGACAAAACCGTGCTTGCTAACGCTCAGGTTTGACCGGTAGTCTTGGTCTCGGTACGCCCTCCCGCATATAACTTGAGGACCCTATCTGACTAAATAATGGTAGATCCTTTCTCATACATTCTCCACGATATCAGAAGATGCAGCCGCTGAGGTTGAGTCCGTTCGCTATGTATTGTGTCATCGTATTCACCGTTACCTCAGGCAATGTTTAGGCGCGCGGTGTCAACAATTGAAGGGTCAGTTCTGACGCCCACAGCGCTATGTGATCTTACCATCTCCTCATTTGACAGCGTTAAGGCAGACTCCTTATTTTCATACCAGCCCCCGATCAACCTCTTTGCTCTCTGGATTCTCCTTCCTGCAAGTTACACACTAACGCCGCGCTGGTTCCATAAAGTCTGCCATCTGCTATTTCATTGATGTATGCCACATACTTAAATTAACCACTATCAGGTCAACGTGTTCTTAATCAGGTTCTTGTCGTCGGACCTGACAGGACTATGCTTCCAGGCTGACGGGTCTCCTCAGATTAACGAACTTCCCGATATTGCTTACGATTGCGTTCTATGAGCGCCAAGCCAAGAAGACAGGGTCTGTAGGCGTCGGAGAGACGCTCGTTGCAACGACGGAACGCTTTATAGAAACACTACCAAGGAATATGAGACGATGGAGTAAGTTGCTTTGCACGTCAGATGTACTGTGACCGACAAGGATATGTTACAGCGTTGCTCGAAAACTTTCTCCCGGGTGGAGGATCAGATATCGACGCGGTTGGTGTGCCTGCTAGATCCGCTGGGATCAAGACGTTGAAATTTGGTTTTCTTAGATATTCGAACTCGAGGAACAGCTCGACAGTGCATTGGATACACATGACTCTGGCGCATTACCACCTATGGGACGTCAACGAACCGGGTCTCTCAGACAGACTCGAGGGTCGGTCGGGAGCAAGCGAATGCCATCGATGTCGTCTATGAAGCCGGACGGTTCTCCTGGACGTCATGGGCGACATCGCGTTGCTTCGGTCTTGAATAGGCCAGTGGATCCTATGGCGCAAGCAAGCCCGCTGGCGCAGTTATTCCAGCCACTAATCGTGGATGAGGCAATTCCGGAGGACGCATATCCGCAAGCTGGAACACGGGAAGGGGTGAGCTATGGGCCTGCGACTCGTCGGCGGCTGTCATCGGGGACAATGCTACAGCGGACTGCTCCAGCGAACAGAGAGAACGAGATCGAGATCGTGTCAAGTCCAGGGGAGCGGTCGGGGTTATTATGGGAGCCAGAAACAGCTGAAGAGACGCAGGAGGAGGATTCGGCTTTGGGAAGTTTGGAATGGGCGAGACGATTGGGTTCCATCGAGAAGAGGCAGAAACGGATGGAAGAACTTCTGAGCGATATTTTAGCAGCGGTTGGAAAAGAGTGACGGAGGAAGGTGACGGGATAGTGACGTCGTGACAGTAACGGAGGAATTGTTTTGTGAGGGAAGCGCTCGGGTGCGAAGAGAGACGACCGAGCGAGCCGAGCGGATCCCGAGTGAGCAGCTCGTCGCGTCGACCTTAGTTAGCATCTTCTCTCATGGGCTACTCACAAGATCAGCCCGCCGTCCCTTCCCTATCTACTAATCCGTTACCCATCCCACTCTCTCCAAACCCTCACGACTCCCCTCTCCAGTCTCCTCACAGACTCTCCCCAGCTCATGAAGGGCCTTCCTCTCTCCCCACTCCGTCCTTCCTCAACGGCCCAGACAGACCTGCTCTACCCACCCGCGCGTCCACTCTTGGGACGGCTAACGAGTTTGATCACATTAAGTCCCAGTCCGACCCCTCCTTGCCAAAACACTCTCAAAGCGAGGACTTAAATCATTCCTCTTCCTTCGCCTCTCCATCCCCGGCTTTCCTCTCGTCCAGTCGCCCAAGCACCCCAGGTAGCGGCTTCCACGACCGTAATCAGACCTCCTCGTCTGAACACTCGGGTAAATCTACTAGGACTCTGAGTGGAGCACCTGTGTCCTCACAACCTCCTTTACACCTTGCAGATAACCGTCTAGCTCCTTCCGTCCTCTCTTCCAGTAGCGCTACCTTGGTCTCGTGAGTCGTTTGCCCACATGCCATACACCTTTCTCTAACAGAAGCGATCCTTGCCCCTCCTCAGATTATGCTCCGCTTGTGGACTCCCCATGCATGGCGCGTTCGTTCGAGCCCTTGGAACAGTCTTCCATCTCCAGTGTTTCAAGTGTATAGTAAGCCTCACGTTCTCTACCTCGAGCTCTCAGTCACCTCTTCGTAGGATTGCGGCGACGTTGTCGCTTCCAAATTTTTCCCCATCGATGGTACCGATGGCAAGCAACAACCTCTATGCGAAAGGGACTATTTCCGGCGGCTCAATCTTATTTGCGCGAAATGCGGTATGGCATTAAGAGGCAGTTACATCACGGCATGTAGTACGTTGCGCACTTGATTCGTGACACCCCAGATCCGTCTCACTCCCCGGCAGACAGAAAGTTCCACGTCGAGCATTTCACATGCTCCATATGTCCAACCCTTTTCGGACCACAAGACTCATATTATGAGCACGACAACGACGTATACTGTCATTACCATTACTCTACGCGCTTTGCCACCAAGTGCGCAGGTTGCAATACTGCCATTCTCAAGCAGTTTGTGGAGATCAATAGAAACATGCGTGATGAGTGCTGGCACCCAGAGTGTTACATGATCAACAAGGTCTGTGGTTACCCTCGGCCACGGCGCACTTCTAGTTGCTAATCATGATCGGTTCCTATCTAAAGTTCTGGAACGTCAAAGTCGTTTCCCGCCGACCGACAAGCCTCACAGAGGCACCTCCTGACATAACCGAACCTCTCTACACGGAGGAAGAGCGGAGGGAGACGAATACGTCATTGAAGGAAAAGCAAATCAGGATGGAACAACAGGTTTATCGCATCTGGACGTGAGTTTTCTCAGCGGTGTTTTTACTTGCCTTCTCAACGAGAATTCTAACGCTCGTGCCAGCGTGCTATCAGCATTCGAAGAGTCAAGTGCAGCGTGCATTTCAGACATGCTACGACACGTGAGCAGCGGACAATACCTGGAAGCCATCCGCATGGCAGAGAAATTTATCCTCCACGTGGAAGTGCTTTTTGCAACAATTGATGATCTTGAGTGGCAGTTTACTCAGCTGAGCATGAAAGGTATGTTGCGAGGCACCCTTGACGACCGATTTCTCATTCGGGGTAACAGGCATGTCACATGTCAGAGAAGCGCGCATGCTCTGCCGAAAAACGGTAGATTTGTTCACACTCTTGTCGCACACTCAAGAGACAGGCACACGCCGGATGGGCATGACCCAAGAACTATTGGCCCTCGTCACGGGACTCGCCCACTATCTTAAGATCCTCATCCGCATAGCGCTCACGGGCGCACTTAAGCTAGAACGCGAGCATGGCGTACGTGAAGCAATGCAGTCCTTCCTCGACAAACTCCACTTGCTCGCCGTTCAAGGTGGGAATCCTTCTGCGCGCCGGATGATGAAAGGCGCCAAGGGTGAGGTCTTTCCTTCCCAGCGTTCCGGTTCAAGCAATGTAGGCACCAATGGGGTCACGTATGGCTTCCGTAGCTTGGCCCCAGAAAACGCTGGGGAATCCCCATTTCTCGGCGCTCCACGCGACCCTGCGCTGAGTGGCGTGCCAGTTGTGAATCCTCCCAGTGACCTGTGTGTCAAGTGCAGCCTCACGGTCGAGGAGGACTGTGTGCGTCTTGGCACATACCAACGCTGGCATTCGCACTGCGTTCAGTGCAATATGTGCGGGAAAGTTGCAGCACCACCAGCGCCTGCGCCTGCGGACGACAAAGCCAAGGAGAAAGAGAAGGAAAAGGCCGAAGATGGGGGAGCCACTCCAAGGATCACGACCGCACGCAGGCCTCCAGCTAACGTGGACTTCTTCGCTTATCAACTGGACAGCGTGGTGGATACGCAGTCGTTCGGTGCTGTGCCGACCACCATCTATTGCACAGACCATGCGCATCAGGGCTGCCGTCCAGGTTTTCAGGCTGTGTCGCGCCTCGAGCAGTATGCGTTTTTGTTGAACGTAGCCCTGAGGAGGCTGTATCTACTCCTCAAGAAGCGCAAGGTTATTCCACTCACACCTAGTATGTGTTTTTTTCTCTCCATCACAGCGTGCGGCACTCACCCCCATACCACATCCACAGCAACGGCCACGTCCCCCGGCGAGGCCGAGCATGATCCGTACCGTAATTCTCAAGACATAATGCGTATGAAGAGCGTTCATCTTGACAGGAAGCTTTCCGCAACGGCTCATGTACCAAAGCGCTCCACCATCGTCGAGAGCCCCAGCGGCAAGGTTGCACATCCGACCGATGTGTTTACGTCATCAGGACAGGGCAACGGGCGCACGCAGTCACAGCAAACTGATTCAACCCTCGCTGCTCAAGGACAGCGCCCTACTAATCAACAGAGCGTTCCGGGCGCTGGCGCTGGCGCAAGCTCTGTACGCACGCAGAGGCCTGCTCAGGCACCAGGACAACAACAGCAGTCGCCACAACCACAACAACAAACCCCACAAACCCGCCCTCCCCGCCCTCCCCTAAACCCTACCTCCCTGGTATCATCATCTTCTGCCGATCCCCGACCCAACTACTTGCGCAAAAACACGGATGTCAAGATTGTCGATGAGCCTACGCCATCTTCACCTTCTAGTGCTGTACCGTCGGACGGTGGCCCGTTCAGCAATGTACCGCCACCCGGACCGACACTCGAGGGGATCACACTCGCCGACATTCCGCAACTTGCTGAGGCTGCGCAAGCGATGGAGCAACGCCGCTCGCTACCGCGCCAGAGTTTGGTGCCTTACGTCGCAGAGCTGACCCCACTTGAACTCGCGATCGTGCGACATGCTGCCGTAGTGGTATTGTACCGCTCGCCGTTGCGTGACCAAGTGGATTTGGACGAAATTTTGGAGATGGTTGAGGTGAAAAAGCAGGGGTTCTGGGGGAAACTGTTCAAAGGAAATGATAAGAAGAATATCAAAAAGAAAGGTACGTCGTCGCGTCGTTAGGTTTTTCTCCTATTGGGGCCCGGCTGATGACGAACCGTGTCGCCAAAGGCCTCTTTGGGGTTCCGCTGGAACTGCTTGTTGAACGTGAAGGTGCCGACTCATTACACGGCGCGTCGAGAGCCACTCTTAGAGTGCCAAGCTTTATTGACGATGTGATCTCGGCAATGCGACAGATGGGTGGGTGCCTCATACTGCTTGTAATGCTCACTCAACGTACTTATGTACATTATAGATATGTCGGTCGAGGGTATCTTTAGGAAGACGGGCAACATCCGGCGGCGGAAGGAGCTCATCGTCGCACTCGACCGCGACGAATCTTCTGTGGACTGGAGCACGGAGCACCCAGTTCAGATCGCCGCTTTGCTGAAGCAGTTCTTCCGCGACCTTCCTGATCCTCTCTTGACATTCAAGCTACATCGCCTGTTGCTTGCGTCAGCTGGTGCGTTCGAAGGACGCTCACTGTAGATTGCCTATCAGTGACCTTATGTCTGGCTTCAGGTCTGCAAAACGATGAGGACCGCAAGCGGTTACTGCATGTGCTGACACTTATATTACCAAAAAGTCACCGAGACACACTTGAAGTCCTTCTTGTCTTCCTCAAATGGGTGGCGTCGTTCGCACACAGCCTCGACGATACTGGCAGCAAGATGGACCTTCCGAATCTCGCGACCGTTATCGGGCCAAGCATTCTCTTCTCGGCTGGGCGGGACCCTGCATTTGAATCAAGCTTTGGCGTTATCCGGGTGGTGACCGAGTTATTGGAAAACCAGGACGAGTTTTTCACCGTTCCGGAAGACTTTTTGCCACTTATTCACGATCAAGACTATTTTGCTCATAGTATGGAGCTGCCTGGTAAGGACTTCATGAAGAAGTGCGAGGCGTACATGCGTCAAAGATCTAGTGGCCGCGCTGGGGGATCATTGATGTCGCCCATTTCCGGCTCTTCGCCCTTCAGCTCTAACAATGCCAACCTAGCGCAGCTAAACAGATCTGGAGATTTACTGGACTCACGGTGGGTTAACCGACTGTGCCTCGGTATCGAACCACATCACCACTGACGTCTACTGTACGTATTATGCAGCGCAGGGCCGTCGTCGTCATCCCGAAACGACAGGCCTGGGAACTTGCCTACCGCCCAATCCGAGAACCACATCCGAAACGGGTTTCAATCGCGGCAGCAGTCACCCCAACCAGGTGTCTCTCCCCATTCCGCTTCCTCGTATCCGCCTCCGGGCGGTAGCTCGTTTTCGCAGACCGCCATGATGATCCAGACGCCCCAGCCAAGGCAGCCCCTGAACGACCAGCAGCAGCAGCAGCAGCAGTCCGATGTGGAATGGGCGAACGCGCAACGCCCACCGCAACTCCCGACGTCACGACCGAGCTCGGCTACCCTCACACGGCCCACTGGGGAAACACCACCGCCAGCGCCCAACTATGCGCCCAACGTGCACGGGCCACCGACGCCCGTACAGTTGCGGCAGCGAACGTAGTCGGTTCGTCTGTTTTACTCGGGGGCTTGACTATCTCAACGCGTGCGCGTGGAGAGGGGAGGACTTTACTCTACAGTCGTCGTCGTCGTCGTCGTCGCCACATTGCGTCTATCTTTTTTTTCTTCTTTTTCTGTTTTTACCTGTTCTCCTGCGTCACTATATCTGTAACCCCACGTCCCTTTCTTTTCTTGTCCTAACACTGGCCTCGTCCTCCACCCGCCACTCTTTGTTTACACACTTGCGAAGATGGACAAAGAACACTTTCCCTACCCTCCCTCGCTCTCTTTCCCTTTCTATCTTTCCTCTCTTCTCGGCAATTATTCATGATACCCTCGCCATACCCCGAATGTATCCCCCTGCACCCTCCGGCTGCCGTGTAGCCGCATGAAATAACAAAGTGATCACCCTGGCGCATGCCGAACGGCTACCGCGATGATGTGCGTGATGTGCATCAGGAGTTAGTATAGCAGCAGCAACTGCAACAGGAACACTCTTTTCCGCTTTTCCATAGAACCGCAGCGCGTGAGACGAAGGTCGTGCCAAATTCACGACACGAAGACATCAATTTCATCCTTCTGATCCCTTTTCCATGTATTGATCTGCCCGTCAAGAACCAGTTGCTGCAGTCAACCAAAGGTCGACGCTACCCTGCCGCCGTGTTACGTGTTCAAGTATACACCCTTTATCGCGTGGCGGAAATGAGGCCAACTTTACACCCAACAGAATAGAGCTCGGTAGGTACAATTTGGGCATATTTTTGGTGCAATTCAGACGTGACAGTAAAAGATCAATACAAATGCATGCAATTACTTGAGGGGAATACTTAAAAAGTAGGATGTGAGCTCGAAAGTTCATATGAAAGAGACAAGAAAACGCACAAGCGAGATGCTATACAAGCCCGAGAGTAAAGAATGGTGAATAGCGCCCATAACGATCGACACAATAGGTAACTTACAGTGTGTTGCACCAATCTAGTTCGCGGCACTGTTAGTCGCTGAAAGACGAGGGGCTGAAAGTACGTACACCAGGGCGACCATGCTTAACAGGCTTGTAGGAAACTGAAAATTCTCCAAGGTAGTGGCCGAC
This sequence comes from Lactarius hatsudake, assembly GCA_024734325.1. Classification (NCBI taxonomy): domain Eukaryota; kingdom Fungi; phylum Basidiomycota; class Agaricomycetes; order Russulales; family Russulaceae; genus Lactarius; species Lactarius hatsudake. The sequence continues at coordinate 729,726 of JANSJP010000007.1, forward strand.
CATCTCTGGCTTGATTTCGACGGAGTTGAAGACCTGTGAAATCACAGACACTAAGAATCAATCCCCATACTAGATAAATGGTCGGGACACACCTTTCCGTTGTAGATTCCAACAACAGAACCAATCATCTCAGGAACAATGATCATGTCCCGAAGATGGGTTTTCACGACAGTAGGCTTCTCGTTCGGTAGCGCCTCCTTTTTCGCCTTACGCAGTTTTTTTATGAGTCCCATGGGGCGGCGTTTTAGGCCACGTTGAAACCGACGGCGCGCGCGAGCGTGGACGATCTAGAGAGAACACCGGGTCATCATCTGCCAGCCACCCCTTTACCGACTATAAGCGTATACCTCAACAAACTACGAAAATCAAGGAAATGAGTAGAAGTACAGGGACAAGTGATAGTCGACATACTTCCTCATTGCTGAGATCCAAGAGCTTGTCGAGCTCGATACCGCGGTATGAAAAGGTGCGGAAGGTGCGCTTCTTCTTGAGATCGGCAGCGACTTGCGGGTCGGTGACGGTTGAATCTGCCTAAATTCACAGGTTTGTCGAGCACATCGCGCTACAGTAACGATACGCACCATGGTGATTGCTGAATAGTCTGATCTCAACTCGTATTGAGTGTGGTGAATCGAATTGAGTTTAGTCGGAGCCTCAACCAGCGACCAGTGGCGCGAAACTCTAAACTGGTACTGTACAGTAGACAAGACTAAGAAGTCTCAGAGTTACTCGCATCATCATCGCACACGACGGATAGAATCCACAGGTCCTCCCGTTGCGGATTAAACGTACGACGCTTGAGTTTTGAGCCTCCATTCCTTCTGACCCTACATGTTCTACCAGTGATTTGTGGCTACCCACCTCTGCACATCCGACAAAACTAAAACCGCCCAAAGTCTCTATACTTTATTCTCATAGGCCACCACGCGCTGATGTAGCATTGATAGATGCGCTACATTGCTGCATACCTCCTCTTGAAAATTGCCGGAAACGATTCACCAACGGCCGCTGACATCACGAAGGTCATCAAATCTGTTGGCATTGAAGTTGACAAGGAGCGTGTCAGTTCACTACTTTCTGAACTCGATGGCAAAGACGTCAATGCCGTGCGTTTCCTATCTCCCTCTGTCTCCGCTCCCATGGCCAATGGACTTTTCCGCAGCTTATCGCTGAGGGTTCTGGCAAGTTAGCTTCTGTACGTGTTCACCGGTAGCTGTTGGTTCACTTGTGGATGACTAATCGATCCTTGCTCTCGAAAAGGTGCCATCTGGGGGTGGGGCCGTTGCCGCGGCGTCAACTTCTGGCGGTGGTGCTGCACCTGCTGCCGCGGAGGCCAAAGAAGAAGAGAAGGAAGAGAAGGTCCGCATGCTCATCTCCGCCCATGGTTCCCCATCTGATCCCTTTACTCCCCTTTGCAGGAAGAGTCCGACGACGATATGGGCTTTGGTTTGTTCGATTAGGTTACAGTTGTACCGACGTAATATCCCCAAAGCCTGCACTCGTTTTTCCGATGCACGTTGGTCGGCACTTTTGACGAGTTGAAATAGCTTGCTGTCGAAATCTTTGCTTCGGAATACATCGTTCGTCGAACACCAACAAGCGCCGGTGACGAAAGCCTGTTCGGCATTCGGGCCCATCATTCATCGTATGTACTGTGACTTGGCTCCTGTTCGTGCTTGGCTTTGACCTTGAAGCTTGAAGCTTGAAGTTTGACGCCGTAAGTCAGTGGAATGTTGTGGCCGCGGGGCCCGGGCAATTTTTTATTGAGTATATACAGATACAGCGTTGATCATCCCTTGACGGCGCCGGTCCGAAGGGTCGCCTCGTGCACATGATGACGTGTGTCCGCAAACTCTACAGACGTTCCTTTCTCGACTCGTGCAGGGGCGCAAACACCTGTTCAATTATGCTGTCACATGTTGTCAGGCCTCATTCCTTGGGGAGAATGTGGCGCCTATCCTGATTATGTCTGGCTCTTCGTGGTCACCGAGCTCACGCAGATTGCTGTGCGGCTCGCTCTTTAGTAAGTAGTGAATTTGAAGACGTATCATCCAGAATGGGTCGGGATTTTACACAACCAACGATCACAAGCGGTGACCGGTGAGCCGTGAAGACTAAATGATTACTGTAAGGGTTGTGAATAATTAATTTGACCAAGAGGGGTAAAGGAGGCGAGCACAAACTGTATGAAATCGGCGGTACGTCCCTCGCAACGTTGCGCCACTGTTGTGACTGGGGGCTGCGAAATTACGGCGTCGTAGTCGTCGAGCGGCTAATTTCTGCAAAGAAAGGAATATAACGCCGGTACCGTATTCGGGTACAGGGGATGTCTGTGAGAGACTACCCCGTCACTCTGACAAAAGTGACAATGGGTGACAACAGGGGTCAGAGGCAGACAGTGTCCAGGCCCAGACCGTGTTACGCCTGCCGTCCGGGGGGCCATTGCGTTGAGGCATTCAAGGTTGTTGTCCTCGGCACACCGCTGAATATCTCCGGACGTGAACAAAAAAAGGAACGGGGCAAAACGCCGTCGAGTTGAACGACTGCTGAGAGGTCTCACTTGAGTTGATCGAGGTGATGGATCCGGGTGAGGATCAAGGAAGGGAAGGCCATAAAAGACTAGCTGATCACGCGCTGCGGTGCAGATTTAACCATCAACATTGGCCGGCGGCTGATGGCCAGCCGCGGAGAGGGTTGTAAGGACCGCCGGTTGTTATCTAGAAGAGGCGCGGAAGGTGTGCGGTATCGGAGTGATTGACGATATCGACGGGCCTGACCTCGCGCATGACCGCATGATCAGTGACACCCCACGCCCCTTCTCGTTCTCACTTGCGAGGTGCGAGTGGGGAAGACCGAGGGAATGGTAGCCGCGGAACTCACATTTGCTTCCGAATTGCGTAAAGCCGGCGGCGAAACGGCGAAACGCCCGATTTGGCCATAGTCTAGGGGGCGCTTGACGGCCGCAGCACAAATTTTTTGCCATCACCTCGGCGGGAGCGGCGGAGGATGGAGGCGAACCTGGCCATGGGTTAGTTTTTAATTTTTATATTTATTCGAAGATTCAGATCGGGAGAATGTGGTAGTCGATCTATTTACCGGTGCTTTGGACATGACGTTGAACGGACCCGCGCCCGCCTAATTTGCCGCTTAGAACCGCATATAGTCCTGCTCCGTGACTACCAAGTTGTCCGCTCTGCCCTCCCCTTTTACTCTTACGCTCTCAATGAACCGCTTGCCCCTGGACCATTTCCCTTCCGATTCCTCGTCCGCCTCTCCTTTCTCTCCCTCGACTCAACCCACAATGCCTCCTGCTTCTCAGACTTTATTCAGGATTTCAGATGAACCCGACCCATTCAAAATATCTTTCCTCAAGGGTCCAAAGCGCAAACGCTTGGCAAAGGTTCGTATCTCAGCATACAGTCGGTGCTCCTGTCCGTTGACCGCCCAGCAGGCTTGCGACGCCTGCCACAAGAGCAAACGACGATGTGATGGTACTGGTGAGGTTACCCTCGGTTTTCTTGCTCGCTCCCACTGATTGTGCTTCAAGCGCCATGTAGCAACTGGTGTGTGCTTTCATTTGCATTTATTATTCCCTCGTCCCTCTTAACTGACTACACACACCAGTTACTTTGCTGCCAAGGATTGCACCTACACAGACTCTTCTGGACGACCCGTACCCGCACCTTTGGCATCAAAAACCGACAAGCCTTCGCGGGCTGGCCCGAGTCGCCGGCGTTCTCAAAAGGATTCTTATTTGGAACCACCTGTTCCTATATCCACAAATAACCCATCATCTCCACACGGACAACCTTTGACGTCACTCCAAACTCCTTCGGACACCCGTGATGATTATGCTGAGACCTCAAAGAGGCCCCGAGTGGATTCCATGTCCGCCTTTCCAACCCCAGAATCTCAGGTACCCGCTCCTCTCGCGCGTCGCTCAAGTATCGCAGCTAGTCGTTTCGAAGTTCCCGTCGTCCGTGAGCTTGTGAACCGTACGTATTTCATTTCCCCTGGCCCTGTTCTCCGGCTCTCTGCTAACCATTCTGGACTTAGTCTTTTTTGCTCACTGTCACCCCCATCGTCTCTTCATCCACCAGCCCACTTTCATGGCCGATGTTAGCCTCGGCCGCATACCTTCCTACCTTCTATATGCATTATGTGCTCTCGCTGCCCCCTTTTCCAGACACCCCGTCGTGCAGACAGATACACCCCGTACAAGTGGCCAGGCGTACTGCAAGGCAGCGGAAGAACAGATGTTCGATACGCACGGTCGTCTAAGTGTGGACAGAAACCTCGTGACAGCACAGGCACTTTGTCTTCTCGAGTCCCACCAATCTCTCTTATCGTGGCCTTGGCCTTCCCCTAGTACACATCACCGTGAGTATATAGTCAAGTTTGAGATCTCGGCCATCATCACATGACATTGTCATTTACGTTTCTCGTATCACAGAACTCGCCCTGAGTATCTTGAATGAGGACCTCCGTGTTCAGGATGAACACCCCTCTGGTTTGACTCCTGCTCCCACGACTAGTTTTGTGCTTGATGCGATTGGTCGCGAGTGCTCTCGCCGCGCGTTCTGGTACATCAAATTGATGCATCTGACTGTCCTTTGCCTACTATCAAATACCTACGCCTCCTATCGCGCTGGACTTGAAGAACCTGCGCCTTCCTGTGGACGAGGCGAGCTTTGAGTTTGGCGCGCACAACTCTCAATCAGGTTCGTCAGCCTCGTCCCACTTCAGGTTCACCATATCGAGACCTTTGTCTTGACGCCACCAGAGTACCTACACCTGTCGGCGCCACGTACGCAATATGCCTCCGAATATGGTCATCTTCTCCGGATCGCTTCTGTGCACGCTCGTCTCGAAGCGTCATTGAATACCGCAGGTAGTAAACCTATTTCCTATACCCACGTCGAGCTCGTTCTCATACGCTTGTCTTAGGTGCTACCACAGTTCGGCCCGGCACACAAGACGCAACAAAGGCCGTCGTAGAAGAAACTGAAAAAGAGATTTCGGTACGCCCCTTCCTAGGGGAATAATGATGATAAAAGTTAATCGTGTCTATTATTATTCTGGCCTCTTTAACCCGTGCCCCGCAACACATGCTCACTGATAGGCGTGGGAATCCTCACTCGCTGATCATGTCCGCTTTAGCGAGGAAGGTGCAGCGCTTCATCTGGCGATGTTTGAGACAAGCTCGAATGCCGGCGCATGGTGCTACTTCATGATGCACACGGTGTATGCGTGGTGTATCCTTACACTCTCAGAGGTGCGTCCTGTTCACACGTGTTTCGCTTGTCCCTCCCGCTGATATGGTCCGGCTTTCAAGGCAAAAGCATGCGGATTGGGAAATGTGACAAACGGTAGCTTCGATTGGGCTCGTGACCGACTCGTGCTGATCGGAACAAAGCTCGGGAGCAGAGCGAAGAATAGCGTTTTGCGTATGTGTCTCTTAACATTCTGATTAGTGTGCGTGCTTAACTTGTCTCTGGCTGCTTGCAGTTGTCGCGATTCTATTGGTAAGTCCACCCGAGGCCAGCCCCAGTTCTTCGACTGACATTCAGTCAGGCACTGAAGAGGTTTGGCACGAGTGACCATCCGCAGGTTGTGGCATGGACTAGAGAGTATACCGAGGCGTGCGGAATGGAGCTCCCCTCAAAACGCAATTCTGAGAGGCCGATGCCGATCGCAGAAGCCTTGGCGTCCACAAAGCCCACAAATCGGCCCATTCATCCGCTACCTCTTCCCCCATCACTTGTCTCCACGACAAGTGTGGACCGTCCCGAAGATCGAAGCGATGCACCCAGCGCCGGCTCTTACTTTAGCTCACTGCGCAGTTCGTACGACAAGTTGCGAATCACTCACCCTGAACCAACCCACTCTCCTGTCCCGGGGTCGGCGCCATCGCTCCCATCATTGAAATCATGTGGGTTGCTGGAATCGTGGACGCATCGCCCTCAAACTCTGTCACAGCAGCTCCCAGACGCCGCTGGTATGTCAGACTCTCCACCTTCACCAACTCCCCCGTGGATGGCACTGCGAATCGCAACCACCGCCCCTAAAGACTCTACTGTAGGCCCATCGGAGACCAATGCCTCACCATCTACGTCGTCGCGTGGCACAAAATCAACGATGCCAGTGGGATTGGACTGGCTTGCGCACGAGCAATAACGTTTTGCCTTGCTCTTCCCGCTATCTCAGTTCAATCCGTTCTGTTTTCTGCCGGCGTCGTCGGCGTGTTATCTTGATTTGCATCTGGTGTCCTTGCGAATTTATTTACGGCTCTTGCTATTAACGTACGTAGGGCATGGGTTATTGGGTTTCGTCTATCTTGTTTCGTCTAGTCAAGGTTTCGCAGTAGCGCGCGTACCTGACATGTACCTTATCAGCTCACTCTGCAATTCCGCCGGTTTCATTGTGAGTGTCATGGACAAATAGCATGATCGATATCAGGGTAATGAAAGTACAGTACAAGGTGATTACTTCTTCAAATTACGATGGAGCTCTGGCTGGACGAGAACGACGCGGTCCAATAGCTTCCTAAGTACATCGTCTTTATGCGTGTCATATGCGTCCGTGATGATGCGTAACTTCTCCCCCGTCTCCTTATCGATGATAGATTGTGCATCCTGTGTGCTCCCAGCGTGCTGTAATGATATGTTAGTTGACAAGAAGCGGCGTAATAAACGGATGAAAGGGTCTTACGGAACTCTGAAAGGATGTAAATTCCTGCTCCTTTACTCTACGATACTCCTCAATTTCTTTGGTGGCCTCAGTGCGCGCATCCTTTAGCCTTTGTACACGATCTGCGGGAGATATCGAGTAAACGAGTGATCATCGCAGCAAGCGACTAACGCACATTGGCGAGCTTGTTGCACCACTTTAGCTGCCTCCTTCTCTGCCTCGAGGAGTGTCTGGATACCCTGAGATTGTTGCGCAGCCTGTAAAACATGTCAGTACACTGAGGGGTCGAGATGAGCAAGTACATCACCATAGTCTAAGGCAAAGCGAGATTTAAACTCCGGAGCGCCGGTGAGCGTATGACCGCCCAGTGCCGCCAGTCAGAGACAGGGCCGCCAGACGCTGGAAGAGCGAGCGCAGTGCACCAATCCTGTATCTTCCCTCGCCGCATTGAACAACAAGTTTCCATTGACCCATTCCTACGAAACTAAACAAAAGCCAGGAATTCCCAGCGCAAACTCGGTTTCCAGTATGGCGTCGATGGACCCGCTTCAGGCTCTTACTGCCGCGCTCAGCGTCCCCGCAGACTCGAAGGAGCAGTCCGACTTGCTCGCGGCGCTCCGCGAGACTCTGGAGGCCCAACCCCACCCGATTCCAATTCTCTGCAACACGCTGCTCAAGACCGCCGCTGGCTCAAACGATTCGTTGCTCAGACGCTGGGTGCTGGACCTGTTGCATTTTGGTATCGCGCGAGCACCTCTGGCGGTCGATACGCGTACACAACGTGCGTCTCTCTCTTCCTAGTTCCACACATCACCCTGTTCTGCTGTTCTGTCGACACAAGACTGACGTATAGGTGGGCTCGCACACCGTGTTGTTTTATATTATCCCAATTAGTTGCATCCCGGTCTTTGGACGTACTTGCTGGTCTTCTTAACGACAGCAGCCCTTGGACCGTCAAAATCGCGATACAGTCATTCGCAGGAGCGTACCCGCTCCTCTTTCGTTGGCTGTGCGTTTCAAACTCTTGGTACGCTTCGGTGTCATCGGCGCTAATATTCTTGCGCGCAGATGCACGAACAGAAACGAACGGTCGCAATGGGACACGCTCTCGCGCGCTAAGAACCGGATCATCGAGTTCATGTGGGCACCCAATACGCATGCAGGTGTGCAGTTTGCCGCTGTCAAGTTCCTGCAAAAGGTTATCTTGGTACAGTCGCGGGGCATTGCGGACCCAAGGGTGAGCAGTCTCTTTGTTGTTTCATGTACACTCTCACACAGCGTCTCGTTCGCTAAAGCTGCAAAATAAAAACGACCCAAATCTAGCAATCGTCCCGGGAGACCACCCGTTCATCAACGCCTCTGCTCTCGAAACCGAAGGTGTAACTCTTCTACAACGCCTCATCACCGATCTGTATACGAAACAGTGCGTCTGAACCAATGAGTTCAGCACAAGGCCGAACTCCTGATTTGTCTCTAGAAACCCAGACCTTATCTCCGCCATCCTGAACAGCTGGTCAAGCCTTGTCAAGCTTCGACCAGGCTTCGTTCAGATTGTAGTATCTTCCCTCACGTTATGGACCCCCGCCCCACTGATGGGCCAGCCCTTCTCTGTCATCAAAAGTGTTGAAAAGTCTGTACGCATTCTTTTGACACACATATCACGGTGCGTGCATTTGAGAGTATTGTTTGCGTCAACACTTACTGGAACAACGACTTCTTTTGCACAGCTCACCAGCCGGCGCAAACTTTGCACGTGAGATCACCGAAGCTCTCAACAAGCAGACTCAGCGCATGGAACAAGCCGTGGCAGATGAGAGGGCACGTAAGGCTATCGCGGCACAAGCCCAGGCAGACGCTCGCAAGCGTCCGCTGGCCACCGCGGCCGCAGCCGAAGAAGAAGCAAAGCGCCAGAGGGTCGAGGCAGACCCGAATGGAGACGCAACAGCGCTGTTGGCAGCGTTTGACTTCACAACGCTCCCCGTTGCGCTCATCACGGAGCTCATCGTAGCGAACTTGCAGGCATTCTCCGATGAGGTTTTCCAGGCGCGTGTCAGTGCGTACCGCCGTCCCGCACCCGCAAGTATCGCTGCCCCTGCCCCCGTGCCTGCGGCTGCAACATCAGTAGCTGTTCTTGAAAACTCTGTGACATCGGAAAGTACAGCGCCAGCGAGAAGAACGCCACCGACGATGCCTGCAGCGGATAGGGCAAGGGAGCGGGCTTTGGCGCAGGGGTCCTCAACCCAACTAGACGAACCCAGCTCATCCAGTAGAGTCAAGGAAGAGCCTATGGACCCACTGCAGATGGACATGGACGAAGATATCGAGTACGAGCCAGACAGTCTGAACCTTGAGGTACGTCCTCGTTTGTCGGCGTACCCCTAGCTTGATGCTCATACTCCGTTTGTTGCAGCTGGAACCTATGCAAGAAGACGACGATGCGCTCGCTGTGGCTGAGCTCGACGCCAAACAACTGATGCCGCTAGACTTCCAAGTTCCACCGCCATCCGTTCTCAGCGAAGCGGAGCGGGCGACTGCTGTCAAATCTGCCGCCACGCGGATATGGCAAAGCTCGGGCGATCTCGCAATCGGACAGCACGATGGCGGCCGCGACCTGTGGATGCTACTCCTTGTGCGGATGATCACGCGTGTAGTCGACCCTGAAGACAGCAGAGGCAAATCCAAGGCCGAGGGCGAAGGTGAGGGCAACAAGAGCGCGGATGCAGACGTGGACATGGACGAAGAAATGGTAGAACTGTACGAGCGGCAGGACCGACTACGGAAGGTGTTGTGCGACTACATAATGGCCGATTTTTCTGGGCGGTGAGTTTCAATCTCTCATGTCTTGCTATGACTAAGTGGCACTCAGGATACGACTCGCAACGACTTGGATGAATGAAGAGTGGTACAACGACCAAGTAAGGCGCTTATCGGACAATGATTGGGTCGGTGCTTCCCTTGTCTCTCGTGGGCCGCATTGACGTCATATCAGCGCCCCAATTACGAAGTCTGGCTGAACCAAATCGTTGCCGAGTACCAGTTACGCATCGATAGAAAGGATCGGATGTTTGCGCGTTTCCTCCTTGATTTGCCTTCTGTTCCCTTGGACGTGTTCACTCTCCTTCGGGATTTGTGCACTGAACCAGAAAGGTATGCCGCGGCAATCATCTAGAAGTACCTACTTCGTCATTGAAACAATTCTGCACTTCCCAGGATGCAAATCGGGTTCCAAACCTTACGGGACTTCGTTACTCAGCGGCCGACACACCGCGGGGAAGCAATGAACATCCTTTTGGAGCTGACGACACATCCAGGTGCGGGTATCACTGATCAGCGGCATCGGGGACGCACTGACGACGACGGCACCCTTCTTTTAGAAAAGGTCACGCGGAACGCGGCAATCTTGACCGTGAAGCGTTGTATGGGGGAATTCCAAATGACGGACGGCATGATACGTGATTTTGCTCTGCAATTGCTCCGCCGACTTCAAATGCCCCGCCCGGTCGACAAACCCCCTATAGGAGATGCCGTGGCAACTGCGGGCAACGAAAATATGGAAGACGGGCAACTGCCGCCAGACGATCTGCTGCAAACTCCATATTTGCCAGAGCGCTTGGAGCTCCCTACCCCGAAGCCCCTAGTGGTGCAGCATGTGGAACTATTATTTGCGCTATCTTCAAAGGCCTCAGACTTCCTGGACGAGTGCATCATTCTGTTTCCCTGTATGCGTTGAGGTTCTGACTGTGTATCGTACCAGGATCTTCGCAGCATATGGGGAGATGCACACCAGCGTCCAAGAAGCCATCCAAGACTTAATCACCGCTCTCGTACGATCACTCGGGCCTGGGCACGGGAAACTCCTTACTTTAATGCGCACGTTCCCCCGAGGTGCAGAGACACTGGCGCTCCGCATCATGAACATCTTTACAGAACACGGGCGGCCAAGTGCCCAGCTCGTCGCTCTCGTTAAGGGGCTGATCGCTGAGCGTGATCTCGATGCTCGTTTCCTTATCCCGATCATCGCCGAGATGGACAAGCCCGATATAATGAAGCACCTCCCACGCATCGTTTCAATCCTTAATGGCACGCAGGAAATGAAGGAACTCGTACGGAGCGTTTTTGGTGCCGTTGTTACGACACCTCCGCAAACCTTCGGAAGTGTGACGAGTAATCTGCCACGTGTGCGGCAGAGCGAGCTGCTCACACCCGCGGAACTGATGGTGCTGCTTCACGACACGGAAAAGGAGATCGGGATCAAAAGTGCAATTGAAGGTTAGTGTCGTTACTGTCGGTGTGTTATCGTCCCCGACTCTGCGCTTACCTCACGTGCAGCCATCGGGATCTGTTTCTCGATGACGGACGTCTTCCGTTCTGAGATCCTCGCGGTCGTCATGCAACAGATCCTTGATGAGCCGGTCCTACCAACTTTATTCATGCGCACAGTGAGTCGTGACTTCCCAAACGTAGTTCCACACTCTCACATATACAACCAAGGTGATCCAAGCTGTCAAAACGTACAAATCGCTGACGGGCTTTGTCTCCACGACGCTACTATCGCGGTTGATCACAAAGAAGATATGGACAACTCCCTTGCTCTGGGAGGGCTTCATCCGTTGTGCGCAGATTGTGGCGCCAGCAAGCTTTTTGGTACTATTGCAGCTTCCGAAAGAGCAATTACGGGAGCTAGTGGCGAAGCAACCAAGTTTGCGCGGCCCACTGCGCGAGTTTGTCCAGAAAAAAGGCGGCAATCCTGCTCGAGCCGCCGTCTATTTGGAGATCATTGGCGAAGACGAACCGCAGGCAGGCGGGACACCGACTCCTGAGACACCCCTGCCAAATGTACCATCAGCTACTACGGCCGAGCCAATGCCTTCGTAGCACGAGATGTTGTCTTTCGCATAGATGTAGCACGTGTATATTTTTGTTTTCGTTCAATGGTCATTTGCTGTGTTCCCCCGCGCCAAACCTATGGGTCGAGTTCGAGGAAAGATCCCGTTCAGAGACAGCCTAGTTGGTCTCAGTCGCTTGTTCCTGCGACTCCTCCTTTATTGCTTTACAACTTCATTGGTCAGCCACGGGCGAAGCGCACGTCCACCCATGCCGACAGAACACGCTGACGAGAATGGCGATTTTTTGCCCACAGCCCACGGACCGCCCACATCTCCTCGCTCTTCCGAGGGTTCGCCGTCTTCGCTCATCATGGCACGCGGTAGGTCGAGAGTCAGGAATATCTCTAGTGATGCGGATCCCTTCTCGGAGGAGAACCTACGCAAGCGGTGCGCATCCCGAGAGATATATTCTGCATTTGGTACTTATCGTTGAAACACGCATTTTTTTGATATTGCACTTCAAACAGTGGCTATCATAGTGTCAAATCGTTCGACCAGACGTTCCGCCTGGAAAAGCGATGGAAGCTTGTACGCGAAATGGGCTCTGGAGCGTACGGCGTTGTAATGTCAGTGCGCATCCTTCCCTCGTTTTGTTTGGCCCGTTTTTACAGTAACGACCGACACGCGAGATTGTCAGCTCAGCTGCAGACGAGATCTCGGGGGAGACCGTTGCGATAAAGATGGTCACGCGTGTCTTCGCAAAGACGTCGTTGGCGAAACGCGCGCTGCGCGAGCTCACCCTTCTCCGGCATTTCAGCAACCACGAAAACATCACCGGGCTTATTGACGTTGATGGCATCGCGGAAAGCTTCAGTGAAATGTGAGTGTTATAGTCTACGAAGCCCGCCACCCGCGTTGATAAGCCTTTTCTTCTAGGTACCTCTTCATGGAGGTGAGTTGTTGCGGGTACATGTAGTCCAATCGCTCTCTGATTCTGAGCTTCTGGCACACAGCCCATGGAAGGTACGGCCCCATGCACCTAGACTTATTCCTATGCTCATTCCTGGGCCTTCGTAAAGCGGACTTGCACCAAATCATCAAATCAGGTCAGATGTTGTCCAACGAGCACGTGCAGTATTTTACGTATCAGATTCTACGAGGTACAAGCACCAATCGCGTTGTTCTTCTTGTGATTTACTCTCCGCTTGTACGCAGGCATGAAGTATATACACTCCGCCTCCGTGGTACACCGGGACCTCAAGCCCGGAAATCTGCTCGTCAACTCTGACTGTGAGCTCAAAATATGCGACTTTGGCTTGAGCCGAGGCTTTGACTCGACTCCTGAGGAGGGCACATCACAGATGACCGAGTACGTCGCGACGCGTTGGTATCGTGCGCCCGAGGTTATGCTAGCTCTCAGGTCTTTATTCCTCTTCGCTCACCTCTTGATGATATCTTGACATCGTCCTTCACAGGCGGTATGGAACAGCAAGTATGTGGCAGTCAGACGACGCGTCATCACATTGAGCCCATCTGTCTACTCTAGTCGACGTCTGGTCAATAGGTTGCATACTCGCAGAACTTCTCCTCGGACGCCCCTTGTTCAAGGGCAAGGAGTGAGCGTAACAACTCCGCAGTGCTGCATTTGCTCTAATCTTATCTTTTCGCGTTTAGTTATGGTGCGTTTCCGTGCGTGTGATAGAGACCGGTCGCTTACCGTGACCGTCAGTGGACCAGCTAAACAAAATCTTAGAAGTGCTTGGTAAGTTGACTGTCGCGAATAGACCTGATAGACCCCCAATGAAATGAACCCAGGTACTCCTAGTAACGACATCCTAAGACGTGTGGCAAGCGAAAGGGTGCGTGCTCGTTCTTGTAGCCAGACGACTGCTACAGGGGTTGTTATATAGGCACAAGCCTATGTTCGCTCGTTACCTGTCCGAAGAAAAGTTTCGTTCAAGAAGCTCATCCCACAAGCCGATCCACAAGGCAACACTTCCATCTATCTGCTTCATATTCAAGTACTGACTGACCAACCCCACGCAGCTCTTGACCTTCTCGAAAAGATGCTCAGCTTCGATCCCACCTCTCGCGTCACCGTCACTCAGGCGCTCGCGCATCCTTGGCTCGCAGCCTACCACGACGCGAACGACGAACCCTCCTGTCCCGAGAAGTTTGACCGCTGGCGCGAAATCGAAGAGCTAGAAACTATCGAGCAATTCCGCGCGGCTCTTTGGGCCGAGATGAATGACTTCCGCCGCGAAGTGCGTGCCGTTGGCGCCGAGGCGGACGAACAACCCTCGGCGTTGCCGTCCGAGATGCCGACACGCAGTCTGAGCACGCCGTCAGAGGCACCTGTGTCTCCGCAAAAAGAAAACTTCAGCCAAGAGGTCACACGGCCGAGGAGACAATCCACAAGCGGCAGCCCCTTGAAGGAGCGTCGAGATAGCACGGACGGACGTGCACGCCCACGCACGCGCGACCCCGTTGTTTCGTATTCACGCAGGACGAGCATATACTCGGCGCGTGACCGAGATTCTATCGTCTTCGGGGAGCAGGATGGCCTTCCGGTCACCATGACGCGTACATCCTCGTTCGCGGCAGAGGACGCGGGGCTTACCTCCGACGGGTCCTGGAGTGAACGCTTTCCCATTCCCAAGTATCGGCCCGCCGGAAGGTTACGTCGTACCCGCACGCCAGCGCACTGCCAGCATGGGTGGGCCAGGCGTCGTCGGTTCTCGGTTACTGCGCACGTTGTCTACGGTGTCGATACACGAGACGGTCGATGTGAGTGCGGCGGCGGAGGTCGCGAGGTTGATTAGGGCAAAGGAGACCACCGCAGATGCCCCGCCGAGTGAGATGCCTAAGGAGATTGGAGGTGAGGGATCCGAGTGGGGAGGTAAGGATGGTGGTACTTGAAAGTACGAGTGACCATGGACCATACTACATCTGCAAGGACTTTCGAATAGATAGATATATAGACAAATGCCGGGCTCCTTAAGTGATACAGATGAGTAAATGCTGTGTCTAATTGTCTCCGAGAAGTTCCTTCAGACCTAAGAGAGATATTAACACCACGACGCGACTCATGCGAGAAATGTAAACACGTACGCTCTATAATACTAAGATAGGCTGTTGTACCAGGGCTATCGGGGTATTCTTCTAAGAAGCTTACGCCGTAGTCCGCGCTCTTTCCTATCCGGGGGTCAAGTGGCACCGAGCCAAGGAGTTCGACACCCATTTCCTTTGCGAGTCGGGCGGCCCCACCAGTCGTGGGCCGGAAAATTTGAGATTCTCCCTTGCAGTTAGGGCAGACGAAGCCGGCCATGTTCTCGACAAGTCCAAGAACGGGCACGCCGACCTTACGACAAAAGTCAATCTCGCGCGCAACATCCTGAAGTGCAACCTCCTGTGGAGTGGTTATAAGCACGGCCCCATCGATCCCGCTTTCCTTTAGGAGTTGAACAATGCTGAGGTGTTCGTCGGATGTTCCTGGAGGTGTGTCGACGACGAGGTAGTCGAGCGTGCCCCAGTCTACGTCCTTGAGGAACTGTGTTATAAGCCCATTCTTCTTCGGGCCACGCCACATAACCGCATCCTTGGGAGAGGGAAGCATGAATCCCACGGACATGGCGCCGAGGTTGTCCTGTACATAGATGGGCGACCAGCCGACAGCAGACGTGTGGACCTGCTCGGATGCGATGCCAAGGATGGTAGGGATCGACGGCCCACAGATGTCGACATCCAGTATACCGGTCTTGTGTTCTTCAGTACGAGCGATATAAGCTGTGAGGGTAAAAAAAATTGCGTACCTGCACGTCTGGATCGGACGCAAATGCCCAACCAAGTTGCGCGGCGAAGGTCGACTTGCCGACCCCCCCTTTGCCCGAGAGAACAAGGATCTTGCGCTTCACTTGTGTCATGCGCTCACGTACGAGTGGTAACGCGGGGTCTGGGCCTTTTGTGGTTCCTGACGCACATACGTCCTGGTTGGGACAGCCCGCACATGCTACAGATTTGCCTGCTAGCTCGGACTCTGTGCCCTGGGGAAATGTGAGTGCAATTTGGATGGTGAGGAGAACGGGCTTACGGGACAATGCTCCGGAGCATTTTCTGGGACGCTTGTTGGTTGCTGTACGGCCAACATCGTTATCACCTGTAAGGATCAAAGTCAAAGTCAAGGGCTGAGTCTGCTGAGTCAATCTGCTGAGTCGATTGACGGATCTTCCCGGCCCGGTTGTGGTAGACGCGACCACGTGATCTAGTTGTTGGCTCATAACTCAGTACAGTACTCCGTACTTAGTACTCGGGCTCCACGTTTGTGACCAGCAATGAGCACTCCCACCTTCGATTACTATAGAATTCTTGGTCTTTCAAAAGGCGCTTCTTTTGAAGATGGTTTGTGGCTCTCTTAACTCAGCTTCAATTTCTACCGCTCACGTTGATTTTGCAACAGTGCGCCGCGCATACAAGCAAAAGGTGTTGGAAGCCCACCCAGACAAACTCCCCCCCGACTCGACCGAGGAGGAGAAAGAAGCATCTCATGAACTGTTTAGCAAAGTATGCTCTCAAAAATTCGGTCGTTTCCCTTCCTGAACCAGTAACCCACAGGTGCACGAGGCTTCGGAGATATTAGGAAATCCCGACACACGTCGAGTGCGATCTACTTTTGTTCAGTGTTATGTCACTCTTACGAGTTCCCCTGTAGGAATATGATATCCATTACCGGGAACTTCCTGACCCGAGCATTAAATCCGCATTCAGCCCCAAGTCTTCCACCGTTTCTATGTCTAGATCGAACTCGGCCGCCACCGTTCGCACTACGGGACCTACGAACGTTGCCAGGACTTCCTCCACGGTCTCCTCTGCGTCTTCCCGCCCGGCTTCTAAACCATCCAGCGACACAATTCATGTCGTATCCCGAACAGATTCCATGAAGAGCGTGCACACCGCTGCTGCGCCTGCTAATGGCGTATCTAGAAATAATTCCACTGTGACTGCACCTCCGATGGCGACCAGAACAAACACAATCTCGTCCTCTCGCAGTGCTAATGGCCTCCCATCGTCAATATCCCGAGCAAATTCGTCGGCTAATGCACGCGATGACCAAGATAAAGTATCGCGCTCCAACTCTTCTGCTATTGTTCGGGGTGCGCCACCGTCACCTTCAGTGACTAGGAAAGATTCCGTTGTATCAAAGATTCCATCTACCCCGAGTAACCCCGTACCGCCTGCGCTACCATCCGTCTCTCGTGCAAATTCCGCCGCCACCGTCCGTTCCTCCATCTCCATTACCTCTACAGCACGTAGCGCATCGGAAAGGCCCAAAACTATTCTCGAAGCACCTGCGTCTGTTTCTAGGTCTAACTCGACCTCGACGGCACCCGTTCAACCTGTCTCCAGATCCAATTCTACTTTGGCCGCCTCTCAACTTACCAGCGTATCCAGATCCAACTCTGTTTCCACCGTCACTGCCCTATCTCTTCACGAACCTTCGTCCATTGTCAGATCCAGCTCCTCCGCCACTGCGCTCACTTCAGTCTCTGCGCGGTCGAAGGCAGTAAGCAACTACACAAATCGGATGTCTATGGCTACTGTCACTAGTGCATTCTCTGACCTGCCCACGCCACCTTACTCGCATCCCGAAGATTATGAAGCACTGGTCGACGCCATGCTGCAGGAATTATACCGCATCACCCCGGGATGGGTAGAACGCAAGCAGAGGCTCGAAGAGGTAATCTCCTTTCTGTAAGCTCGCGTCAGATGTACACACTAAATTACGCTTGTCGCGGTATAGATTAAGGCACAGCGCGAGGCGGGACACAAGATCGATTCCCAAGCGTGGCGCGCGTCGTGGGCGTCGTGACACATCCTTTATTGACGATTTTTATTTGCTAGGATTTATTACGTGGTTCGGACTGGACTCCGGCTCTATTTGTTTTGTACTAACTTGTTTACATGTTGGGCTGCGTATTAGCTGCGCATTTCGTTCAGAAATGGCTTGTAGGATTTACTGGATAGATGTTGTTTTTGAACGGCTCATAGGCTATGAACGTATGAACGCTGGACGGATGAAGCTGTGTGAGTGGATCGAGTTGCTTCCTTTTGAGTCGCAGTGGATACTCGAATTGATTTCAATATATTATATATGTCCCACTATTCAGTTTCAAGTTTGTTGCCTTGTTTGCTGCTCTTGCCCACTTCGTATCTCACCACTGCAGCTCTGCAGTTTTGAGGTCGGGTTGACCTCTCAAAGGCTGCTCTACGAAATGTTTCGACCGCCTCGTAGCCGCTTCCCTCGATTCGATGAAGCGATCCCGCATAGTGGGTCAAGCCAAGGGTCAAGCCCACTGGTTTACCTTGGCTGGCGCCTGCGATATTAAATAGCAGTGTTCATTGCGCCGATTGCTTTGTCATACTCTTTAAGCACTGGGATATAGCGCCGAAGTACTCAGCAGAAATTATGCATTATTCACGGTGATTCGTAACGTGCTGCGGCCAGTTATCTCGCTAGAGTGACTAGTGACTTGTTACACATAATTCCCGCTCACAACTCACTTTCTAATCACCACAGACAAGTATCTGCAATGGCACTCGCATTACAGAGGGCCATTGTCGTTCAACAGGACGGCTCAGTTGCATTGCGTGAGATCCCCATACCCAAACCTGGCCCGGACGACATCCTAGTCAAAGTCGTTGCCGCCTGCTCAGAATCCCACTGACTGTGGGTAGGGCCTCTTACAGTCACGGGAACGGCACTAACTGTTTCTCCGACCGATCTCCAGGGAAGACGGCACAGCACGGAAAGCGCGCCGGAGCAGTCTCCGGATGCGACTTCTCGGGGATCGTCGAGGAAATTGGGTCAAACGTTCCACAGGGCCTTCGTTCCGTGGGCGAGCGTGTCGCCGGCATGGTCCAGGGAGGCTAGTCACTCTGTCCCAACGTCGCACTGCTGCCAGCGTCGGACTCACCGAGATGCATCCACACAGGCTCCCACTACCATCATGGCGCCTTCGCTGAATACCTCGTCACGAGTGCGGATTTTGTTGTCCACGTCCCGGACGCCTGGTCCTTCGAGGACGCGTCGCAATTAGGCGTCGCGCCACTCACGGCCCTCCGGGTACTCTATGAGGTGCTCAAACTCCCCGAGCCCCTCGGAACCTGCCGCGTCTCGCGTCAAAATCCCCGTCCTTATCTCGGGTGGTGCGACCTCGGTCGGGTTGTACGCGACTCAATTTGCGAAGCTCTCGGGTTTGTATGTCATCGCCACGGCCTCACCACGGAACTTCGACCTCGTTCGCTCGCTGGGCGCCGATGTCGTGGTTGACTACGCTGATCCGTTGGCAGCGGCGAAGCAGATCCGAGAGGCCGCATCAAACTTGGAGCACGCAGTCGACTGCGTAGGCGAGGACAGCTCAACCGCAATCGTCGCTGCTTCCCTCAACGGCAAAGGAACAATTGCTCAAATCACCTTGCGCCCAATCCCCGTGGAGGGCGTCAGAACTCTGTCGAGCATCATCTTTGACGTCATCGGGAAGGTGCGTGTGAACATACCGCAGTTCTTCTGCATGCTCCCCCCGCCTCGGTCGGCAATTCATTGTTACCATGTAGGATTGTGATTGGCCGCTACCATTCACCGCATCACCCGAGTTGACGGAAATCGGGCGCAAGTTAGTGCGATTACTCTCGGAAATAGTAGCCAAGACCAATCTCCGTCCAAACCCGGCGCTAATCCAGCCTCTGGGGCTTGCGAGCGTCGCGGAAGGGTTCCAGTATATGAGCGAGGGGAAGGTTTGATACGCCTTTCCCCCGTACGCTCGACCTCTCATTGACGTGGCTATAGGTCAGCGCCCAGAAACTTATATACAGGGTTGCCGACACCCCTAACGAGTAAAGGCAATTTATCGGCGACGCGTGGGGGTGGAACACGTACTTCGCGTCACGAAGTCTTGATCGTGTAGTGCATCCACGACAGCAACGTAATGTGTAGGAAACAAATGACAGTTTTGAAAACAGGCAGGATGAATGTATTTCTACGTGTGTGTACATTTAGTGAATGAGGTTGGGGGTCGACCTGAGTGTCCTTGCGAGACTGCTTCCGAGAAGTCAGAAGGCGGAGTGAAGGCGGGCCACCACAATAGCGTCCCGCGTGGCCCGGGCGGCACATGATAAATATCACTGGCAGACCGACGGATGTTCCGAGTCGTTTCTTCCTCGTCGACGACCACACTACGGCTCCACAAGCTCGAGAAATCGGTAGCCCACTCTCCGGGAGAGATCAGGATCGAACGTTGACACCATAATTCAAGATAGTGAGATCATTTTTAAATTGGCACGAATATGCTACCTATTGTTGTGTGTAGCCTAAAGTAAACAGACTTTTCTTTTTCGTCTAAGTTGTCTCTTAATTTCTAGTTCTGTACTATGGAAAGGGTAATAACATAGTAGGAAATCGTTACGGGACACTCTCCTACTCGTTGACATTGAGACCGAGTTTTTCCCGGAACTCCTCCTTAAGGAAGGTCACAGGACGACCCACGTTCCGGCGAGTAGCGAGGAAATCCTCCATAGATGCCACCGGCACATTCTCTGAGTAAAGCAACTCAAGGGCTGGCAACACTTCGGTGGCCCTCTCCCCAGGTGAGATTTTTAAGCGCAAGAATAAAGTGATCTGAAAGCACGTCATGTATACACAGCACCGTCACGGCGGTGAATGGGTAGAAGAGTTCCAGCCACCGAATATCGATGCTTGGCGCACCATATCCAGAGAACCCCGTGCTTACGAAGAGGCGGTCCACGTTGGAGAGCATATGAGAAATTTTACCGAGCACCTGATTTATCCCTATATTCCGGACGGAAAGTTTGAACGACGACTGACCCCCATGAAAAATTTCGATGATGATGATGTAGGGTTGAATGTGTAGGTCCATATGCCCGAACCAGGATAGCTTGAGTTTTTCGGAACGATCGATCAACTTGCAAAGCTGAGGAATATGAAAACTATAGTCTTCCCAGCACTCCATTCTTAAGCAGTCGAGCTGAGGAGTGTCGATCTGCGCCACGAAATCCTCCAAATACTTGAGACGACCGCGAAAGTAAAAGCGAGTGAGAGCAGGAAGGAGAGTCCGTGTGATTGGAGGCAGACATATTCGATCGGGGTAGGAAGGTCGCCGGAATCCAAGGGTAAGATATTTCAGCCTGGACAATGCGGCCAGACTGGCGACCATCGCCTCTGGTGAAATGTAACCAGTTTCGGGTATATCACGAAGATTGATATCAACAAGGTCACAGGCTGACAACAAGAGTGTTGGTGCCGCTGGAAAGGAAACGCCACGTAATTTGATCTCCTGTAAACGTGGGGCACATCCACCCAGGAGTGCATCAGGAAGGACAGTAGTTGGGCCAATAATCGATGTGAGTCGAAGGTGTGTCAACGCCGGAAATGGCTTTTGTATTGCCATGGCCACTGCCAGTGGGTATGGCATATTAAGGCTGAGAACGTGTACTCTATCGCGATGTTCCAGTGCTGCAAAGGCATCATCATCATCGTCCTCGAGACGACTAGGAAAGGTAATAAAAAGGGGAAGGGCCGGAAGGTATCCTAGATTTTTCTTGACAGGTGTCCCATGTGTGCAGAGGAGTTCCAGATTGAGACGGCGTGACGACGCAAATATGATGTCTCTCCACGTTCGGCATACATGCGCTAGTCTGTGCCATTTCCATGGAAGATGACTTGAAGTAGCAACTTCGTCCTTTCGATAAAGGTCGAATATTTCTAGAAGGATATCATCTTGGAGAAAGTTGATCATCCGAGTCATTTCAGGTCTGTACAAAGACTGGTCAAATCAATCGCTCTAATACGGCGAACGAGCGAAGGCACCAGTAATAGACGCACCTGGGAGCCTGACGACAAGAGCGGTTCTGTGAAACTTGGTGAGCGGGGTAGACTGCTATTCGAATATTGAAGATGAGAAACGGGTGCTCGATCAACTGGGATGACAGCTAGCATGGACATACTTCTTGGAGCTCGTTGATAGAGTCGACCCAAAAGTCAACCTGAAAAGCTGGGACGGCAAAGTGGGTGCTCTACTCGTTGACTAAAAGGTATAGCGAGTGGTTACTGTAATACGGCGCTTACTCGTACGATGTTCGTGCGGCATTCATGTCAACGTTCGTGTTCAAGGAGATGTTATTATATCACCGGAGACGGTTTTACTAGGAGACGTCTAGACACCCAATATTTTTAATTCACACTAGCCGAGTCCTCCCTTGTAGTGAGCACGATTCAGAGACGGACCAAAATTTGGTTCTTCACCCCATTCTTTCATCACCTGTAGCCGAAGAGCGGTGACAGTATCAATCTCCGTCCAAACACGGCGCCGATCCAGTCGCTGGAGCTTGCGAATGTCGCAGGAGAATTCCATTCAAGTTACAGAACTATGCCAGTGCCTCAAAGGCCTCAACTCTGAGGTCATCGACATACTGCCAGTCAAGCTGCCAGTGTTCACAAAATCATAGACGACTTCAGTCGAAATCGCCA
The DNA here is from genome assembly GCA_024734325.1 of Lactarius hatsudake. Lineage (NCBI taxonomy): Eukaryota > Fungi > Basidiomycota > Agaricomycetes > Russulales > Russulaceae > Lactarius > Lactarius hatsudake. The sequence continues at coordinate 751,782 of JANSJP010000007.1, forward strand.
GTAGCCCCTCCGGCGAAGATCTAGACCGAACGTTGATACCAAGAATATTCAAGATTGGTGAGTCCGTTGTTAAGTCGGTATGAATGTACTACACTATTGTTGTACTCGTACCTGGAGTAAATAGGTTTTATCATTTGTTTTCTTTTTCGTCTATGTATGTCTCCCAGTAGCCTAAATAGATAGGTGTTTGGTCTGTTCAGTACATTGTGCTAGGAATGAGAGTGCAGGTAACCGACATGGGAGGTTCTCCTATTCGCTGACATCGAACTCGAACCTTTCCCTGAACTCGCTTTCACTGTTGATGACGATTACTGGGCGACCCACGTTCTGGCGGGCAGCCACGAACTTCTTCACGCGCTTCACCGGTTCATCCTCCAAGCAAAGTAACTCAAGGGCCGGCAACACTTCAGCGGCCCTCTCCCCGGCGATCCTTCTGAAAGTAAAGGGCAATGCACCGCGAAAGCTCGCCCAGTACAATCAGCGCCCTCACAGCGGTAAATGGGAGGAGTTCCAGCCATTGGATATCGTTGGCTAGTAGCTCATCATATTCCGCAGACGTCGAACAAATCCGGAAGCAGTCCACGTTTGTGAGGATACCAGAAATTTGGCTGAGTACCTGGCTGATCCCTTCGTCCGGGATGCAAAGTCTGAACGACGACCGACTCCCATGATAGAGTGCGAAGTTGCAGGGTTGAATGTCAAGTACCGCGTGCCTAAACCGAGATAGCCCGAAATGTTCCGAACGATCGATGAACTTGCGAAGTTGGGGGATTTGAAAATCAACGCCTTCGCCCTCGTCCGAGTACTCTACATTGAAGCACTTGAGCTGAGGAGCGTCGATCTGCGCCACGAAATCCTCCAAATATTCAAAAAGACCATCGAAGTCAAAGGTGGTGAGAGCGGGGAGAACCGCCCGTGTGATGGGAGGCTGGCGTATTCGATCCGGGTAGGAAGGCCCCCACGAGCCGTGTTGGAACCCAAGGGCAAGAGATTCCAGCCTGGACAGTGCGGCCAGACTTGTGACCATCGCCTCTGGTGAAATGTAACCGGTAGCGGGTATACTGCGAAGGCTGACATCAATGAGGTCACGGGCCGACAAAAGAAGCGTTGGTGCCGCTGGAAATGGAATGTCATATAAGGAGACGCCCTGTAAACGCGGTGCACATCCACCCAGGAATGCATCAGGAAGGACCGGCATGTTTGTAGAGTTGGAATCAAGCTTAAGGTATACCAACGCTGGGAATGGCCTTTGCATCACCGTGGCCATCTTTTTCAACAGTGAGCATGGCACACCAAGCCCGATAGATTGTACACGTTCGGGGTGCTCCAGTGCCGCAATGATGTTATCTTCGTCGTCGTTGAAAGGAACGGGAAGGTCGATAACAATGGGAAGGGTTGGAAGGAATCTTAGAGTGTTCCTGACAGGGTGTCCTAAATGTGCAGAGGAGTTCCAGGTTGAGATGGCGTGACGACGCAAATATGATGTCTCTCCATGTTCGGCACACGTGCGCCAATCTGTACCATTTCCATGGGAGGTGACGCAAAGTAGGGGCTTCATCCAATCGACAAAAGTTGAAAATTTCTAGAAGGACATTATCTGTGAGAATGTCGATCATCGTAGCAGGTCTGTACGAAGATTAACGGTGAGTGTCGAGTCAATTGGTCCCAGTCCCATCATGGCAACTGAGTACGGAGGGAACGGGAAATAGACACACCTGTGAGAGTTCTTTGATAGAATTGTCTCGAAGGCTGGGATAACAAAGTGAGTGCGGAATCGTAACACGTCAGGTGCTCTTTGCGTTGGCTTTAGCAGCGTAGAGAGTAGCCGAGTACGACGTACGACGTTAGTTCAAGTTGAGTTCAAGCTTTTTTAAGCAGATGTGTCAGTGGTTTAAATCAGCGACAATTTTAGGGGAGTCCTTACAGTATATATAGTAAGAATGATATTCTGATTCTACACGCTGCCTCGTGCTTGACCTCATAGGCTAATTAATCTCGCCACTATCATTAACTTACTGATACATTATACAAAAGATCGGTGTGGATGAGCGGTGAACCCAGGCTACGGGGGTGGCGACGTTGTGCATGAGCTTCACTCATGGCAGTTGAGGGTGATGGGACGACGTAAAAAAAGGCAGCATACAAATACATTAACGGTCACGAGGCTTACTATTTTCATCTTCCCTCCTCCCTCCTACATGCGCTCTCGGCTGTCTGACGCTCGCAAGTACAAACCTAAGCTTTAGGGTGTTTTGGTTACATAACTGGTTGCGTAAGCGAAATGCACCAGCAAGCAATTCCTTGAAGCTTAAGGTAGCGTCCCGAGACCAGTAGTGTCGAAAATAAAGAGACAAAAGTCTGGCGGTAAGCACAGAATTTCACTTGGCGGAAAATCTATCGACATTGATAGGTTCTCTCTCTTATCGTCCTCACACCCATTTTCTTCGGACTGCAAAGTCCAAAGCTACCATGCCATCCACCGTCCAAGAGTGCCCAATTTGTCTCGATAGGTCCGTGACCCTGTGGTTATCCCTTGCGGTAAGCCGCGGACCCTCTCTCGCCGTCGGGCGCGTCTAGTCTCACTCTAAAACCGTGTCTCGATATAGGCCACCTCAGCTGCGGAGCCTGCATGGGAATGGATGTCTGTGCTTCCCGAGACCCTGAGGCTATGTGTCCCACCTGTCGCGCTCCGTTTCCCATTGGTGTGTTGGGTCCTCCCCATTTTCCTCGTCTGAGTACCGATGGTACCAGCCACCCCCGACATGTCCATGATACCAAAGAAGTATCATGTCTTTATTTCCCCCTCGTTGCGTCGCGTTTATTCAGGGGACGGGAGCTCGGGCGTGATAAGGTTCTCCTTATGGGCCTTTGCGAGGCTACCCAAGGCGCCGTGTCACGCCTCACTTCCGACGAGCGCAACGCACGTCCCGAACTCGTCAAGGCAAAGGAAGAAGCGCGCATCGCGAATGAGAGCTTCGAGTCCCTTAAGATCATGTATCGTTCTCTCGAGTCCATGTAAGCCAGTCTTATCTTTTGCGACCTGATACCGACTGGGGAGCCATGCTAGACATTTGGACTGTACCCCAGACACCAAGCGCAAGAGCAGTCAGGCTGCGCTCGACTCTTCTTCATTGATTGACAGCCCCGCTTCCTCACCAAGAAAAGTCAAAGTCTGCTCCGACGGGCGCCCCGTCAAGCCTATTCCCAAGCGCACTCGACTCCAGCCGACGACGACAGGGCTGACCGCTCAGAATCTGCCCGCGCCTACCACCACGCCGTGATTCGTCGACCCGGAAGTCGTCTTCCGCCCCAGCGTTTCTTTCTCCTTGCCTTCGTCCTCCTCCTCGGTGTCGGCACCCGCATCCACGTACGTCACATTAACTACAAACAGGTCGTCGGCACTCACATACAACACAGTGATCCCAGTGTCACCACGGCCTGGCGTACCCGCGTCACTCGCTACACAACATCCAGCAGCAGCGACTCAGACGAGTCCGATGGCCACAGCGATGTGGACGACCCCGTCCCTTATTATCGCACCCGCTCTCGGATCACCTACCCCCACGCAATCGAACACACTTCACGCCTTACCCCCGTTCTCATGCGTATTGTGCGGCAGAGACCAATCGCGAGCTGAACGATGAGTTCAACTCCGTCGCGCAAGCTCGCTCGCACAAGGAGCAAGTGCGTACGGTCACGCAGGAATAGATGTACAATCGTGACACCACCCAACCCGATTGTGTCGTTAGTCGACGAGCAAGAGGACATCTTAACCTAATCTACCACTAGCGAGCGTGATCTTGTTATATGTGTATTGATTTGGATCATAGTGTTAAAAACTTTCTCATTATCCCCCGCCACAAAAACCTGGGTCTGTCCTCTCAACAGTTATGGGGTTCGCGGTCCAGTTCTTTGAAGGATCATATAAATAAACGAGCAGGTATTCAACCAACTAGATAGCCAACACGCCAATGAATATCAAGTGTGAGGACAACGAAAATAAATACAGATTTCGAGAGGCCAGTATGAGTGGTGCAAAATTTCTTTGTCAGTCTACATGTATGGTCGTATCCTAATTGGCATAGTAGATACGTGTTGGGTTGGTTCGGTATATTGTAAAAGAGTAGGCATCCGGTATGAGGACATTCTCCTATTCGGCGACACCGAGTTCGAGTCTTTCCTGAAACTCCCTTATCTTGCCCACGAAGGTCACAGGGCGACCCATGTTCTGGCGAGCAGCAACGAACTCCTTCACATGTGTCACCGACCGGTTCTTTAAGCAAAGCAGTTCAAGGGCTGGCAATACTTCGGCGGCCCTTGCTCCGGTGACATCTTTGAGTGCAAGAGCAACACTCCGCGAAAGCTTTGCCTGCACACTCAGCGCCTTCACAGCGGTGAATGGGCGGAAAAGTTCCAGCCATTGGAGATTGCCGCCAAACTCGCCATATTCCCGGTATGCACATATAGAGAGGACGCCCACTCTAGGGAGCATACCAGAAATTTGGCTGAGCACCTGACTTATCCCTTCGCGGGTGGAAAGTGAAAGTGTAAACATTGAGGACTGACCCCAGAGTCCGATGACGGTAGCGCCGGGTGTAATGCCTAGGTCCGCGTATCTAAACCGGGATAGCTTGAGTTTTTCTGATCGATCGATGAACTTGCAAAGTTGAGGGATTTGCAAAATGTTTTCATCATCATCATAATCCTCATACCCTATTCCCAAGCGGTTAAGCTGAGGAGCGTCGATCTGCACCACGAAATCCTCCAAATATTTGCAAAGACCGTTGAAGTGAAAGCGGGTGAGAGCAGGAAGGATAGCACGTCGTGTGATGGGAGGCAGGCGTATTAGATTAGGATAGGAAGTCCCCCATTGGAAACCAAAGGTAAGATATTTGAGCCTGGGCAACATGGCCAGACATGCGACCATCGCCTCCGGTGAAATGTAACCGCCATCTGTTATATCACGAAGATTGATATCGATGAGGTCAGGGGCCGACAAAAGAAGTGTTGGTGCCGCCGGGAAGAGGACGCCGTTTAAGTAGATTCTCTGCAGGCGTGGGGCACATCCTCCCAGGAATGCGTCAGGAAGGACCGGCATGGGCTCGTCTTTTGATTCGAGTCGAAGGTGTGTCAGCACCGGAAATGGCTTCTGCGTCATTGTGGCCACCTTTTTCAACAGTGAGCCTGACGCAGTAAGCTTGAGAACATGTACTCGATCGGGGTGTTCCAGTGTCGCAATGATGTTATCTTCATCAGTATCTTCAATATAGCCAGGAAAGTGAATAACAATGGGAAGGGCTGGAAGGTGTCCTATGTTTGTTCTGACAGGCGGTGTCCCGTATGTGCATAGGAGTTCCAGGTTGAGATAGTGTGACGACGCAAATATGATGTCTCTCCATGTTCGGCAAACGTGCGCTAGTCTGTGCCATTTCCACGGGAGGAGACTTGAAGTAGCAACTTCATCCGTTCGACAAAGGTCAAATATTTCTAGAAGGACATTGTCTGAGAGAACTTTGATCATTATTGCGGCCTGTACGAAGATCAGCGGTGAGTACCGAGTCCAAGTCAACTGGCCCATAAGGGCAAACGAAGGCACGGTCAATAGACACACCTGTGATGACAAAGTCAGGTTGAAGGCCGGGATAACTTGGCCTAGCAGCGTAGAGACTTTGATCGATCTTGGGCTTGATGAGCAGATCATGCCAGCAGTGCAGTGATTATGTCAGCGGCCGTTTCACACAGATCACTCGCTCGAATCCAACACCGGCGATCCGTCACTCGCAGGCCCTCATGTCGGACCACAGGGGGAGCAACGAAATACGTCGATGATCGGACAATGTTTGCGTGCAGGAATTCATAAATACAAACCCTATAATTACACCTAGTTTACGTTCTGTTCCCCTCAGTTCGCCCATTCCCGCGTACTGAGGGGTAAGTTTGTGTCTCGTTCGATCTACTGTACCATCCGCTAATAACCTGCCGTAGTATTACCTAGGTTCGTTAATGATAAAATACAGTTCGCCCATTCCTGCGTACTGAGGGTATTACCTAGGACCTAAAACCTCAAACGGCCGCCGCATGAAGCATGAAGTAACGTCTGGTGAGTAGGTACGTGTATCTTGCCTTCTTGTAACCCTTCTTTGTGGTGCACTGGTGGCTTTGTGGCCTGCGTTTCTGAGAAGTGGGTGAGGATGAGTGACGCTGATTCACATTTTTCAGACAGGTGATTTACGACATCAGTAAATGGGCAATTTGGTTTCTGTTGTTTCATTGGTTTTTGCCGTTTTTAATGGTTTTCTTGGTATCTGGAAACTTGAAACCCAGAGACCGGGAAACTTGCTCACCCAACTCAAATATTTGTATAGGAAGTCCAGAACAATGAACTAACTACCTTAAACATTGTCGAATATCATCTAATGTCTACTACACATAGAGTACAGTTTCCAAGTTATTAGAGTTTTCTACAGTATTTTGGGTTTTATTTCTTATCGCTACAGTAGGTTTCCATAAAAATTGACTTGGGTCACCAAGTCTCTCAGTATGCCTTGTTTTCGCCGTTTTTTATGGTTTTTTGGGTTGTGAAACCCAAAAAAACCAAATTGCCCAATTACATATGGAGTTACTTTTGGGGCTTGTTTTATAGCAGTGTTGTACAGGTCAGGCTGACGCCGGGTCATGAGGGTCACGCAAACCGGGTCATGCAAACCTGACTGACCTTTGATGGGTCAGTCAGATAAAGCATGAGAAAAGATAAGATAAGATCTTTTCTTTTGATTGGTGGTAGTGCCATGCTGCTTATCAATGTTGGAAAAAATGGGAACACATTATAATGAACACAAATGATATAAGGTGATTATAGGTCGTTATAATGTGTTTATAAATGTATTATATATACATTATAATCACCTTATAACATTTGTGTTCACTTATAATAATTATAATGTGTTCCCATTTTTTCTGACAAAAGCATGGTGATCCCCCAAGTCAGAAACACTCCCTACTTCACCTGGTTACCTCTCACCATTTGTCTTTCCCATCCAATTACAAGAAACCCTCCCTGAATGGCCTGAACCCTGAAAAGGCAGTTTGCATACCTTTTAGATGTTCTCTGCACTCACCTGTGCTGTCCTGTGCTCCTTGCCACAGCTCTCTACACTTTCCATCTGCAAAACTAGTACCTGTCAAAGCTGTCAGGGACCAGTCCAGACCGGTCCTGACTCCTGACAGCTTTTGACACCCTCCACTTTTACAGATGTCCCATGCTCTGTGCACACTCGGCCTCTCACTTATCCTGGACCTGTCCCTTCACGTTTTACCATTTCCCTGTTTATCTAATGCACCCATTCCTTAGCTTACATTCCACAGTATGTAGCCCATGTAACTACAACCTTACACCTTAGATTTCTAATAGCAGACTTCTTCCCTTGGATTTTTGAGCTCAGTGAGGTTTAGGGCTGACAGGTCACGGGTAGGGGTCATCCTGGGTCAGGGTCTGGGTAGCAATTTGCCTACCCCTCAAAAACCCGTACCTGTCCAAGGGGTTGTGGCAGGTTTTTCATGCAGCAAGCCCAACTTATTTTTTTGGTTATTACAATAATACATGAGACTGGGCTGGTCTACTATTGAACAAATTAAGTACATGGCATTGGTCTCCAAGTCTGCCATGCAGCATGTCCTGTCCTCATCATCACCGTTCTCATCCTCGCTGCTGCAACCGTCTTGCCCTTGTCATCCCCATCGCAGTTGTCATTCTCATTGTCGCTTTGTCCAAAGTTCGTCGCGAATGTTGCCTGTGTGCTGAGTCATTGTGACTGTCACCATCATTGCTTTCCCAGTTGTTGGTGTCGGTGTTGCCTTGCCATCGCGCTGTTGTTGCTATCGCCATTTCTGCAGCCGTTGGCAGCACAGTGGTGACATATCAGGGTGGGAGTGGCTGGGGTGGTTGCTGTGTTGCAGTGAGGCAGTGGGTTGTGTCTTGAGTTGTGTTGTTTGAGTTGGGCCTGATTGTGGGAAGAATAAGTTACTGTAACGAAACGAACCGCCACAACTACCATTACAAATCAGGGTGTCCTGCCCTTTGCTTTCTCCCTCACTCTCATGCTTTATGGACTCACACATTCACAGGCCACCCGCTGCACTTGCCAGCACATTACCAGGCCCCACCACTCCCACCACTCCTGCTTTGTGTGCACGCAAGGTCACCACCATTCAACTTATATACCACCAAGTTAAGTTTGTTTTTTTCCGCCTTTTATAACTCATCGAGCATAGGACAGTGGTGGCTGCAACAGTGTAGCTGTCTCCCCCCTTGTGCACGTGGCTGCGGCCATGGAAGGTGACTGTGATAGTAATAGGAAGAATGGCAACAATGCGCAGACGATGACCATGACAAGACTATGACCATGACAGCAACAGCAGGAATGACAACAACGCACAGACGATGATGATGGCAAGAGTACGGTGATCAAGACGACATCAAAGATAGGAACAACAGCGAAGCGAAGGAAGTCAATGTCTGTGGTGGGGACAGTGATGGAGGCCACAGCAGTGGCAGGGACGGCCACGATAGAGGCGGCATGGCGAGGACAGTAGCAACTTAAATAATGTATTGATAGTATCCTTACTGTACTATGGTAGATATATATGTGCTTCCTGGTGGGCCATACCTTGCCAGCAACCAACCCAGGACTCATTTCGAGTCATTCATTAGTGTGAACCGTGACACGTAATGGAATTGGCAGTTTTTCCCACCTGCAAATAACCTGGACCCATACCCAGGAAAAACCCGGACCCATGACTGTGGGTACAGGTTTCTCCAGGTGTTACGATCACCCGGATCGTTCTGCGAGACTGGGCCGGAGTCTGTACGACCTGTACGGCTAAGTCGACGTTTACAGTCGAAGTGACTCTTCCCTGCACTCTAGCAGGGGTCTGGGATACCGGGCCAGGCACTGACTAAGCATGAGAGCGTCTAGCTTGAAGGACAGGAGACGAGAAGTGGGCTATATTATTAAAAGACCAAGACAAGGATTCTACAACGTAGACTGCTTGTCTTATATACATTTTGACTGGCTTGTATCTGTCTGCCAGCAGATGAGAGTCAAAACAGAGAACAGTACAATGGAAAGCCAACACATCAGGGGAACATGCTGAAACCTGAGTGAAACATCAGAAGGAGATCAGATAAGCTGATGTCCAGATATAACCAAATCTGAAACACAAGGGAAAACACAGAAGGACATCTGATAAGCCGATGTCCGAGATAACCGAGAATCTGAATCTGGAACCGAAACTGTGGCGTGGCACGTGATCGTGACACCAGGTCTGGGTCTGGGTCACCTCAGAATGACCCCAGGGTGACCCCTTGCAATCACTAGTGAGGTTTGTTCATCCCTTGCATTCCCCAGCATGCTGCACTTGCATGTGACCTTAGCGACTCGAACACAATGCGTTCCCAACCCTGGCAGCCACTCATATGAAGTTTTTGCACCACGCTGAAGCATGCATGACCATTTCCGACCACCTGCAACCAACTGACCCCATTCTCATTCCTGACCTCACTGCACTCACATGCAGCTTTAGCATTTTGACACTGACATGTCTGGGATTGCCATGGACCCACATATGACAGCTCACATTCTGTGGAGGCCTGCGCAACCACTTGCAATGCTTCACACCCCCTAGACCCTGCACAACCTTAGACTGTTTTCTAGTGCTTTGGGACAGTTTAGGGTATCAATGAGCTGCTGCTACCAAGATCCCTTAATCTCTGTTCATTTTACCCAAAGACCCAAGCACCCCTGCAGAAAGGGATCCAGAATTTGGACGAGGAAATGGAGGTCCATGATGTGTTGTGCTTGGGCCAGGACAGTACCAGGACAGACTGATAAATAATATATTTCCTGCAGCAGGTACTCACACTGAGTCACACAGCGACATCAGGGTACCACTAGTTACATCTATATCAGAGCTGCCACCTTGTCTACATGAGACTGCAACTGCCATTTCCCTTTTGGGAAACTTCCCACATTACCCCTTGATGTGCCATGACTAAATGACTAAATATAGTCAGCTGGCATGGGTCAGAAAATGATCAGCCAATGGATAGTGGTGGCTTATATAATTGATACCCCCAGCCGACGGTGAGAATCTTCTATCATTCATACTCAGCCTGTATGTAATGCCACCACTGGCATTAATCCAACTTGGACTGCGAAAGGGTGTTCATGACTTAGCAAAATATGTCTTCGAGCATCATGTGACTTGTAACCACGGGATTCATGGCACTTCTGACGAGGCACGTGATCCTAACTGTACACTAGGGCAAGTCGCACCACTAGGTAATCCGATGATTGATAAAGACGACTTGCGCGGTGAGGCAAGCGAATTCCACGTGAAGAGATAGGAGAAGTGGTGATTGAAGAAGAAGACCAAGATGGCATATCTTGGTCTTATTGAACCACTATTTAAACATGTATGAGGACACTTTAAAGCTCCTCTCGAATCCGTACGACTAATAGCGTAAGTAGCTCAAACCCTACTATCGCTATCCTAGGAATGACTCATGCCACATCGGCATGTGATACTACTACTTGGCTGACTGATACAACTTGTCCATGACACATTACAACTTACTAAGGGGTCATCACTGTAAAGTAAGCGTTCACTTTGACGAACCATGACATCACCCCCTTTTCAGCCGCGACAACCACGGCGCCGGGGAGCTCCAATCCCACCGATCCACCCCTCCTGAACTGAGTCCATGTGGTTGTGGATGTCCGCCATCTCCAGCCTGAACTTGCAACAGGCCACATCGCCCTGGATGCCTCCGAGGGCTTGAGCGAGAGCATGAAGACACTGCTCGATGCACTCAGCCTTGCGCTTGAGGGCTTGAAAATGGTGTAACTCAGCTTTCAGCCCTATGTCGTGCAACTCGTTGACCGCCGTGTCGAGGCGATGCTGGTTGGCGTGTCCAGCAGCGAGGGCGTGCAGTTCGAGCTCGCCGTAGTGGGGTTTGCCACGTTCGCGGACTTGGGGCTCCATGTACAGCGGCTTCGAAAAGGTTTTGTCGCTGTTGGCGGCCAGCGCGAGCATGATGGGGTCGGCAGTCATGATGACCTGTACATATAGGGCTTGGGTAGTGACGCCTTGGGCATCAGTGATGGGGAAGTGGACGAACTTCTTGCCTTGGTTATGGACGTAACTGTAGGGCGCGAAGCGGGAGTCGGAAAGCTGGCGGTTAAGCATGGCGGTGTGGTGAGATGAGGATGGGACATCCATCCGAAGGGGTCCACGATACAGGGGGTGGCCGACTGTGTCACATGCATAGGGGGTTTCGAGAGGGTTGTCAGAATCGGTGGTTGAGATTATGAAGGGGTGCTCAGCTGGGTACCACTTGTTACGTTCCTTCCGGATGTATCGACCTGACTTGGGTTATTTGTCTGTTTGCTGAGCCTTAAGCGCGTCGAAGGTCTTCAGGATCCCGTAGGCAACGGCTAGGGCGATCCGCAAGGCACGACCCACAAGGGTAAAGGCGACGATGAAGCGGTAGAGGGGAGAAATGGTGAAAGATGAAGTCGGTCCGCGACACGACTTATAGTGGAATACGCTGAACCTGCTACGGCTCGTACATGTACGCAGGGGCAGAAAGGGAGAGTACTGTGGAGGGACGGGTCTCTGAGGTCGCACAGTAGAGCAGAGAGGTGATCAGATGTATAGCAATCCCTTGGCCAGACTCTGAGAGGGGAAGGTATTACACAAGATATCAAAGCTACCGTTCTAAGATGCGTAGCCGACTCTACTTATACTACTCCAGGGGAGCTTTCAAGCTCAGTCTGAAGTGCTGAATCCTAATACACAGCTGCGAACCCTAATACGAGTAGCCAATGGCAATAACGCGCATGGCACGAGTCAGAGATAAGGGTCGCGTGTCCGGAATACGAGTCAGAGATAACAGAGATAAGGGCCTAGAGGCGCCCCACAGTAAAGTCCACGGGAATATGAAGTCATACCAGTCTCGATTCGTACAATCACATGCCAATCACAAGATAAGTCCAGGCACAAGCTCATCCGGCCTCTTCTGGACGATTCTAGGCAGGTCACATGCCAGGGTCACGTGACAGCCAGTCCTTCAGGACCTATTCCCAAGGCTCCTGGCAGCGGTTCTCGTGCGGGGAAGGGGAACAATCGCTCACCGCGCGTCTCAAATACACATAGTCTTCTAGCTGCACCACTGCAGCGTCGATTCTTGTGTCGTCGTAAGGCCAAGCCTCGCGTTGCCAATCCCACCAAGGGTCCGTAGGCGTGCACGCGGATTCCACAACGGGGATATCGGCGGTCGGGGACACATCTCGTGGCGAGTCACGTGCCGGCGAAGGTGGAATTGTAACACCACTCCTTCAACTCTCGCTCGGGTTGCTCCTGGATTTGTCGTGCATCATCGCGTCGAATAACCTCCTCCCCTCCAGGAGGCGCATTCTCCTTGTCGCTGCCATCGCCAATTGCTCCTGCCACCATCACTCTGCCGTCTCCTTCCACTCCTCCCACCATTGCATGTTCGAGTTCTTCCTTAGCCTCGACCCAGTACTCGACTCAAACCGGGAGAGGTCCCGGTGAGGAAGTCGCACAGTCTCGGAGAGCTGCACGAAGCCGATCAACTTCAGCTTGAGTGTAGGGGACAGCGTTGAGGCGTTGACCTTCATCGTCGAGGAGCCAGTAGGTAGTGGGGGTGTTGGGATCGTCGAGGTCCTCGATGGCGGCAAGGTTGTTGATGGCCTTGCTGAGCTCTTGATGGGTGAAAGACCCCCTGAGGTTGGCAGCGATAGCGGGGGAAGATGCGGGAGTGGGAATAGACATGGTTGGTTGAGTGAGGAGTCCAGTGTGAGAGGATGGGGGAGACTTAGCGTCGTTGGGTTTGTTTATATGGGCTTTGGCAGCAGTTGAACTCCGCTCATACTCCGCTATGGCTTGATCGGCGAAGACGTCATCCTTGTTGACCCACTGATTCTCCAAGTTGGGATAGCCCTTCCATTTCACGAGGTATTGCAGCTTCCTGCTTCTGCCGAAGTGCCCTGAGTCTAGAATTCTCTTGATTTCGTATTCTTCTTCGCCGTCCACTAGATCCGGTGGAGGACATTGGAAGTTTTCCCCATGTAGCGGCATCTCACGATAAGGCGTGAGTAAATTGATGTGGAACACAGGGTGAATACTCCACTGCATGGGAAGTTCGAGCTCATAGTTGACCGGTGACAGCACTTGAGTGACTTTGAAGGGTCCGTGACGTTGCGCCGCAAGTTTTGCCATAGGTTGATTGGTTCGGAGGTGGCGCCCTTCTAGCCATACTTGGTCTCCTATCCGGTATTTGGGCATGTCTCAGTGTTTGACCCATAGTGACTGGGCTTTTCAGATGAGGTTCTGGGCTTCTTTCTGTGCTTCTCAGAACTGTTGAAGCCACGTGAGTACCTGAGGGATAGGGGATGGCTTATCGATCCAATCAGCGCGTGGGTCGTATCCCATCATCAGTGAGAATGGGGATTTCCTTGTCGCCTTATGTGGCCAATTGTTGTGAGCGAACTCTGCCATTGGGAGGAATCGTGCCCAGTTATCTTGATGCTCATTGGTCCAGAACCGTAGATATTGCTCTAGCCATTGATTGGTGCGTTCCAATTGTCCGTCGGTTTGGGGATGATAGGTGGTGGAGATGTTCTGGTAGATGCTGAGGATTCAGCATAACTCACGCATGAACTTGGATGCAAAGCGTGGGTCGCGGTCACTGATGATTTTGGCCGGTAGTCCAAATCTCCGAAAGACGTGAGTGACGTACAGGGCGGCAGTTTCTTCTGCGGATATTTCTTTGTTACAGGGGATAAAGACAGACACTTTAGTGCAGTCGTGGTCTGTTACGGTGAGGATGGAGTCAAATCCCTGAGACACCAGTAATTTAGTAATGAAGTCGAGAGCTCTAACTTCGAACGGCTTAGCATCTGTTTTCAGCGTGATGGGGATTAGCGGTGCTTTTGTGGGTCAGTTGTTAACTTTGTGGCGTTGGCATTCCGCACATCCTCGGATGTATTCAGTTACGTGTTTCAGCATTTGTGGCCACCAGTAATTCTGTTCGATGATCCATAACGTTCAACTTATTCCTGGGTGTCTGTACACCGGGGGGTTGTGGTGGTTGGCTATGATGGTGCGAATTGCGTCTTGGCCCCCTGTGATTACTTGTGCCTCTTGACGGTACCAGATTCTGTTGATTTTCTTGAGTTTGTGTGGGTCTACCCAGGGGCGTAGAGTGTCTTCGTTTTGGTCGTGGTCTTCTGGAGTTTGCGTCGTGAGGTTTCATACAAATATGGCTTCGGGCAGTACCACAACTCCTTCGTTGTCCTTTTCACCTCAGTCATAGTCAGGTCTTTGCGATAGCACGTCGGCTCGTCCATTGTTGGTGCCTTTGATGTGGTGGATCTCGAAGTCATATTCCATGAGTTTGAGGACTTCTCGAGCTACGCGATGACTTATCTTTTGAGGTGACTTCCAGTGCATGAGGTTGAGATGGTCGGAGAAGATCTTGACTTTGTGTGGTGAGCTGGCTAGGAACGGTCTCCAGTGTCATAACACTTTGACGATGGCTAAGAGCTCTAAGTCGTAAATGTCATAGTTGCGCTCAGCTTCGTTTAGGGTGGTGGAGAAGTATCCGATGGGATGTTGTTTCCTGTCTTTCTTCTTCTGTAGGAGTACCGCACCTACTGCATATCCTGACGCGTCTACCTCGAGTTCGAATTGGTCTGTCAGGGTGGGATGTGCAAGTACAGGTTCACTGGTGACGAGTCATTTGAGGGTCTGGAAGGCCGTTTCTTCGTCTTTGCCCCATGTCCAGTCGGCATCTTTGCGCATGAGTTTGTTGAGGGCTCGGGCATACGTGGCAAAGCCGTAAATGAAGAGTCGGTAAAAATTGCAGAAGCCCCAGGTAATCCATTCGCGGCTGGTGGAATTGGCATTTTTCGAGTTTGAAGTAGAGGTCATGGTCGAGTGCAATCTGTAGGACAGTGCTGACTGTGTCAATGTGTGCTTGTAGGCCAGCTTCCTCGCTTGTGGCTATGCTGATGTTGTCCATGTAGACCCGTATGATCGTTCCATGTGCCTTGTAATAGGGGATAATGTCGCTAAAGATGTTGTTTATCATGTTTTGGAAGGTGGCTGGGGAGTTGGTGAGTCCAAAGTACATAACGAGGGTTCAAAGAGTCCGTATTTCGTCTTGAAGGCTGCTTTGGGTTCATCGCCTTCCTTGATTTGTATGTTGTTGTATCCCCATTGCACGTCAAGTTTGGTATAGATGTGTCCATTTCCCAGGTTGTTGATGAGTTCCGACATAAGCGGGAGCAGGTATTGGTTACGTACGGTACAGGTGTTGATCTTCCAATAGTCTTGGACCGGGCGTAGTTTGCCGTCCTTCTTTTTGATAAAGAAGAAGGATGAGGCATACGGTGGCTTTGAGGGTCATATGTAGCCCATTTTGAGTTGTTCGTCCAGCCATTTGCGCAGTTATTCGTCTTCGTCCTGTGACATGGGATAGACCTTGCAGTTGATGCTAGCCGGTGTGCCTGGTTTAAAGTCGATGGCGTGATCCCATGGTCGCGACAGTGGAAATCGGTGGGATGCTTCTTTGTTGAATATTTTGGCGAAGCGTTGGTATGGTTCGGGGAGGACTGCTGCAACAGTATTCTGGTTAGCAGTGATGGCTAGTTTGGTGGCCATGGTGCGCATCTGGCATTCCTCTTCCAACTCCTGTACTATGTTTTCTGCTTCGTTGTGGGTGATTGCGCCAGCAATGGTGGTTTGCGGTTCTGTTGGGTTGATTGATCGGAGTACTACCAGCAGCGCGTCTTCGTGGATCGTGGCATGGGTCCAACTGATGGTGGGTTCGTACGTTGCGAGCCATGGGTATCCAAGAACTAGGTCTTCGTTTCTGATGTCCGTAACTAGGAATCTCATAGTTTTGTTAATTCTGTTGGTTTGGACGCTTAAGTCGACGAAGTGAGTGATGGACCCAGCTTTGTTTTCGGTGTTGTCTATGTTCCATATTTTCTTGGGTTGCTCAAGGGTTTGCAACCCGAGGCCCATACGTTTTGCGAATGCAGGTCTTATAAAGTTGTTGGTGGCGCCTGAGTCAACGAGCCCTTTAATGTTGGCCATGGAGTAACTGGTGCGAATCGAGACTGGAATTCAAAGCGAACGGTAGCGAGTCATGATTACAGAGTTACAATTAACTGCCCTCACCCAGGCCGATGGGTTTAGGCGTCCTGAAAACCCTCTTGGGTCCATAGGTCTTTGAATATGAGGTCCTTGACCTCGTCACTAGCCCCCCATATGGTATCCATCCATCCTTTGGCTTGTTCTTCGGGGGTGGCCTTGGCGCGACGTGCGGTGATTGGCTCTTGACTGTAATAGTCGGTGTCCGCGCTTCGACTGGTACTCGCACACGGCTGGAACGGTGGTCGTGGTTTCCTAGGCCAGGTACAGTCTCGTGAGAAGTGACCCGGATTGTTACAGTTGTAACATATCACTTCCCTCATGTCACGACATTGGCCGCCTCCTCTCCCTTGACCGGGGCCTCCCCTTGGTGGAAATGGAGGGCATTGATACCCTCCTCTGTTGGGGTCTCCTACTTCTGCGAGGCGAGTGCGGGTTCGATCTGCGGACGTGTCCATGGTGTTCAGGTCATAGCGTGGCAGCGGAAATCGTGGTGGTGCCCATTGGGGGTTGTAGCTGCGTGGCTGATTTGGTCTTGAGGGTTGCGTATTGTGGGGATTGGTTGTGTTGAGGCCTAGTCGTGCCCGTAGGTGGATATATTGCTTTTGCCTCCACAGGGCTGCTTCTTTCCACTCGTTGAATGATTGCGGGTCGTCGAGTTCGTATATCTTTGTGAATAGGGCTTTAGGCAGGCCCACCGTGAATCGGTCCAGGGTTTGGCGGTCGTTGAGACGGTAATCAGCCTTCCGTGCTAGCTGTTCGAAGTTGGTAACGTACGAATTGATATCGTCCCCTATCATTTTGAACCCCTTGGCCAATGTGGCCTGGGCCTGCTCCTGCTTGAGTACGTTCGAGAATCTATCTGAGAATCCTGCTGTTAAGGTATCCCACAGGAAAGGGTTGTATCAATTTCGACCATGGTGCAGTTCGTTGTTGAGCCATTGGAGGAATCCGAGCGTCCAATTAGCCACTCGTGGCCCTTTGATAAAGCCTAAAACAGTAGGCATCGGTGGTAGACGTTGGTCATGATTGGCGCTTCTGTGTTTTGTCCCCAGTAGATGTGCCATTGAGTGAGGAATGATTCGTACTCATCTCGATTGCCGTCAAACGTGTTGGGGGGTTCCCCTATCAGTTTGTCCATTCCGTGTGGGGCACCTGGAGGTGGTCCAGCCGCTGGTGGGGGTGGTGGTCCTCCACCGAATGGGTGTCCTCCGCCTCCGCCTCCGAATTGGGGTTGTCTTCCCCCTCCTCCGCCGCCTCCTGGTGGGCCTTGACCAAAACTACCTCCTGGCCTTCTGGGTGGTGGTGGTCCTCCTGCCCCTGGAGGTGGGTCTGGGATGTCTGGGCCCACTGCTCTAAATATGGCCACGTCGTCGGCCGTCATGCGATGTCCTGTGCTTGGGTTAATGGGGCATAGATAGGCTTCCGCTTCCTCCATTATTCTTTGTGCTTCCTCAGTTGCTACGTCTTCCTGAGTGATAGTGGCGGTTGCCATTTCTGCAGGCGCGTGAACTTCGATGTCTTCTGGTTCGTTTATGCGAAGGGACTCAGCTGTTTGTATTATCTCTCCTACTTCAGATTCGTTGTCTGTGTTGGTTTCTTTGTCTTCCCCACTAGTTTCTGAGGGTGCGGGAGTTCTGGGTTCAGATGTGCTGGGCTCTTCTTCTGGTTGTCCGTTGATGCATCCCCACTCGGCGCATGTGGGTAGGTTTCTTGAGTCAATGTCACAGTTGTAATTTCGTCCTGCTGGGCATACGACGTCGTATCGGTTGTCTATGGGGTTCCACATAATCTTGACCCAACACAAGTTATCGAAATTGAACTCAACGGGGTGGTATCGGGTTGGCCCCAATGCGAAGTCAACGAAGTATCCGGTTTCTCCTCGGTATTCTCTCCACTGGGCCGCTCCTAGAAATTGTACAGGTACGTTGCGATCTCCCCTGCGTTCAAGGGAGTAAGTTTGAAAGTTTCTCCACTGATCTCGAGTTGTGAATGCCATGATGAATGGATCTTGGTCTTAATGTAACGCCACCACTGGTGTTAGTCCGACTTGGACTGCGAAAGGGCGTTCACGACTTAGCGAAATATGTCTTCAAGCGTCACGTGACTTGTAACCACGGGATTCACAGCACTTCTGACGAGGCATGTGATCCTAACTGTACACTAGGGCAAGTTGCGCCACTAGGTAATCCAATGATCAATAAAGACGACTTGCGCAGCGAGGCAAGCGAATTCCATGTGAAGAGATAGGAGAAGTGGTGATTGAAGAAGAAGACCAAGATGGCATATCTTGGTCTTATCAAACCACTATTTAAACATGTACGAGGACACTTTAAAGCTCCTCTCGAATTCGTACGACTAATAGCGTAAGTAGCTCGAACCCTACTATTGCTATCCTAGGAATGACTCATGCCACATCGGCATGTGATACTACTACTTGGCTGACTGATACGACTTGTCCATGACACATTACAACTTACTAAGGGGTCATCACCGTAAAGTAAGCGTTCACTTCGACAAACCGTGACAGTTGGAATGGGACCCAGTAGTCTCTTGTTACTTTGGTAGGATTGGCCACAGTGGATCTTGGTCTTAATGTAACATCTACCATGGACGTTTGCCTGACTTAGGCTTCATTGGTCACAGCAATCCTAAATGGTCGAAGAAGTTGTGATTGACTGGCATCTGGGGATACTCAGCTGGATGGGGGACCAGGCATCTGTCCAAGGATAGGTAACCATGGAGGTCTTCAAGAAGGGGGATGGTGATGGGATGGTAGTTGAGTACACAGAGGTCGCTCCACTGAGGATGGTCGATGATGAAGAGATATCTGTAAGGGCATGCAACGTGTTTGTTGTAATAGAGCCTCATGGGTGATCTGGATCCTTACCCATGAGTATTCTTTTGTTTAATTCTTAAACCCAGATCCTTGAAGGATCTGCCACATGGGTAACCCATACCCATGGATCCCTTACCCATGGGTGCACAGGTACCCATGAGTTATTTTTATAGATGGATCCTCATGGGTACCTACAGGTATACTTATGGGTACCCATGCAGTTGTTGGCTGGATGTAGACTGACACTGGCAGTGTTCAAGTTGAGCCATAATACTTACTAGTATAAGGCTCATTGCATAGGAATTGAAGTACAATTAGTTATGTATTTCAGAGTATTTAGTCATACAATACATATACAGAATCCCCTTAAGGGATTATTCTGAGTCCACTGGTGATTAGACATTGGGTGACATTAAAACCAATCTTGTCAACTCAATCAATGCCTTGAATACAAACCCTTGTACAAACCCCATACCTTGGATTATGATGCTGCTAAGAGTTGTCTTATTTGTGTGTTGTTGACTGACCTAACCTCAAGATTCATGATGAGAAGGGGGTGAGGGACAACAATGATGGTCTATTCAGCAGCAATATGGTTCAAATATAAGCCAGCCCATAGCTACCACAGAAAGGGTAATGTTGAGTGCAGAACTAATGAGTGAGGGTTAATAGCAGGGCTGAACATGAGTGCCACCTGTGCCACCTATGGCCCTCTCTAATGAGCCAAAGTTCATTGGAATCAGCTAAGAAATAAAGGAGATATGGTCAAAACATTATTTCATTGATATCTTAGTCATTTTTTGGGCCAATTAAGATATTCTTGGGCTTGTTAGAGAGGGCCATGGGTGCCACAGGTGGCACTCATGTTCAAACCTGTTTAATAGCAAAGAGCTAAAAGACAAGTTACTTCAACTTCAGAGGGTGAAGGAAGTCTATGTTATTACTACTACACACCTAAAGGACAAGTTCTATGGGACATCTATGAGCAAAGGTAGTAGGGTAGAGTAAAATAAAAAGGGAACTACACTTCAGAGGGTGAAGGAACTTGGTGCCTCTGAAGTGTAGAGGCAAAAATAGCAGTCCTTATATACAGGATGCTTGGCTCAACAGGTAAAGTAGAAGAGAGGTAGAAAAAGAGGGAGATGCAGTGCCAGTGGGTGGCATAGGAAATGAGATAAGACATGGAGGCAATCAAAATATGGTGAGGCACAAAAGGGAGGAGACAGGGGAGCCAAAACAGGTTAGCCAAGTGTTATTACCAAAATCTCAAAATTGCATTCACAAAATTTCCCCCAAGTCTGTGAGTACCCATGATGGGTATTCTGCCCCCCAAATGTCATACCCAGATCCTTGAGGATCCACCACTATGAGTGGATCTGGATCCATGGATCCTGTTCATGGTGGGTATTCCCACGGGTCAACTCATGGGTACCTGTAAGTAACCCAGACTCATGCTCAGCCCTAAATAGAGGTATATGCGGTGACAAACACAGTCAATGGGAAATACATCCACTGTCCACAGAGGGAACTCAGGATAAGCTCACAGGGATCCCTGGTCTGAGGGGATATACCGGAGAACTCACTTAACAGGGGGAGGACCCTATAGAGAAGAGGACTGATAGTGGTATTGGAAGAAGACCAAGATGCCATTCTTGGTCTCTGCAGTACTCTACTTATACAGTTACACGCAGGCTTTCAAGCACCACTTCAAGAAGTACTAGCCAATAGCGTAAGTGGAGCAAACCCTAATACAGCTATCCTAGTATGAGTCACTATGAGTCATGATCTGATCTGTTATTGTACATAATCACATGCTCCAGAGCTTACCCGGATGACTGATCCAACAAGTCCATGATGATATACTGCTGATGCAGTGTCATACCCTTGACATCAGTGTCCACTTCCGGGTCGAACATAACACCAAGGAAAGGTACAGAGGATCCAGTCTCACAGATGGGCTTGTTGAATGTTTGAACTTGTTTGCAAGAATAATGAACATGGTCCTGTGAGCAGTGAGTGCCAAGGCGAGCACAGCACGTGAGCTTGTTGATAAGTGACCCTTGCGCACTTAGCGGCTCAAAGGACAATCAGATATGGACTGCTGTAGATAAGATATACAGGACTCATGTAGATTAGATTATTATGATCACACAATCTCGGACTTATTGTATTTACTTATCTATGACATCACTGTACACTATGACATCATAGGACCTGGACTTTGCGTTGTATTCAACGCCCTTGTACTTTCCCTTTGTTCTATCCTTATTATGATGTCAGTATGATATCATTAGTCTAGATTCTCCTTGTACTCTTGACCCTTGTTCTCAGAACGTCCACTCCCTTGTCCGTTTGTAGAACAATAACTCTTGTACTTACTGTGACTCTGTGTTACTAGCGTCACCCTGTATTTTGTATAAGTAGTGCAGCTTGTACGCTCCTGGTCCACATCAGCTCTCATCTGTTGTGTGCCAGGTATGTTTCCTCTCATCTATATAACATCAGCTCTCATCTGTTGTGTGCCAGACACTATCTGCTTCACTTGCAAGAACTATCTCTGTTGCTGCTTCCAGTCACCCTCTATATCTCACCACAGTCTCCCTTTGTCCACTGTGAGTATAGTCTCTATGTGCACTGTTCATCAGAGCTGTCACGATTCCACCTTCGCCAGCACGTGACTCACCACGTGATGTGTCCCCGACTGCCGATATCCCCGTTGTGGAGTCTGCGTGTACGCCTACGGACCCTTGGTGGGACTGGCAACGCGAGGCTTGGTCTTATGACAACGCAAGAATTGACGCTGCAGTGGCGCAGCTGGAAGACTATGTGTATTCGAGATGAGCGGTGAGCGATCGTTCCCCCTCCCCGCACGAGAACCGCTACCAGGAGCCTTGGGAATAGGTCCTGAAGGATTGGCCGTCACGTGACCCTGGCATGTGACCTGCCTAGAATCGTCCAGAAGAGGCCGGATGAGCTTGTGCCCGGACTTATCTTGTGTTTGGCTTGTGATTGTACGAATCGAGACTGGTATGACGTCACATTCCCGTGGACTTTACTGTGGGGCGCCTCTAGGCCCTTATCTCTGTTATCTCTGACTCGTGTTCCGGACACGCGACCCTTATCTCTGACTCGTGCCATGCGCCTTATTGCCATTGGCTACTCGTATTAGGGTTCGCGGCTGTGTATTAGGATTCGGCATTTCAGACTGAGCTTGAAAGCTCCTCTGGAGTAGTATAAGTAGGGTCGGCTACGCGTCTTAGAACGGTAGCTTTGATATCTTGTGTAATACCTTCCTCTTGCCTGGAGTCGCGCCATACGTCTTGGCTATCCAGAAGTCGAATCGCATTCACTCGATCTGAACCTCGGTGTGACCTCGGAGATCCGTCCCTCCACCGTCGAACCTACCACCTCTCTGCTATAAGTCGTGTCACGGACCGACTTCGTCTTCACCATTTCGCCCCTTTACCGCTTCATTATCGCCTTCACCCTTGTGGGTCGTGCCTTGCGGATCGCCCTAGCCGTTGCCTATGGGATCCTGAAGACTTTCGACGCGCTTAAGGCTCAGCAAACAGACAAATAACCCAAGTCGGGTCGATACGTCCGGAAGGAACGTAACATGAGCCCAGTTCAGCTGACTCAGTTGTCTGACTACCCAAAATGGTATGATTTCCTATTTGTACTTTTGAGTGGCTCAAGCCAGCTCAGCCCAGCTGGAGCCAGCTCAATTGGGAATGGCTCAGCTCAGCTTGTCTTTTTTGGTCGAGCTGTGCTTAGCTGAGCCAAGCCAAGCTGAGCCGAGCCACGGCAACACTAGTGGTCAGTGGTCGCCAAATGGTCTCAGACTGTCTTGACCACCTCCCAATATTACAGATGCACTATGAAGCAGTTGGAGGAGAATGTGAAAGCAAGTCTTGATGATGTACCCCTTGTTCAAATTCATTGGTGAGCACAATTTTTTCTTGCTGTAGTCCTTGTATACTCAATGGGTCTATAGGTTTGCTAACCACTCAGCACGGTTCATTCATGCATATGGAGAAGGCTTAACAGGTGCACAGGCTGTGTGGGCAAATAAAAAGTATCATGGCCATTGTACCCTTCCACCAGATATGATCAAGGAAGTCAGAGCTTCTGTACTCTCATAATGACATTGTTTACTTTCCCCCAAGTCTCCCCCCTCTCCCCATTTAGCCAGAATCTAAATCTGATTTTGTGATGTTTGGATGATGGAATTGGTCTTGCTTATATAATACAAACCCTAGGGTTTAAGGCTTATATAAGGGGTGCCCGTTCCTGGTGTCTGCTACCTTAACTTTATGGGTTGTACCAGGTGGCACCACCAGGCACCAGGTGGTACAACCCCTGTCAAGCAACCCATACAAATACTGATGTGCCTTTGTGGCACTACCCGTTGCGTAGCATCTATTTCACTTCCTCTTTCCCATGCCTTTTCATTATAATACAGTACAGAAATGACGTCCGATATTAATCTAAATGGCTCCTTAGACGTTAGACTGCCTTTCTGCGTGAATGAGCGGCGAATCACCAAAGAAAGAGCGGGCTCCGAAACCCGTTAGCAGCCATGGCCCGGGGGTTTAAGTTTACCCGTACAGTCCACCTAAGTTTCCACATACGCTGCTGGCTGGCCATTGCAAGCATAAACCTAGGCTCGAGTTATCGCAGAAATACCGAATGGCGAAGGCCTGGCCTCACCTCTTTTAATGGTTTAGTTCGTTAGGCCGTTGAGTGTTGAGGGA
Source organism: Lactarius hatsudake (assembly GCA_024734325.1). Taxonomy (NCBI): domain Eukaryota; kingdom Fungi; phylum Basidiomycota; class Agaricomycetes; order Russulales; family Russulaceae; genus Lactarius; species Lactarius hatsudake. The sequence goes on from JANSJP010000007.1 coordinate 775,617, forward strand.
GTGATGGCTACGGGATCACTAGCTTTCTGTCAAACTTTGATCTCCATTTCTGAGGCACAAAAATCAAGCCGACATATCATGAAAAAGGCTCTCTGAACCTTCTTAGCCTTCGCCGACTTCCGAAGCACCTGAATCCGAATAGAGCGCTGTGTTCATTCATATGCACTTCAGTAGGCGAACCGTACATTACAAGAGAAGTCTATTCATTTTTGAGTAGTCACAAAATGCAATCACACACGACGTATCGAACCAACAAACTGTCGTTCAACGTCCCATTACGCGTACAAGTCGTCGTCCTGCGTATCATCGGCAAAGGCTGCATTACCACCACTCGGCGCCGCTCCGGAAGTGCCTCCTGGTGTCCCCGAGCTTTGTGGGAACTGGAAAGAAGTACCGAAAGACCGTGACTGCTGTAAGTTCTGCAAGCGGGACGAATCAACTGTCAGTGCCAAGCCTTTCTCGAGAAGACCGGGAACGTACCTGAGCAAACATCTCATACCGCCGAATATCCCCATCCGAGACAGAACGACGCGCGTATTTCATCGCCTCTTCGAAGTGCTCCCTTGTGATAACAGGCACGGGGTCCTCCTCATCCTCCTCCATGGTGGCATCGTCGGTATCTTCTTTGTCCTTCCGCTCGCGCGCCTTGCGGATGTCCGCCTCAATGCTCTCGTGGATCGCCAATTTAGCTGCACGTTGACATATCTCCGTCAAGTCTGCACCAGAGAAACCGTGAGTGTTCTTTGCCAAGAAGGCGAGGTCAACGTCGGGTGCCAGAGGCGATTTTCGAAGCGCAGCCCGCAAGATAGACAACCGCGACTTCTCATCTGGCAGAGGAATGTAAATGAGCTGGTCAAGGCGTCCTGGACGTAGGAGCGCTGGGTCGATCTGGTCTGGACGATTCGTCGCGCCGATGATGAATACGTTTTTCTTTGCATTCATGCCGTCCATTTCCGTGAGTATTTGGTTCAGGACACGATCACCAGCACCCCCACCGTCGCCGGACGAGCCACCACGTGCCTTGGCAATCGAGTCAAGCTCGTCGAAGAACATGACACAGGGCGCCGCCGCGCGTGCTTTGTCAAAGACGTCGCGAACATTCGCCTCGGATTCACCAAACCACATTGTTAACAGCTCGGGTCCCTGAATCAGGTATCAGTCATAATCGCATATATGGTGGATGGTCAAGTCAGACCTTAATCGAGATGAAGTTCGCCTGTGTTTCGCTCGCGATGGCTTTGGCAAGCATGGTCTTACCAGTACCAGGAGGCCCATAGAACAAGACACCCTTTGAAGGTTGCATACCGTACTTGAGGAACTTGTCCGGGTGCTCGACTGGGTACTGCACAGTCTCCTGGAGCTCCTGCTTGACTTTGTCGAGGCCACCAATGTCGTCCCACGATACTTGGGGGATCTCAACAACGGTCTCCCGGAGGGCGGAAGGATTGGAGGCGCCAAGCGCGAAGCGGAAGTTATCCATGGTAACGCCGAGCGAGTCGAGCACCTCGGCGTCAATAGTGTCCTCGTCCAAATCAATTAGATCCATCTTCTCACGGATCTGCTGCATGGCAGCCTCTGAGCAAAGAGAAGCGATATCGGAGCCAACGTAGCCGTGCGTGTCGGCTGCGATCTACGGGAACCGTATAAATAATACTCCTCGCTTCAAGATATCACAGCATACCTGTTCGAGGTCGACGTCATCTCCGAGCTTCATATTTTTCGTATGAATGCGCAGGATCTCCAGACGGCCAGTCGGATCAGGGATGCCGATGTCGACTTCGCGGTCGAAACGTCCAAACCGACGGAGAGCGGGATCAATAGAATTAGGTCGGTTGGTTGCGGCCATCACTACAACATTTGAGCGCGCTTTGAGACCATCCATCAATGTCAATAGTTGTGACACAACACGACGTTCGACTTCGCCATTGGTCTACCAGTATGTTAGCAACACCAAAGGATAGCAAGCTGCAAATGCCGACCTTTTCACGTTTAGGCGCAATGGAATCGATTTCGTCAATGAAAATAATCGCAGGTGAATTCTTTTCAGCCTCTTCGAACGCCTTCCGAAGGTTGCTCTCAGACTCGCCGGCCATTTTGGACATGATTTCGGGACCATTGATGAGGAAGAAGAACGCGCCAGTTTCATTTGCCACGGCGCGCGCCATAAGCGTTTTTCCCGTACCAGGAGGGCCAAACATAAGAATACCACGAGGAGGCTTGATTCCGATGGATTTGAAAAGTTGCGGATGGCGCAGGGGAAGCTCGACCAATTCGCGAATTTGGGCCATTTGCTTACGCACACCGCCGATGTCGTCGTAGCCAACTTCGTTGAGATTGGACTCTTCATCCTCCCGCTTAACGGGGTCACCCTCTGCACATGCTATAAGAGTGTGGAGACAGCAGGCATCAGAAATGCTCACCAGTGAAGATCACGGTGTCTTGAGCGACTATACAATACTCCGCTGGATCTGTCTCCATCACTTTGAATTCAACCGTCCGCATGCCACCACGGACGAGGAAGGTGTCGCCCTTGCGAACAGGACGATAAGCTGTGGGGAGCATAATGAGAACTCAAGTGCTACTATGCGTATAAATGCGCACCCTCAAGGAAATAAGGCTTAATATAGACATCGAAAAATATTGCCGCTCAAACCCTCAATAGAGTCGTCGAATGGCAGGATGTGTACGCGCTTTCCATATTTAATGTCAAGACATTGGTGGACATTGACAAGGTCGCCAAGCTTGACGCGAAGATTGTTACGCGCAACCTTGTTTACTTGTATGCGACCTTCTTCGACATCGTCGGAGCTCAAGCAGATGAGGACGGTATCCCGTCGCTTCTTGCCACTGAAGCGATACGTGAGGTCTCGAATGTGATACTAAGGGACTCGTCGACGGACCGAACAATGATAGTGTCCCCGCGAAACAGCTGAAGTGTTTCCATTGTGGCGGGGTTGAGTGTGGCGACTGGAACATGTTAGAAAGTTCAACAGCAGATACACGAAAAGACTGCATACCCGAGTTGTCATCAGACGTAGCTTCGTCGACGATCAAGCGATTGGGCCTACGCCGTGTGGTTAGATGAAGTATGACGCGTCGAGAAAGTAGCCCTTACGATTTCTTCGGCCGGAGGATAGCAGTAGAAGTATCATTGGGACCTGGGCCAGGAGGATCACCACTTGGATTAGCCATGGAGAACGTTAAAGCGATGAAAAGATCAGAAAAGCAAAAGCGAAGTCGTTGCAAGGGTTGACTTTATAGTTGGTGGACAAAGGGGACGCGCGGCCCTGAGTACGGGCGTCGTTTATTGACCGTGAGAATTATGGAACGTGTTAACCGGTTAACTGGGATGTTCTCGACTGTTCTTCGTTACATCTCCTCGTCTGCGAACGGGTCCTCCACGGGGAAATCTCCCACCATTACCTTGTCCGGCCGCACAAATACACCAAATTTGGTGCGCATGTAAAGTATCGCTTCCCCTGAACCGACCCGTCATTCTTTCCCATTGGTTCATCGTACTCGACGCCAACCCAGATCCCCCCTGCACCTCCAAAGTCCGTTGGACCAACAAAGCGCACGGTACCACGCTTGTGTAAACCTGGTTCGGTAGACTCGACCTCGCATCGTGACCCGATCGGGATGTTGACACCGATAGTGGGAGGAGGACTTGGCTCGGTCTTCTCTGCGAAGCGACCCACCTTGTGACGTTGCTTGTAGGCGAGGACAGAATCTACGTGGACCGACATTTAGACATTTGATGCGGTCCAATTTGATAACACGCCTTGTCGAACTGCATACTGCTCGTCAGAAAGCTCAAACTTTTCAACCCCGCTGATATCTGTTAGTTGGCCAGTAAAAGTCGCCGACGGATTGGTGTCTACTACCTAGATTCATATTAGCCTTTTGCAGAGCCCTAACACTGTGATCTCACTTTAAGAACCTGAAAATCCACGGGACTATAAAAGCCGAGTGGTCGTTGATCATCATCGAGAACTCTGGTGGGCTGGATGTCCGCATCGTCGTTGTAGATTGCCAATTGCTGATTTCCAACGGGGATACCGGTGATAGGCTCGAGTTTACCCTGCAAAAAGGACATTAGACTCCCAGCATCTGCATTTCACGATCATAACCAGGACCTTCAGCTGGGAGATGGGGAGTTGAAGATCAAACCGACGCTCTGACCGAGTGTCGAGGGATGAGACGAAAAGAGTGACCAGACTCGACATGGTTTGTAAAGGCGAGTTTGGCCACGCTGTCAGCCCGAGTGCGCGGTTCTGCAAGCGAGGGTGACGTCATTGAAAACACACGCGGCACCCTTACTGGACTCCAAAAGTCTCGTTGCCTGTCCGTGGTCAGGAATGCCCAGTTTTCAACAACTTGGTCGTGGCGACGAGCTGGTTGTCACGCCGAATCGGATTGACCGATGAGATGGAGTATATTCCATATTTGACTCAGAGGTGCAGTGTAGTTACTAGTTACTTTATTGACCCCACAAATTTTACCCTTTGTCTATGGTCCGAAGTTACTTTAGTTGAGGGTACAGAGCTCCTCACGGCTAACGCGTAGCCGGGTCTGTGATTTGCGTATCCCTACCGGAAGGCCGCCCGGGCACACGGGAGACTCGGTGCGATCCACTGTACCCAATACCATTGCGACTGCAACTACCATACTCACTCATGGAGGAGCGCCCAGTCACTAATTCCACGCTCTCCGCTTCCTTGCTCAAGGACCGCCTCTCGAAGCTGTCAGTGACACCCTTACGACCCGTGGCTGCGCTTCAAGCACGTGTGGAGTGCGCCCATTCTTCACGTCATTCATTTCCCACCGGCGCTTACCTCCAAATCAAATGGTCCTTCGCGTAGTTTCGTCCCAGCGAGCATTCCTCGAGTGCGCAGGCTGCAGACAGTCGCAGTGGCGCTATGGACCAGTGTAATACCGATTTGTTTTTCATTCACGCTCTTCCTCCTGTATGTGCACTTTTCCACCTTCACTATGGAGATCTATCTGCCGTTGACATGTTGACATTTGGCGCTGGCGGTGGTGGCGTTGCACAGCTCCTACCCGCCCCTGTGGCCATTTGTGATCGTTTACATGATCTGGATTCATATCGATTCGGCGCCTGAGCGTGGAGGGCGAGTGTCGCCGTGGTTCCGAAGCTTTCGCTTTTGGAAGTTTTTCGCTGAGTACTATCCCTGCATCGTATGTTTCTTTCACCCTTCATCTAGTGCATCGAGCCTGATCCTCCCCCTCCTCCGAATCAAGGTATAAGAAGGTAACTACGGCGCTTGCGTTCACCTGTATGCAGCTTGAGCGTTTTTTCAGGAGTGCGATCTCCCGGCAGATAGGCCTTACGTATTTGGTTATCACCCTCATGGTATGTCATTGTCTCTATTACGCATGTATTTTCTCACTGACTATGCGCCTGTCTCTGTCGCCAGGAATCATCAGCATGTAAGCTTGATGCCGTCAACTCGTTTTTGCTAAGCTGACTCTGCGAAGGGGTGCAATGTGCAACTTTGCCAGCGACTCGACTAGCTTCTCAAGCGGCTTCCCTGGCGTGCGCCCGCACCTCCTTACGCTAACGTCCAATTTTACGATCCCCTTCTACCGCGAGATCCTGCTCTTCTTGGGCGTATGCTCTGTATCAAAGCGATCGTGCGAGAGGATCCTGCGAAAAGGGAAGGGCTCCGCGATTACGATTGTCGTCGGCGGTGCAGCGGAAAGTTTGAGCGCACACCCAGGAACAGCGGACCTGACGCTGAGGAGAAGGTGCGCCCTACGCTCGGTACCTGTCGACGCAGAGCAGACTGGTGTGTTCTTAGATTGGGGTTCATCAAACTTGCAATTCGGGAAGGGTGCGTCTCTCACCGCGTCGTGTACCTGTTCCGTGCTTAGGTTGACTTAATTAGCGCGGATCTCGTACCGGTGTTTTCGTTTGGCGAGAACGATGTGCGTCCACCGCCCAGCCACTGACTTTGGTACGCCTGATATGAAGCGATATCAGATCTACGAACAAATGCCAAATGAGAAGGGTACAACCTTATACAAGATCCAGAAGAAATTTCAAAATGTTTTTGGTTTCACCCTTCCATTATTTCATGGACGCGGAATACTCAATTGCGAGTCACCGAAGCCATCTCACCGCGCTTTATCGATCTGACACCAGTGCAGACAATTGGGGCTTGCTTCCATACCGCAGGCGAATCATCGCCGTTAGTAAGTCGCGATGTTTTGTGCCAAAGAATTGGTAGTGATATCAGCTGTAGTCGGTCGCCCGGTCCACGTCAAAAAGATGAACAATCCGACTGTTGAACAGATCAGAGAGGTGCAGGAAGGCGTATATAGCGGAGCTTATGCGGTGAGTGGCGTGCACCTTCTAACTTGAAGGACCCTAATTTCGCGGTGCTCAAAGGATCTGGAACACCTACAAGGACGAATTTGCACGCACGCGGCGCAGGGAGCTGAGCATCATCGATTGAAGCGAGCCCAGCATTGCGAGTACGAACGCGAGAAAATACGTACGCTGCCTTTCACAAACACCTCCGGTGGGGCTTACTTTTCACGCGCTGTACTCTCCCTGTCGGATCACTCCATTTTCCCACTCCAATCATTTGGCCACGTTGTAGATTGCTGTGGTAGAGTTAGCGTACTGTACGAACAACAATAGGCGTGAAGGCCAGCAAGAAAGCAAAAAGCGAGAATCGAAAAATCTCTATCTTTTACATCATGCGTGCGAGGACGGGAGCCCAGATCTGGTCGCCAGGGTCACACTTAGCGAGCTTGTCAGTAGTCGTACCACGTCAACACGCTCTTCAAGTCTGCAACGACCGCGCGCTGCTCGTAGGAATAGGCCTTGGCAAAGAGCAGGAACTGCGTGCGCGAATGCTTGGAGTCAGGTTCTGGTGCTGGCTTGCTGGCAACCAGCAGCTGCTCTCATCAGTCACACAGGTCTCTGGGCGGAAAGGTGAGGGAATTGGGGCTCACGGTATCGGGGTATCGTACGGGTCGGCGGTATTTGACCTCCATAGACTTGAGAATGAAAGCTATTCCCTGCGGCTTGAGAAGCGCTTCTTCTCGGGCAGGTCCGCCGGTATCGTGCCCTACGGACATTACCCAGCGTATGCGGCTATTTTCGAAGTAGCGGACTGCCAAAGTACAGGCAGGGTGAACTATGTGAACAGGAATAGAAATAAAATGCGCACGGTAATTGACATTGTTGACGTGTCTAGACAGAGGTGGGTGAGCAAGAGGGATGATGGGCCTGGGGTGGGGGGAACGAACCACGTACTGAAACGCGTCATGGTCTCCCCAAGATATTGGTTGTTCCCAGAAGCTGGCAGGATCAAACCCATTATCTACAAGGTATTTGCGGGCCTCTTCCGCTGCAGACGTTGTGGGTTGCTCGTCTGGAGAGGCAGGTCCTTCGGAACCCTTTTCAATGTAGAACGGAGACGTGGGGTCGCGGAAGGCTGCCTGAAGATGCTAGGAAAGTGTCAAGGAGGAAATGAGGAAGAAGGATGTTGACCTGCACGTATCGACGATAGTCTCCTTTGTGGATAGAGGAGTGTATTTAGGGTTGACCTCGCCACCTTCTGAGTCGACATGGATTACGGAAGGAATGACTGACAAAACGGCGGGTATAGATTCCACGAGTTGAGTCACTTTCTCTCCCAACCACTACAGTCCAGGAGACTTTTTATCCACTTCACCTTCTACTAGCGGCCGGTTCGCTCTTATTTTAACTTTGTTCCATTCTTTTGGCTTTCGTTCTGCTTTCTATTGTTTTGCCTTTTTCTTGACTTGCTCGCTTGTCACTCGCTCAGTCATGGTTGCGCTCTCGCCTAGCTTCACTTTCTTGGCTACGCTCTGTACCCTTACCGCCATCTCTATGGCTCCTATATCCGAAGCGGCAGTCTTGCAGCTGCGCGTGCCACACCAGGAGGTAACGTCGAGCTTCGACCACACCCACCCCAGAGCTGCTACTTCCCACGATCACTACGCTTCGTCTACGGACTCTCGTGCGGTCCTTCAAGAAGAGGATAAGATATATGCTCCCTTTCTTTCTATTCCGAAACCTACCGATGTTCTTCCGAAGAACAAGACAGACTCGACTGATGGCTCAGGTAGCTTGAGCAGTAAAAGCGACCGCAAATCGCCATCTGGTGGCAACCTCCATGGGGAAGAAGATGACTTCGGAAGGTGACGAAGACAAGCATGGCTTCACATGCGAAGGTTCAGGTTTCTAAGAAAGAAAAGGCGAAGGACATAGTAGGGCGTTTCTTTGCCTCTGCGCGCACCGCCCTCATCATTTGAACTAGGGCCGTCGCTGGTACCTACAGCGTCCTATGAACAACTCAAGGACCTTACTCAGTGACAAAATATTGGGTGGTAAGCACTGCCATGCGAATCGGACATTGATCATCATTTGTAGACCGTCTGTCGTACAGATAATCACGTTCATTATGTCCGCGCGCCGCACCATGACCACCACCACCATCATCATCATCACCATCACGGTCGTCGTTACAGCCGGATGAATTGGGGACGCGGACACAAACACGTCGCCTCTGGGAACAATGAACATATCGTTTATTCCCGCGCACCCCACCATCACCACAATTCTCACGAGAAGGTTATCGTTTCCGGGAACCACGACCACGTCCGTGTCGAACGTTCACCACACCATGATCATGACCGTCACCATCACCACGACGGACACGAGAAAGTGATTGTTTCAGGCGATAACGACCACGTCCACGTGCACCGATCTGTGTTCATTGCCGGGGAGCAGGGCCAATCGTACATAGTGCCCCATGTTACAAAGCGCGCCACTGCACAGGAGTCATTCGGTCTACCATCACTTGGCAAGCGGAATGGTGACATAGATGGCGCTCCTGGGCGTATCGATATAGTGGTGAGTGCGACCGTTGACAGGATATGACTTCTAACTTAGTCTAAATTTTTGCAGAGCCCCGTCGCTGGTTCCGCTGATGGAAAGCGTATCGCCTCCCTTGTTCTCGCGCCCTCAAATTCTACATCGGCTACGTCAGACAACCCCACTGCCTACAGCTCGGAATTCGTTCTCAACGCTTCGGAGGCGGAGAGTACCCAGATGTACCTCCTTCCGGTGTCCGACTCGCCCACCACCCAATTTACCTCCATGCTCGCCTCCGATGAGAAAGGAGTGACGATTCGACTGGCAATGTTTGATAGGGCCTTGGCGAGCGTCTCTCCGTTCTGTGCTACCTTCGACCCCAACCCACCTGCGCCAGGGCCGCTTACAGCGGAGGAGTGCGCCGACGTTCCGGTTGGCGAACATCGGAGTCAGTTGTTCGCATTCAACCAGGCTACTGGAGTCGTGAGGCCGATGTGGTTCGATGGCCAAAGTGATGGGACGGAACCAGAGAAAGGTGATTGTTCTGGCAGTGCACCTCCGACCCCTCAAGACGCGTCCCTGGTGGTTGCGACCGAGGCGTCCGCCAACAACGTGACCTCGTCTCCGAGTACTGCCCCGACCACGATAGGCAACTCGACTGTTCTCTCAGCGGATACTCCCCAGGCAGCCCCCTCGAATTCGTCCGGAAGTGGCATCTCGGGTGTACAGAAAGTGGCCTTGGTCTTCGTGGCCGCCGATCCTGAGATATTGGACGCTCCAGCGGTTCTTGCGAGCACAACGACTAGCTCCGTTTTGGCGACTTCGACCGGAGTAGGGGCTAGCGACAACGCCATTTCCACGGCAAATGGTTCTTCTACGACTATGGTGGCAAGTTCATCTTCTGGCTCTCTGGCTGCGACTTCTCCGATTGTGCTGGCCTCTGCTTCTGGTTCGAGTTTTGTGTCGGCCTCGACGCCTCCTTCTACTGCCTCTAACGCTGCAATCTCTGCGCCAGTCTCAACTGGCATGTCCGGATCTATTCCTTCCTCGGCAGCGGCGACCTCTGGATCGGATTCGACTCCCACGACTGTGCTTGGGGTGCAAGTTGTTCCTACGGCGGAAGGTAATGCTCCGACGACGAGCACGAGCATGACGCCTGTCATGACGCCGGTCAGCACGCGGCCCTATGAGTGGATGTTCAAACCCAATTCGCGACCGTAAGCAGCAGCAAGTGACAATTGCGATCCCTTCCATCGCCTCGGTGTGAGGCTTCCTTCTCTTGATTGGCGTGTCTAGGACATTCTGGCTCGTCTCGGTTAGGTCAGACTGCATGTCATGTGTGCAGCGTTATATATCAATGTGTATACAGTATTTCTTCCTTCCATTCTCGAGCGTGAACGGTGTCTTCCTGAAAGGACACATTTCTCGTCGGACCCTGGAGGTAAATTCTTAGAATGACGCGATTCAGCATCGCCGCCATCGATTTCGCTAAGGTGAACCCCACACAGGGGGTTGTAATACGTGATTGGATATGTTAGGCAGTGAATGACACCGCGGATGATTTGGGGATGGTAAGATCTTCCTTTTTTGGATCAGCATTGACGGTAAGATCAGCACCCTTTCTTAGATCAGCAACTTGAGTGTTGGTCGGCGGGATGCGAATTCGGGCAGGTTGCGTCCTCGTTGCACAACTTGTGAGGTTCGCCCGTCGGGACCCCAACAGACCGTAGCCGTAAAGGTAGAATTTATGTCAATTTGCTAGCTACTGAGGACGACAAACGAGGAGCATCGCACTTGGATGTCTGAAGTTCATGACGAGACGATGTGGGATACCATGAAGAGTTGTCGACCAGTGGGACTGAAAATGTTTGCAGCGTTCCGGGGTCCCCAGGGCGGTTGACCCATGCACGCAGCCACGCCGCAGCAGTTCTGCGGACCACGGGCGCTTGACGATATACAATCTAAGCGGGCATGGTAATTTCGTTCCTCCAACGGTCTTGACTGGAAACCGCACTTTATATCTCGGAGCCCCCGAGCTGTACAACCCCCCAGCACCTCTTCGCCCCCCATCTCTGTATTCAAAATCTTGTTTCTGTACCCAAAGTATACCTGTCTGTGCTCTCTCTCTCTACTAACGCTCTGTTGTACAACAATATACCATGCAATCAAAGTCACACCCATCTCAGACTGGTGTGCCCGCCGCACGCCAGTACGGCACTTCCGGCAGGCCCGTAAAGGTCATAGCGAATACCTTTGCCATCAAAACGCTCCCCACGCAAACTATTTTTCACTACGATGGTGAGTTTGTCCGTTCGGGCCGGTCAATGATCTGGTCAGATTAGTGCGTGCTCATACGCGGACGATGCGTCACTCCGGTCACAGTTGGTACGTTTCTCGCTTGCGATTTTGAAAACCTGTACTCAAAACATCGCGGTACAGTCATATCTCCCGTTTCCGAAAGCCGCTCTGGCGGCGATGTTGACCTCCCCGCCCGCCGCTGCCACGAGATCGTCCACCAGATGCAGAACATCACGGCGCCGGCGGTGTTCAACCCCCGCGCGTTTTTCGATGGCAAGAAGAACTTGTTCTCAGTTGGGCCGCTGAAGATCCAAGGGACCGCGGCAGAGGTCAGTGGTCGTGCCCCCCGGTGATTACGTGTCAACGGAACACGAGGGAGCTCACGCGACTTTGCTTCGCACCAAGTTCGTCGTCAGCATGAGCGATAGGCCCCAGCCGCCTGGGAGCACACGTGGTCAATTCCGCGTCAGGCTGACGAAAGTGAATGACATGTGAGGACTTTTGTGTAACTTCGTGCCGTGCCGACCGACTTTTGTGCATTACAGAAACATCAGCCAACGCGCCAACGACATTCTGACCGGTGGCTCGGATGTCAGCCAAATTGCCGTGACGTTTCTTCAGATCGTGATGCGCCAGGCTCCGATGCTGTGAGAGCGATCGCGGTCTGTCGTTCGTGTGCCTTCCCTGCTAACTTTTGCAACTTTGTGATCAGGAAAACGACCACGTACAATAGCCGTTCAGTGTTCACTTCGGAGAAGAAAAAACCACTGAGCGGCGGTTTCAACTTGTGGAACGGCTTCTTTCAGTAAGGCCCCCAAATCCCCCCACTCTTCGTTTCTCACGAATGTTCTTCCGCGCCTCAGGAGTGTGCGGCCCACGATACATGGGCTCGTCGTCAATGTCGACGTCTCACATGCGGTTATGTACGACTACCACTCCTACACTTTATTTCACATCTCAATGCTTCCACGATCAGTTATGAGGAAATGCCGGTTCTTGACTGGGCATGTACCTTCCTCTCCAAATTTTCGGCCCGTCGCCAGAGGTTCCAGCCTCACGACTTGGAACGCCTGAGTACAGAAGACCTCAAACTTCTTAAGAGTACTCTTAGAGGCGTTCGTGTCACGGTTACCGTACCTGCCGGCGGTCGTCGCCCTGCGCGTCCTATCAAGGATCTTCATGCCGATGCCGGGAATTATGCTTTCATGAAGGGCGACGAAGAAACCACGATCAAGGTTTGTCACGTTATCGGGTTCAACAAACTGCTGACGACGCTCTTCCAGGACTATTACAACGAAAAATACGGCTTCAGACTCAGATTCCCAAGACTGTTTGGCATCGTCGTCAATGTCCAACAGAAAACGATCGTCCCCGTGGAGATCTGCACGATCGTTGGTGGGCAGATGTACAAGAAAGTGCTCTTTCCGGAGCAGATGTCGGAAGTCCTGCAGCATGCTACCCGAAGTCCGCGTGAGCGGATCGAAACGATCGAGCGCGGCGTCCAAGGCGATGTGAGTTCTCTTTTACACTCTCGGCGTTTTTTATATAGAATTTTTCAATTCCAACGGCACACGTAGTTCCTCGACTACAAAAACTCCCCCTTTTTCTCCCAGATCGGCATGCAGGTTGACGTCCGTCCGATGGAAACTGCCGCGCGGCTGCTTCAGCCCCCAGATATACAATACAACGGTTCCATAGCAGACCTCTCTGTGCAAGCGGAGAAAGTGAGCCTCGATTGAGACCGTCGACGCCTTCGTTGTCTGACAAAACAAATAGCAAACGGGGACTCACGGCGTTTGGAACGTAGTGAGGCGACAGTTCTTCAAGCCAGCTCCTCGTAGCTTGTGGACCGTAGTTTCATTCGCCACGCAAAGTTTCCCCTTGGGAGACGTCGAGCAGTCTGTCATGAGGCTCAAGCAATGCTGCGAGAAGCTGGGTGAGCAACTACTAGATCCGTTGTTTTGAATGCACCTCTAATGTCGTTACCAGGGATGGGTAAGCCCGTATTTGTCCGAGACTCTTCTCTATTTTTAATTTGTTTTCAAGGTGCTGAGGTTGTTGGCGGTCGAGTGGCATCTGCAGCTGGCGGTGTTGAGAGGGTAAGCGTCTTCTGATACGGCACGCATGACGCTAAAATCTCACCGACTGATAGGCCCTGGAAGAAGCCCTGGCACAATTAGACGGAAAAATCAGTCAGCTTGGTGTCAAACAAAGACCTCCGTGTCTCGTTCTTGTTGTCCTTCCTGATAGTGCTGCCGCCCAAAGGAAGGCCGTCAAAGCCTGGGGTGATGTCACTAGACAGGTGGCCACCCAATGTGTAGTAAGCATCGATCCCTACCGCAAGGGTGACGCATCTTAAAAAGTGTTTAGAAAACCATGAAGTTTAGAAATCCCAACGACCAATACTGTAACAACGTTGCCTTGAAGTGGGGTTATTTTCACTCAAACTAATGAAGTTATTAACAATCTGGTACAGGGTCAATGTGAAACTAGGTGGAATCAACTCCCACCCTGTCAACCAGATCTATAATGGTCTGAACAAGGAGCCTACAATGGTAGTGGGTGAGTATTTTAATCCACAAACTGAGAGGCATACTGACCAGTCATTACTAGGTGCTGACGTCACTCACCCTGGCCCCGGCGTACGGGATCGGCCATCCATAGCAAGCCTCGTCTCGTCTTTCGATCCTACCTTTAGCCGTTATGCGGCATTTACGAAGGTACAGGCTCCTCGTATGGAGGTGATTGAGGAGCTAGAAGACATGTTCTTTGTGAGTAAACGTTGACCCTTTGGACTGCAGAAGGGTTCCTAATCGTTGTAACTAGACTGCATTGCGTTATTTCCTGCATGTCAACCGTATTTGCCCTAAAAGAGTGATTTTCTACCGCGATGGGGTGTCGGACGGAGAATTTCAGGCAGTCGAGGAAGTCGAGATCAAAGCTCTCTCAGGTGAGGAGTTTGCTAATTACCTGGGATAATCATGATCTGGATATTGCTTTTAGAGGCATGGAATAGGTTTGCAGAGCTCCCTGAATCCGGCATCCCTAAAGGCATCCCTATTCCCCTTCTTTTCATCGTCGTGGGGAAAAGGTGAAACCACAATTTACGTCCCGGCTACGACTCACAGTGAAATTAGACATCATCTGAGATTCTTCCAAGGACCTGGCCCAAAGTGATGTTTTTCTTTCCCTTGTGTTGCCTTGTCTGACACTATCTTCAGCATCAAAGACAAAACGGGAAATATATATGGTGGCCTCGTGGTTGACAAAGAGGTCGCAAACCCCCACAAGATGGATTTCTATTTACAGAGCCACCCCGGTCTCAAAGGAAGTGAGTGTCTTGGGTCTTAGTATCGCTAGGCTGTTGACTTTGTGCCCTAACAGCAAGTCGGCCGAGCCACTACGTAGTCCTTTACAATAAACTTGGGTTCAGCATCGACATGTGAGTTCGCACTGTGATTTACCGCCCGTCTCACTCTCATCGGGCCGCGTAGCATACAGCAAATCAGCTATTTCCTGTGCCACGCGTATGCGAGGTGCACGAGATCTGTATCTATCCCCGCCCCGGTTTATTGTAGGTCCTTTTTTTGGCTAAGATCTATGTACTGATATGGCGCTGAACTCCGTCATTTTCAGATGCTGATGTAAGGACGCCCATATCCCCAAGCAATGCTCGCATTAACCCCCCCTCCCCCCCGATAATCAGATCGTCTGCTCTCGTGCCGGTTTTTACCTCGATGAGAGTTTGGGGTTCTCCGATTCTGGGGGAAGTGGACCCGGTTTTGATCTTGCGATGTGGCGGAAAGGCTTCAATGCGCCCGGCCCCCAAAACATGTATTTTGTCTAAAGGTAAGTGAGAAGCAGAATCGCAAGCGGTCAGCGCGTTACCCGTCTGAAAGATGGCTATCAGGAGGAGCGTAGGCTTGGCACGTCGATTCTTGAACTGTCTATAGAAATTGTTGTTGTTGTACTCAATTACGCCGAGAACGCTGTTAGGTGCCAAGAGCCGGTGCGTCATCGTCGGGTCGGTGATACGACTGCGATAACGACAAAAAGCTTCCGGGAGCGCACGGGCCGGGGTATAGTAAAAACCTGTGGTGTGGTCCCGACCGACCACCCTCAACTTTGATCAATTTTTGAGAGTCGTAAAGCTACAAGACATGGCGGGCCAGCCCATTCTCCCCTCTTTGTCAGAAATCTACGCATCCAGAGACGCCACTCGGGATGGCCCCTTGGCACTAGCCTTCGCTACGCTCTTTGAACCGTCATACCCTCTCTTCGAGTTCCTCGTACCCACCGTTGTTGCCACCATCGATAGCGCGAACCCTGGGAGTCAGATTCCACGCCACTCCTACAACACACTCATAGACACCGCGATATACGAGCTCGAAAAATGGCCGCATGGACAACAAGCGAGCTTCCTCGGGGGACATCCGCGCATTGGGGAGATCAAGGGGCTATCTGCGCTGAGCGCGAGGGAGCAAGCCGCCCACGCGACCCCGCCCGAGGTCCTGGAACGCCTCGTGGTCCTCAACGAAGAATACGAGCGCAGGTATCCGGGCTTGCGATACATCACCTTTGTGAACGGCCGGAGCAGGAAGATGATCATGCTGGAGATGGAGGAGAAGCTTGGGATAGTGGACGATTCGTGGGTGAAGGGGGATAGCGAGGAGGTTTACGAGGTCGGGAGCGGGGAGTGGGTGTCGGAGGCCAGGAGGGCACTGCAGGACATTGGGCACATAGCCAAAAGTAGATTGGCGGCGTTGAAGGTCGACGGGGATCAGGAAGTAGAGGACTAAATGTAGTCAAGTATGTAGGTAGGTTGGCATTGACATTGGCCAGGAGTGGCGGTCGCAGCTCTGGCCTCAGGTCTGGCTCCGGTATAGGCCAGGTCCGTACCCGGAGGAGCGGTAGAGAAATTACGAGTTACGATATATCGATCTGACAACTCCATGCGCCACACAGCCACAGCCCTGACTTCTGAGTTTCAACAGATGTAACGGGGCTTCAGGAGATCTGATTTGCTTGGGATTTTGCTAGATGCAAGACAAAGCAAAGCAAAGTTAGGAAGGCCCCTTGAGACGTGGGGAAATGAGAAGGTGAGCGCTGGCGAGTGAGTGACCAAGCAGGTGACTGGTGCCTTGGCTCGTGTGTGTAGCGCCCGGTTCCTAGGTCGACCGTTTATAGACCGAATGTTCACACGCGCATCTTATCGAAACGTCAACGACTTGAAAAAAAAATATTTTTTATTTTCCTTAATAGCCCCATGGAAGATGGTCCTCCTCCGATTCGGTACTGGGGTCGTCTTGTCCTCTTCTTTTCACTTGCGTCGACCACCTAGCAAGCGGCGATGGATCCCTTCTCGTCTACCATAACTCCCGACATTCCTGACGACAAAAAGTCGGTCACCGACGAGTCTATCTCTCCCTCTGCCGATGATCAAGTTGTCGTTCGCCCGGAGATCGACTATTCTTCCGTCGGGGCATTCTGCAGCAGCTCCTGGCGACGTTTCGTGAGCATATGGACAAGGCGTTTCGTTTTGTCTCTGCTCGCTGGCCAAGTCGTCTCGCTGTGCATTACGTGCACGAACGTCACCACCGAGGAGCTGAACATACGGAACTGGGCTTTACCTACCACCCAGACCTTCTTCTTGTATCGTCAATCCCGCTTCTCTAGCGTCTCTCTCTGACGGGTTTGGACGTGTACAGATACTTCTCCCTTTTCGTGATCTATACGCCCTACACGATATACCAGTGTATGCGTCCCATTCCGAGTATAATTCAGGGGGGACGTGCTTCTGACGCTAAGCCACAGATGGGTTTGGTGGCTGGTTCAAGGTCATTTACAAAGACGGGTGGAAATGTATGTATTTGTTATTCACGATATGTCGCTTAGGGAGCGTCGTCACTCACGCCACCGCAGATATCATTTTGGCTGCCTGTGATGTCGAGGGAAACTTCTTGGTCGTAAAGGTCGGCCTATTTTCCACGACCATTCTCCTAGTGGTAACCTTACGATTCCAGGCCTACCAATACACGAACCTCCTCTCGTGTATGCTACTTGACGCGTAAGTTTGTTTTGCGTGGAGTTTGCGTGGTCCTGAGAATTTCCCTCCAGCTGGGCAATCCCCGTATGCATGTTCTTTTCATACCTATACATGCGCACGCGCTTCCATTGGACGCAACTTCTCGTATGTTTCTCGCTCGTATCTCAAACATGACCACTCACAGCTCTCTCAGGGCGTCATGATTTGCGTGGCAGGCTTGGGCCTTCTCGTGGGAGCTGACCAGCTCACGGACAAGGATTGGCCGGCGCTAAGCAAGGGCAAAGGGGACGCCTTCATGATTGTCGGGGCTACGCTATACGGCTTCAGTGCGTCTTGTACGATGATGCTCGCTCGTGAGGACTGACAGAAAATTTGTAGCTAATGCAACTGAGGAATTTTTTGTGCGTAAACGACCGCTGTATGAGGTCGTAGGTCAACTCGGCATGTGGGGGACGATCATCAACGGCATTCAAGCGTCTTCCCTCGAACACAAGAAGATGAGGGAGGTCACATGGAACGGTACTAATAGTATGTTACTCCACCCTTCGTTTCTTGATTTCGCGCTTACAATGGACTTTTCAGTTGGACTTCTCGTGGCTTACACAGCTGGTGCGCACATTTCGTGCTACATGGACAACATGACTTTGACACCCACCGTAGCGATGTTCATCTTGTATACTGTCGCGCCACTGCTCTATCGTCTCGCTTCCTCAGCGTATTTCAATTTGAGCTTACTCTCCAGCGACTTCTACGGTCTACTTTTTGGTACGCGTTCGATTGTTGATTCATTGCTAGATTGTGCCTGACCCGCATCGATAGGCCTTTTCCTCTTCGTGCGTCCACCCGTGATTTTTTCATCCTCTCCACTCTTGTCCTGAGTTCGCTCTAGCACTACAAGCCGTACTGGCTCTACTTCCCTTCTTTCGGAGTGGTCATCTTGGGACTTATAGTCTACTTCTGGCATTCTACACGTATGTCCTTCGTGATCGTCTTTCCTATTCACCCTGATAGCGTTTGTAGCCGAACAACAAGGCAAGACGGACATCCGTGTCCCCGTTTACGTCACCCAGCGTGGAGGAGCGGTGACAGAAGATGTATAAGGGAAACTGGGAAACTCACGAGCGACAGGAATTATGAACTACAGGCGCTATTCTTATGTATCAGGATACCTTGTTACAGTAAGGGGAAGTGACTATATCAACAAGACTGAGTTCGATCAAAAAGAAATAACGAAAACTAAGCAAGAACGTGAAGTTGAGTTAGACCCAGTGACGAGGATGAGGCGGCTCTTCTGGTGAGGCAGCCCGGGGAGTGGCTGTGGTTAATGGTTCTTGGGGGTCTTGGAACTGTTGAGCGCGACGTTCAGCCAGTCGCTACATGTGCCGTGATCAGTACACTCAATCCTCTGGGGGTAGAATGACGTACGTCTTTCAAACGCTGTAGGCCACCCATCATACTGTCGATAGTGGCCTCGGACATCCCGCTGATCTGTTTCCCCTTGTTATCACTTCTGCATCCGAGTACGACAAAACAAACAAACGTACCGTCTCTTCGGCATTGCGACTCATCTCGCGTAGGCGGTCGGGCTGCTGTCGGTCTACGGGAGACCTCCCGCTGGCTTCTGCTACCGGTGGTGGTGGCCCCCACTGTTGCTGCTGCTGCTGCTGTTGTTGTTCATCAAAGCGCCGGGAACTCGCCTCGCGCTCCCGCTGGCCGTGGCCGCGGAAGCGGTCGTCATACCCGATCTGGGCGGAGGGACGGCAAGCATCCTTCGTGCGGTGGTGGTGCATCCAGGCGAGCGTCACGAGGGAGCCAATGGAGAACCAGATGAAGCGCGAGGGCCCGTAGAACATTGGGTTGTAGAATCCGTGGTGTCTGTACCCAAACAGGTGGTGAGGGGACATGCGAGAGGGAAAGGGGAGTAAAGATTAAGATACGTTTTTGAGCTGTTGAGTGGATGTGCGTTTGGCACTGTGGGTCATCATGGTGATGGTGTCTGAGTGACTTTATAGGGCTCTGCTGGAGAGAGCTGCTGCGCCAGGCCGCGAGGAGGCGTCATCACTGAAATGGGTCCCGAAGTGCACACAGTCACTGTAGCCGCGAGTACGCGCAATGGTTACCATTACCAGCCTGAGTCTGCCGTGCCGATGCCGCAAGACGCGACGTTGTCACGTGGTCACGGCTTGAATGCAATATGAAATAGAATGCGTATGCAGTGGCAGTGCTACAGATCATAGAAAGTCGATCGCCCTCTTTCTACCCCGCGGTGGCCCCTCAGTCCTTTGCACTTGCGTCGATGATGACGACACAGGTGGCGGTGCAGGAACGCCTTCTGACCGTGCGCCTCCGTCGGCCGCTGGGGGAGCATCCACGAAACTCGTGACCACCTGCGGAAGCGCCTTCTCTACCCACATTTCGGCGTCTTCGTCGCCCCCCGCTGCTCCTACGTTCGTAGCCCCCTTATCCTCCTTGCGGCGCTTCTTCTTCTTACGCGCCTTGTCTTTCTCTGCTTGCGGGGCGATCACCAAGGCCGCACCCTCCTCGCCGTCCTCAAAGGACACGATCGACTTGACCCTCTTCTTGTTGTCCTTCCCACGGCCGTCTTTTTTGTCCTTGTCATTGTCCTTGGGCTTTTGCGTCCTCCGCTCGGCGCGAGGGACGAAAACGGGCTTGAATGTGGCGATGTCGACGGTCTCCGAGCCTGCCGCTGGCCGGTCGACAGTTTTTGGCTCGTACGTCGTGGTATCGTGAACTCGAGAGTGGGCGGGAGCGGCTATGGCGGACGCCATCGCCATCTCTCTCGGCGGGTCCTCGGGCTGGCCCTCCTCTGGCTCTCTGCCACCGTTCTCGTTCTCGTTCTCATCGTCCTCCTCGTCGTCGCTCGCGAAGATGGCCTTGAATATGTCCATGCTCGGGCGAACATACGTGAGCGTATCGCGGCCTTGCGACTCATCCTCTCCAAGGCCGATATTCTCCAAGTCGCGGCGTCCAGCGGTGGCAGAGGACGGCCCTGCGCTGGCAGACCCCGTGGCGGTTTGCAAATCCGCCTCCGCGAGCGCCTCCTCGGGCTTCCACGTGTCACCCGTGCTCTGTGACTGTGGCTGATTTTGTGACGCTCCCGGCATCGGCGCGTCCGTCGTGATGTCTGGATTCGGGTCCTTCACGCCAAAGCGTTTGCACAATAGCCGCGACGGCTGCCATGGGGTGATCTCTCGCGTTAACGCACCGTACATCCCCGTGCGCGCCGCATGGGCCTTCGAACTCTGCACTTCCTCTTCTTCTCTTCGTGGTGCCTCTTTCTCTCGCTCTCCTTCTTGCTGTGACACCGGCGCCGTTTCCGGCGCATGCGTGGGCTGGTGGAGGCCTTCGATGGCCGTTGGACCGGAATCGACGACAGCGGCGGTCGTGAAGCGGTTTGCCATGGCGCCAGAAACGGGCTTGAAAATGGCCGCGCTCTTTGAATAGTCCGATAGTTCCCTGTGGTAGGCTTCGGAAGTTTGGCCGGGGAGCTTAGGCGGGAGAAGTTCGGGGTGGTCTGGCGTAGATTGCGACCGGAGATAGGAAACGTAGCGCTCCTGCTTGGCCAGATCGTTGGCGAACGGCATAAAGCCTTTGAGGGCAGCAACAGCGATGTGGGGAGCGGTATAAGGGATGCTCGACGGCGCTGAAGGAGCCTCTACGGGAGGTGGGGTAGATTCGGGAGCGGATGGATGGAGGCCAGCAGCAGCATGTTCGATGCGTTCGCGGTCTTCCTTAGATAGGTAGTCGAACACCGACCGCGTTGATGGAAGGGGCTCTTCACCGAGGATAGCACCACGCTGTCGTACCATATTAGTTACGGCTTAGAAAAAAGGTATTGGCATTACCTCGTCGGCAGTCAGCTTTTGCCTTCTTGACGAAGCTTCCCGTGTCGTTGTAGACGCTGCAGATTTTTCAACATTGAGATCATTTTGCCACACTCGCCGAGGGTCAGGCTTCCAACCCGAAGGAACCTCTGGAATCGGAAACCTGCATCGCGCCTGATGAGACGAATAACCACAAATGCTAGAGAGACAGTCACCATTGATCCTTCTGCACTGGCTCCGGAGAAAGAACGAAGCCTGATAGTACGATTATTCCATTCGAGAACTTCTGCTGCGTTGTGGTAACCTAACGGTAATTTTAGTCCATTGCATTTAGTAGACAGAATTACTGTCAACACCCACCGCCTTGTGATTTGACTTGTTTCGACTGAAACTGGCGCCGTCGTCGGCATCACGAGTTGAATCGTAAGGCATGTAAGTCCGGTCAGCACGAGATGCAGAATCGTAGACGTCAATGTCATCGTCTTCTGCCTCATTCAACGCGCCAAGACCAAATCCAGCTGGAGGGGGGTAGTAAGTCTCCACAGACAGCACCACCACCACCAAACGTTCTTCACCTGCGAGTGTTGGACCTTTAACCTCCGGGCGCTTCTGGCCAAGGCTCTCGACGAGCCCAGGAGCAGACGTGTAGCCGAGGCCGTGCGAATCTGACTTCATCGAAAATCGCGGCACGACCGTGTCGCGGGGCGGGTACATATGGCGCTTCGCTTCCTCGTCATCGTCGAGCGCGTCGACGTCGACTCCATCGATCGACTTCCCCGCGGCGAGCAGATCCTGGATCTTCCGTGTGCGCCAAGTGACACGTGGGCCGACGCCCTGCCCAGGACGCCAGCCCATCTTTTTGAGCAGACGCACGCCGGGCGAGTCCTCCAGCGGGGGCATCAGCGCGCGCTGTATGCTAGCAGCGATCGAACTGCCGAACATTTTTATTTGAACGGCCGTGGTCGACGACGGACAGAGGTGCAGGGGAACTCACTCTTGCTCGGCGTCGCCCTGAGCGGGTTCGGGCTGAGTGACCCCAAACACGCCTTGCTCCTGCTCTTGCTGCTGCTTTACCCCGGCCATGATCTGGTTCTCTCTGAGTTCGGCGAGGTCCTCCTCGTCCATGTAGTCTTCTGGACGGGAAGCTTTTTGCTTGGCACGATCCGCCCTTGATGAGACGAATGTCGACGGTGTCCATCCTGCAGAACGTCGGCGTGCGTGATAAGGAGGTGTGGCGGTGAGAACGCACCTTCCTTCGAGCCGACGGTGTTGAAGTAGCCAGCAGAGAAACCACCCGTGAAGGCGCCGTGTAATCGCCTGCGGCCCTTCTCGTCTCGAACCTACAGTGCCACGTTGGAGCGGAGGTAGCGAAGAGTTAACCTGTCGGGCATACATCTTGTTTCCATAAGGGAACGAATTCATTCGCGTCCTTTTTCTCTAGGGGAGGCAGTGGAGTGCCGATCTAGACGAGAAGTATGCTTACGGTCACAGCACGACGACCTTCTCAGCAGACAGACGCACCAGACAATAGTTCTCTGCAGCCTTCTTGTTCGTATAATTGATGCCCTGCTCATCCAACCTTCGCTTTAAGCGCGCCGTTCCTGTACTCATCGTTCCTTGTACAAAGCCACCACTGGCAAGAACCGCTGGCTGGTCTGACGAGATGCACGTGGTATGTGACTCAATATTGATATTACGTAGTCGATAACTCCTTATCATATACACCAGCAGTGAAGCAACCGAGGCCGCGTCGAATTGGTCAACCAACCCATTTTCACAGAGCGGGGGTCTCATCCCCAGAGACTAAATGGGGCGTCACGCTGGATAACGAAACGACCCACTCCTCGTCCCCCAGAGGTTAAGTGGGGCGTCATGTTGGGTAACGAAACGACCTACAACCCCCGTAACTTAATTGCCATTTTTTCTTCAATAATGGCAAATCGCATCACGAAAAAGAAATGTCTGATAGTGGTTGCCGGGAGGGCACTTCTAGTAGTGACGTATCATTTTCCTGATGCCTCATCCTAGAGCATAAATGGGGCGTGATGCTGGGTAACGAAATGACCCACAACGTCCCCCTCGTCCTCAGAGGCTAAATGGGGAGTCAAGTTGGGTAACGACATGACCACACCCTCGTCCCCGGAGGCTAAATAAATGGGCCGTCACACCGGGTAATGAAATGACCCTCAGCCTTCCAGATGTAGCTACGAACCTGGTATGTGGTCCTTTGGCGACAGAAGATAAATGATAATAATACCGGTTTTTAGATGCGGCCTCTATTGATGGGTTTGCAAGGTCTTCTCAAGCGGGCAGCTGTCAAGACTTGGAGGGCCGGCCGCTGTAAAGACCTCCCACATTTACCGCCGCGTGCTATGCCGCTCACCCATCAGTCGGCTCACCTGAGCCCGGATCTCCACCGGAGAAAACAAACCAAGTTCTCTCAGGGCATGGTCTCCACACTTTCTGGCCTCTGATGGGGCATGCCTTCGTCCAGGAACTACTGCCAACACTTCATCTTCACCCAGCCCGTCTCGTAGGTGTAAGGAGCTTCTCGAGACAATAGAGTCTCAGTTACATGACGTGTGTACCCGCTGCCCGCAGTTCGACTGCGACCCGAAAGCCGGCGCAAACGTCGACCGATTTTGTGTGACAAGGACCTCGAAGGTGGTGTTCTGGCCGCGGTCGCCCCTTTTCACCATTCTGGCTCGAGTTGCCGCGAGGGCTCGGTTGATATTGGCCCAGTTTTATGCTGACCTCGCCCCTTCTATCCTTCTCTTTACCGCGTGCCGGCCTTGTTACTCTCACCTTCAAGTTGTACAAAGTCCAATCCAACAGAGTGTTGCGACGAATAAATACAGAGTTAAAAAAACGTTGTTCGCAATGTTGCCCCTGCAGTGTCTTCCGGACTCAGATAATGACAACGCAATCTCGTCGCTATACGCCAATGTTACCCACAACGGGGCGATTCCGTCCGCGCCATGCTCTGACAGGATGAGTGCGACCTCGAGTCTAGGTGTTGCCACCGGCGCAATATATAGGACCTCAGGCTATACCATATGCTCCAGTAATACCGTAATCACTGCACCGTCATCGCCCTGTGAATCAATCAACATCCACATCGTGCTCAAGTAGCGCTTGGAATGACGTTGATGTGCATTGTGCAGTGTGCAGTGATGTCATGTCACCCAATCACAGAACATCTACATCCCCATCACATCGAAGCAGTAGCGATCGTACAACGTGAGCGGGACTCGGACCTCACACGATGCTACACATAATGCGGCCCCACAGCCACCAACTATAGTATTTGGATATTCGAAAGCGAGGTTGTCAGCTATGATAGTTCACGAGCACACAAGGCAACATAGTGTTTTGAAGTCCGGATTTCGGCGCGAAAGGGGGTGCAATTGACACCCTGCAACTTGACCCACACACTGTACAGCTTGTCCAGGTCAAGGAGACACTTCGTCCTATCGCGAATACGGGAGGCCACATTCTCAACCTGAGTAGCCTACCTAGCTCTACGTCGAGCTTATAGGTACTGTTACATCGTCATTATTATCAACAGCAACCTGCACTAAGGCGCAGGCGCAGAGACAAGTTGTGGTGAGGACCGTAAGGAACTTCAAGAATAAGGTGGTAGTCTCTCGTCGCAACTGCCAGGCGACCTAACGACCCCAGCACCAGCAAAGGTCACTTTTTGCGGGTGAAAATATTCCAGAGAGCGTGGAGTGGACAACCACAGTCAGGTTCAGTCAACTCCATTCCTGGACCGATTGAGTTCATCAACTTTGCCCTGATGCACAGAGAGAATGTTCCCCGGAATTAGCAGGCTTGGAGATGCGCTATGAGCGGATGCAGAGTCTCTTTCTCATACACTTTCAAGGTAGCGTTTAACACGGAGTAGAACTGTGTAGCTGTGGGAAAAGTCCGAGCCATTCGATGCCAAGAACGAGACGAGATCGCAGAGACATTCAGAACGTTCAGGGTCCAGTGCAACTTGCCAATGGGGGATACATGACGCATCGCCGCGTGTACAGTTCGTCCAGATATTTGGCGATCACTGGCAGATCTCGGAGATCGAAGGTAAGCACCGAATCGATTATAGCCAACCCGTCAAGCGGGCGACAAAAGGACCTTACAACTAAGACCTGTCCCCGACTCCGATTGAACGCCGTAGACCAACAGACAACAGAGTGGTACACTATGACGTCCTTCTACGGCAGTTTCTACAACTCCTGGAATGACGCAGTTACAATGCGCGGGACCCCAGAAAGCAGGTTAGGCTTGTACGTCCCGTGCGGGACCGGGCTACAGTTGGCGCTACAGCTGGCGCGCTGTTGACGCTCGTACCTACCACCGTTTGGTGATTCCGGCTCTTTTCGCCAGAATTTGGATAGTTTTCCTTCATCCAAGAGTCGAACGGCTGGAGTGGTCAGGTACAAGAACCCAACGTGTCTGATCCGACTCCGAGAAGAATCGAGGTTTTTATTTTTTTCCGACTGGAGTGGGCTTCTTTTCTTAAACTTTGCTCCTAGAAGCGCACATAAGAAAAGACCAAATTCGGGGGGTGCGTACTTGGGTTGGCTGCAACTGGAACATCGGACCGTCGAATGACGTTGTCTGTTGAAGTCCTGTTGGGGGCTGTCCAACCCCCTGGGGTGCCATCACGGTTGTCCCAATTCGGTGTATTCTCTCTTTCGTTGGGTGTCGTTTTGCCTCGCCGGGGCCGTTTGGTGCCCACTCCAACTGTGACAGCTCTTCCGAATTGGTGAGTGTGTTCTCTGACGGATCCTGGACTGTTTCCGTCCCGCCGGCACAACCAAGACGGTGACATTGGCACGGCCCCGGAAAAATCACGCTGCTTTTTCTTTGCACAGCCACAGGACCTTGGTCGAGAGCCGGCCATGGTTCGCTGTCACAGGTCTCAACTGCTTGAGTTTGGGCCAGCGAATCTGAAGTGGGTCAAGGGAACGTTTGAAGTAGGGTCATTGTAAATTGAGTCCGTGATCATGCTCACCACAGCAGCGCCTTCCGCACCTCCACACTCATGCAATCTTCTGAGTCAGGTGTGGGTGCCATCGTGGCGTCATGAACAATGCGCCCCAACAGCCAGGTCGAGAAACGCAAAGGAAAAGTGCTCCCACGAAGAAGTGTAAATTTCACATTCTAGAAGTGTCATGAGGCACAGCGCCCAAACATCCGCCATTTGGTAAGTCTGGACACTTTGCACCCAAAACCCGTTCGCGGGTCCCGCTACTTGCCACATACAAACGAACCAGCTCCTCCTGCCACGCGTTAGACCCACTGCCAGCTCCACTTGGCCGCAATGACAGCTCGGGACGCTCAACGGAGAGTGTGCTATGACCATGACCCTGAGGGAGGGCATTGGTATTTCGGCTAATTGGTTCAAGGGCCTCTATAGCGACTGCTCTCACGGATGGACGACATGTGAACGAGCACAGGAGCTAGTGTGCACGCATTAAGCCATAAGAAGGGTGGGAATCGTGCATCATGTCGTACATGTGGCACACGACAGAAATGGAATCGTGCCTTGGCGTTCAATGTTCAATGTTCAGCGTGGCAGTGACGCCGCGTGGTCCGAGAGGGTTCCGTCACTACTGGTGAGCCTAATCGAGCATTTGCATCAACCGCCCAACTGGCAACTACCCTCAGGTCCCTCTCCAGCACTTCCCCCGTCGATGGTCGAAATAATGGCAAAACTATCGTGCATATGTCTGGACAGGTCCCTACCTCTGTAGGTCGTCAGCGGGGGCCCAGACAAAATGTTGGTTCCTGCAACCGGGTGATGTGATCCTCGGGCGACGGTTTGGGGGGCAGTGATACCAACCACCACGACCAAAATAGGGAACGCTTTCAACGATTGTGAGTTTTTCAAAGAGACGGCGTCAAAGCCGGAATATCATGAGGGCCGACGTGAGGACCGACGATAGGAAATTTTGCTTGAAGCAGGCATCTTCAAGGCACAGGAAGCTCTGGCACATGCTTATCTCGGACCTCTTATCGAAGCAACTTTTAAGATGTGAAACGGGGGGACGACGACCTATAATTGGGGTCAGCTTCTCAGCACCACTTTTCTCCCACCCCCTACTCCCAGCCACCTGCAACTTGGGGACACTTCACAGAATGTCTACTGAAAAGTACGAAGACAATAACATCTTTAACGACAAGTCCCTTGAAAAGGGCCCCGCTGAACGTGCTGAACCCGCGGATGACCGCTATCACTTCGACCAATCCGACCTTGACCGTGTACAGCGTCGTCTGAAGCAGCGCCATGTGCAGATGTTTGTACTTTCTTCTCACATGAACATACTTCACCGCGTTGATATCTTCTCGATTGGACAGGATTGCCGTTCGTGCCCTCCGTTCGTGATCAACCAGAGCCAGAACCTAACCATCTTCCCTCTACGCTCAGATCGCGGGTACAATTGGAACGGGTCTGTTCCTTGGGTCGGGGTCTGCCCTGCAGGGTGCAGGTCCCTTGGGCGCACTGCTCGCGTACATGTTGGTTGGGACGGTTGCATATTCGTACGTCGATCTTTGATCCTCCAGGACCCTTCTCTTACGGGGTACAGGTCATTGTGCTCCGTCGGTGAAATGACGGCTTTAGCGCCTATTTCCGGAACTTTCCCTCACTTTGGTAGGTCACATTGGTGTCAGATTGGGCGCAATCTCTCATACTGGGGTCTCACGTTCAGCCGCTCGATGGGTTCAACCTTCCTTTGGTGCCGCTGTGAGTGCGTCTTTTTGTGCTGTGCTGCTCGTGCTCAAATGGCGGTTGCCATGTAGGTTGGCTGGGTACGTAATTACAAGTCGCCTCGGACTTTGAGTGCTCAGCTCACAATTCATTCCTCTCAATAGAATTACTTCTATGTGAGTGGCGTTGATCGTTGGTTCTCACGAGTACTGAAATGTGTTCTTCGTAGGCACAAGCGTAAGTGTCTTTCTGATTTCTTTTAGGAAAATTGCCCCACATTCAAACCCTATCTCCAGTATCACCGTGCCAGTTGAGATCACGGCTGCAACGATCTTGATCACTTTCTGGGACGATAACGTTCGTACTGAATTCTAAGCTCAGCTGCCAAAAAAGGCTATCGATTTTAACGCGCTGTCCTACTAGCACAAGCATCAGGCCGGTTATACCGCCGTGCTCTGCTTCCTCGTCTGCCTCATCAACATTTTCGGGGTTCGGTACTTCGGAGAATGTCAGTACTGTCACTTCTCTCGAAGAAATCCAATCTGATTCTCATTTCAGCTGAGTTCATTTTCTCTATCATCAAGCGTGCGTCCCGTTCTTCCGCCTGCTCTGTAGACGGCATTGACTCTCCCGCTCAGTTACCCTCATTACTGGGCTCATCCTCTGTGGTTTAATCATTGACCTTGGTGGAGGCCCCGATCATAAGCGTCTCGGCTTCACCGTAAGTGTGCACTCAGTTACTTGTGACAGTACATCCTAACTATGGGGCCCAGTACTGGAAGCATCCTGGTGCCCTCGCTGGTCCCGGTCTCGTCAACAGCAAGTCCACCGATCACTTCCTGGGTTGGTTGTCCGTCCTCGTGCAGGCAGGCTTTTCTTTCCAGGGTATGGAGCTCGTCGCGATGTAGGCTTCTTGTCCTCCCTTTCCCTTTCAGTACCTAGTACCCTGACATTGAGCCATGCAGTGCAGCGTCTGAGACAGAGAACCCGCGTCGTAATATCTCGAAGGCCGTCCGCCGGGTGTTCTGGCGTATCGTTATTTTCTACATCCTCGGTATCCTCATCACCGGCATGCTCGTTCCGTCCGACGATCCCGATTTGCTTAATGGCGGTGGCACCGCCTCTGAGTCCCCCTACGTCATCGCGATCCGCCGTGCCGGCATCCACACACTGCCGTCGATCATTAACGCAGCTATCTTCACCAGCGCGTTCTCCGCGGGCAACTCGTTCCTCTTCTGCTCGTCGCGTATTTTGTACGGTCTTGCTATCCGTGGTCAGGCCCCCCGCTTCTTCACGTACTGCACGAAGAACGGCTTGCCGATCGTCTCCGTTTTGTTCTGTGTGAGTTTTTCTTCGTGTAGGAGCTATGTGGTATCCACGGCTCATCTCTCACGGACTTGCAGTGCAGCTTTTCCCTCCTCTCTTTCATGAACGTGTCGTCCGGTGCAGGCAAGGTCTTCAAGTGGGTCCACGATCCTTTTCGCAAAAAATTAATGTCTCCTAAACATTTGTTTACTCTACAGCTGGTTCGTTAACCTTTCGACTTCTGCCGGCTTCTTCACCTGGTGGTCAATAAACCTGACTTACATCCGCTTCTGTGCGTGTTTTTTTTTCTTTCTTTTTCTGGTTCTTTACGCTAATGACTAAACATCTGTCTAGGGCGTGGTCACAAAGTTCAGGGCCGCGATCGCAGTGAGCTCGCATACTGGAACCCGATGCAGCCCTATCTCGCCTACTGGGGTGTTTTCTGGACGACCATCTTCATCCTCGTCGACGGTTACAAAGTCTTCTTCGTGTGGAACACACAGGACTTCCTCACGGCGTACATCAACATCCCCATCTTCTTCGCGCTCTGGGCCGGATGGACAATCTATATGCGCAGACCTTTCTGGCGTGCCCACGAGATGGACTTTGTCACGGTGCGTTGGGGCGATCATCGCGCGCCACTTCACTTGGGTCCTTGCTCACGCATATCATTTACTTAGGGCATTCCATCCATCGAGGAGACGGACGCTCCAGAGGTGCCGCCGCGCAATCTCACCGAAAAGATTTTCAACGTCCTATTCTAAATTTACGGGTTCTGTACCTTGTGTTTCTGTCGGACGTAATAAAGACCATTCTCTTGGAAACAGTGAGCCTACTTGCGACTTTGAAAGAGACATAGTAGTAGGCATTGTACATTGTACAACTACTCGAGTGCAACACGTGAGAGGGGTGATGTCATAGAGGTGGATTGACGTCCGCAGCCGCAACAGTTAGCGAAGCGTCTCTTTCGGTGCGCCGGAATTTCCCCTGCATCCAAACGCGATACATCTTGAGCTGCCGCTTGCGGTTCACAAGTAACCTGCGATCGACGCCAAGCTGCTCGGTGATGAAGAGCGGGTGGACCAAGCGAAGCGCGGCGGGATCGCGCAGGGACGGATGGATCGGCTCTGTGGATAGGTCGGCGTTGGGAAGGGGGTCGTCGGAGGAAGGAGGGGAATCGAGACCGGGCGTAGGTACGTCATCGCGACCGTCTTCTACGCCACCGCCGTTGTCGTCATTATCCTCGTCGGCTTCGTTAGACTCGTGTGTGTGTACCTGGACCTGTACAGTCGGCGCGGATGAGCCAGTGAACAGTAGCGCGAGCTCGTCTGGTGGGGCGCACGAAGGAAAATAGGGGAGGGAAAAGGGATGTTCAGCGACGAAGTGGAGAGAGATGAGGAAGAAACGGTTACGCAACCAAGTTCGAAAAAGTACACGCGTGTGCCGTCGCCGCGGATGTAGAAGTTGTCGTCGAGTAACCGGCCCGCCTTGAAGCGAAGCTGAGTGAGGTCGTACCGACCGTAGTCGCGCATGAGGACGAGCCCGCCGGGTTTCAGTATCTAGGTGCGTGTTAGTTATGATACCACCGAAGGAGTGGAGACCCGTACCTGCGCGATGTTGGAGATGGCCTGCGGCCATTCGGATGGGTGTAGGGCACTAAGGACGAACACGAGGACGAGAATGTCGGCAGAGCGCGGCGCGAGATCGGGAGGCGGCGATGCGGAGGATAAGTCCCAAACCGAGGCGGTGATCGTTCCGCAGGGCGGGGAAGTGTACAGCGCGTTATGCTTCGGAGAGACGAATGATGAATGAGGAGTGAAAAAGACCGAACGGAGAAGAATCCCACCTGTACGAGCTTTATGGCATGCGAAGAATAGTCGAACGCGTGTATGCGAAGCTCGGGATTGCGGTTTTGTTCTAGGAGAGGGAATATGGCGTTTCCGGCGCCTGTATGGCGGTGGTTAAGACGACTTATTATACACGGAAGTCGACATACCACATCCGACCTCGACGACGGTGCGGGATCCAGCCTGCACAGGGCGTACGTCATGATCATAATGAAGGACGGACGGACTGCGTACCGATAACTCGGCAGCGGCGACGAGCTCCGGGAACTCGAGATGTAACCTGATCGCGGATTGAACAACCACGGATCGAATAACGTAAGTGGAACACGCACCACTTGCGATTCTTGAAGAAATTTGAGGCGTTTGTCTTGTAGAAGTTATCCCTGGTTTGTTGATGAGCGGGACACAGCACGGGGATGGCAGATAACGAACCAATGTTTTGCGGGTTTTGCATTGTATTTTTGCTTGTCAGGTTGTGGGACTGGCGCAGCCCGCTGACGGGCTAAGGAGGCAGCTATGGTAGCATGTTGGTCTGGGGGAGAAGGGACGTGATCCCAAGCGTTCTGAGACCAGACGTCGGCACTCTCTGTGAGAAACCTATGTTAGGTTGAAGATGAGGGATGGGGTCGATGGTCCAAAGGGAAAGAGGGACGTTCCTCGAGCCGAAAGGAGGGTCGAGTGCAGAGATGTCTTGTACGGAGGAGGAGATCTTGGGCATTGAGATTAGAAATAGAAATAATTATGTTATCAATAAGTGAACTCGAGGCTGTCATCATCATCACCCATCCTCACCACAATGCCGACGACGATTGCTTCCTCATCTTCTCCTCCAGGAGACGCTGACCTCCAAGAGCTTTACAATCAGGTTCTCAGCGCTTTCGCAGAAGAGTCCAGTCCTTCCAAGTTTTCCCCCACTTTCTCGCCTAATAACCTCGATCACGATCCTCACAGTCCGCATAGCGACGAACCCGTTGGCTCATATATCTCTACAAGGCCGCATACACAACCCCGTGGTGAGCCTCCTTCCCACCCCTCCCCTCTTTTTCTCCTCCTCCTCGTTCCTCAAATTTTCGCATAAGCCTCCGCTAGCCCTCGGGACAATAACCGTCCCCTCCCATCCCCGACAACGTATCCAACCTCCCCTACCCAGGGGAAGGGCCCCCGTCCTCTCCCAAGACTTCCTGGCGCCTCCCCAACTTCCCCCTCCGCTTACCCTGGCCACATGCCTGAGCCCCGACCCTACCCTGCCCCTCCTGCCTCTACTGGTGCCAAGCCCGCAGCCGAGCAGTGCGTGTGTTTCCCCCCTTACACTCTCTTATCTTCATCGTATATCTTCGCAGGTCTCGACGGCAGTACACGGCCGAGTCCTTTGGCAACGGCACTCCCGCATCCCCAGCAGAGCGCCCTCCGCGCGGCTTACCTTCTGATCCACGGCCCGCCCACAAATCCCCCGTAGCACTGCGTCCGGGGAGCAGTGGCGCCGTTGATGCGCGATCTCCCTCCCCTGCTGCTGGACACACGCGGGGAGCGAATTCGCTCCAGTATCCTATGCCCGTGCCTGATGTTACCTCACCATCTGTTGGAGTGTACGGCCAACCGTGGAACGCATCGTCCTCTGGAAGGAACTACACTGGCAACGGCGCTCAACCCCCCGGGATTACCCCACAGAGACAGCCATCTTACCGACCCCCGGGCGCCTCTGCACCCCGGATACCTGGTCATGCCGCAGGTCTCGACTCCCGGGATGATTCATCCAGCGCTTCACCGTCGGCCGACCATCATTCGTCCGTGAACAGTCCTTCCAATTCCAACTCTTACTTCTCTCCCGACACTAATTACTCGTCTGCCTTGTTCAACGTCCCCAATATCCCCCCACCGCCACCGCTCAATCCGCTTTCCCATGCTCAACCATCCTCACGTCTGAAGACCCATGGTCATGAATCCTCTGATGATATCCTTGCCCCCGGGGCTCTAGGGTTTGCCCGTCCCCTTTCCCACAGTGAGTCTTCTCATTTCCTTTTTCTAGATATCCGCAGGGCCAAACGGACCGTCGTAATCCGCTTACAGTTTCCAGCAGCGAGCATCCGCTGCGATCAACCAGTACCGTTTCGACCTCCTCTAGTACGCACGTGAGCGCCTTGGAGCGTAACTTCACCACGTCGACGGTCGCAACCGCGTCCACCGCCCCGACAACGTACAGCGGTGCCAGCAGGGACAAGGACACAATCGCGGAACGTTCCGTCGACCGCTCAGAGTCATTCGGGAGTAAGCTCCGCGAGCCCGCAACAGGCCCTGTTCCACTGAGTGACCGTCAGCCATCTGAGCCGGCTCAATCCGTGGCGACTGCACGTTCACACCTGGCCACTGAGATTAGGCGGCTGAAAAGTCAGGAAGCTAGAGAAGACGCGACGAATTCATACGCAGACGACGATTATTACGACGATGACGATGACTACTACTCGGACGAGGAGAGTCTCGACTCCTTTGTCAACTTATCGCTGCTCAGCAATATTGCGGTATGGATGCGCGATCAGGTGCCACGCGGGACGCATGTGAAGGGAAGCATCCCGTACCCGCGGGCATTTACTGGCAAGGACATCGTGGTATGTGCACTTTTTTTTCGCACCTTGTTTGTGCCACTTTTGACCAAATATATTTCATATCAGTCTACACTGCAGTCGCGCATCGCCTCCGAGCTCCTTATCAACCAAGGCGTCACAACGAACAATCGCGCGATCGCACTGCAAGTTGCGCGCAGCCTCCAACAGCAACTATTTTTCTACGAAGTCGAGTGGGGCGGGCGTGTCCTTCAGGATGGTGTCGAGGACGTTTATATGTTCCTTGATGACCAGGAAGGTTCTGCTACTGATGCTCCACGTGACCGCGAGGAACTCCCGACGAGCGTGATCACTGTGTTGACTCGGTGTTACTCTCCCAGCTGCTCCGATGCACAACCGTGCTACTCGTTTGCGTGTCCACGCCTTTCGAGGGTGGGTGTACTTTGATACTAATTTTCGTCATTCTCATATTACGTGCTCTAGGCGGACCCAATCGTCGTGGATGAGACGCCTTCGCCCGTCCCGGTTTCACTTGATGAGGACTGGGCCGCTCACGTAGATCCTGCTGTGTTGGCTGCGCTTCCTGAGAGCGAAATAAACCGCCAGACGGTCATCCACAAGCTCATCACCAAAGAGGTCCAGTATATCAAGGATCTTGATGTCATCGAATCTGTATGTTTATTTTGCTGCATCTATGGCGGGAAGTTCCAACTTACGGTCTTGCGTCGTAAAAACAGGTCTTCATTCGACCGTTACGCAACGCGAGCCCGCCTGTGATACCTTACACTGACCTCGACGGATTCATCGAGGACGTCTTTGGAAACTTTTACGATGTCCGCCGCGCGAATCGCCAACTCCTGGAGGTGCTCAACGTGCGCCAGCGCGAACAATCGCTCGTCATCCAGCGTGTGGGCGACATATTCCTTGAGGTCGCGACGGAGTTTAGGCTCGTGTACCCCGTCTACGTTGGCCATTTACCGCTCGCAGAGAAGCGTCTAAAAGAGGAGACGGAGGGAAACCACGAGTTCCGGTTGTTCCTAGAGGTGCGCCGCGCTTTATCCCTATCTCTCAGAAGCTGATGTGTCAAATGGGCCATAGAATGCCAACCGCAACCCAGATGCCCGGAGAATGGAGCTCAAGGTTTTCCTGAATCGTCCGTCGGAGCACTTGCAGCGGTACGAGAATGTGCTCGAAGCTATCGCAAATGAGACAGCCGAGGGCAATCCAGACGCGGACTTCCTCATGGAGGCTGTGCGGGCATTCAAGGGTCTCCAGGCGGCATGTGTTTTGCAGACGTTCCAGCATGCGATGTGCAGAGGCCCGACGGGCAAGTTCGAATGGCATAACCTAGTCTCTGAAGATGCTCGAGCTGGCATAAGCAAGTCGGAGCAGAAGCGCCAGAGGTGAGTTGACATCACCAAGAGGTTAAGGGAGCACTCTGACGCCAAATTTTGTAGCATCATCTTTGAGCTCATCAAAGGTGAGATGCAATATGTACGCGATTTGGAGAACATTGACGTTGTGAGTGACCGCATCGCTCGTCTGGCATATATTATATTTAACCTAGCGTTGCTCCGCAGATGTACGTGCAGCCACTGCGCACGGGGGAACCACCCGTCATCCCTCGCGACCGGTTGTCGGCCTTCATTACGGACGTTTATCACAACTTTGGCGCGCTGCACGCACAACATCGCAAGCTGCTTGATCGCCTCCATGCCATCCAGCGTGACGAGCACCCGATCATCAACAGTGTCACCGCTGCAATCTTCGATGCTGCGCTCAACTGGCGTGATGAGTACATGGAGTACATTACGAACTATCCTATCGCCGAGTATCGCATCGTTGACGAAATGGCGAACAATCCTGCCTTCAAGGAATTTGTGGAGGTGTGTTCATGCACCCATAAACTGCGTTCATGACGCATGTATATTAAATTCTCTCTTAGCAATGTACGCGGCATCCAGACGCAAACCGCCTAGACATGAAGAACTTCGTGAACCGGCCGATCCCACGTCTCGCGCGATACGAGCTGCTGCTCAAGGGCATCATGGAAGCCAGTCTACGACGGCCACGAGGACCACGAGAGTATCCCACAGGTCATTGAGGTGATCAAGTCGCTACTGAAGGAAACGCAACCAGGGCGTCGCATCTGCGGAGCAAAAGGTCGAACTTTGGCGGTACAACGCCAATTTAGTGTTCAAACCTGGCGAGGCCGTGGTGAGTCCCGACTCGAAGTACGAAGGTGTTCTGTGAGACTCATGTCACTGTTTCTCGTGTAGGACATGGACCTATTAGCCGAGAACCGCTCACTCATACACGCCGGAAAACTCTTACGCCAGCCGGATACTGGCTTCGAGTGGAGCGGGTGGAGCGAGCTGTTTGTTCTGCTATTTGACAACTATTGTGAGTCAAAGTGGATGGGCGGGTTACAGATTATTGATAGCGTACAGTGGTCATGACAAAGCCAAAGGAGAAGGATGGCATCACGAAATACAATGTTAACCGCCGGGTATGCATTCCTTCGCTTTTCTGCACACTCTCTTAAGCTGATTCTTGTAATTTAGCCTATTCCCTTAGATCTGTTGACGCTTTCAAACTTTATCGATCCTCCTACGCAGCGCGGAACTGGGCTGCTACGTGGCTTTGGTGGAAACAAGGGAGGAGGCGATGCACAGGCAAACACGCCCGGTGTTACCCCTGATACGGCGACGGACTCACGCGTCGTGTACCCGTGCACTCTTCTGCACACCGGCCGACTTGGGGGGCTGTATACTGTATACGCCGAATCTTCACAAGCGCGCTCGGAATGGAAGGAGAAACTTGAGGAGGCGATTGGGTTACGTAAGGTTGTACAGGAGTCAAACAGGGTTTTCGAAGTTGAGACGCTCAGCTCGGACACATTCGTCGTCCCATCGATGCTTTCGCCGCCGACAAACCACTCGTGGAACGCAGAGAGCTCGTTTACGGGCAAGGTCACTTGTTCCGTACCCTTCAGTAAGCCGATTTACTTGGAAATTGTGTGCGAGAGCCTGATCTGCTTTCAGCTACCGCGGATGGACGTGCCCTCGTCGCAGTTGGTTGTGCGGAAGGTGTTTGGATTGGGTTCCGCCACGATTCCAGATGTGAGGATCGCGTTACTGTTATATTAAAGTCGTTATTCATCCTCCTTTTGTAGCCATGCGCAGAGGTGCTGCACCTGAAGATGGTCACACAATGTGCGATGCTTGAAGATTTCGGGATCTTCCTCGTGCTTGCCGACAAAGTAAGTTTTTTCCCTCTGCGTTACCGAGATGATCTGATTGACGCTCGCTTGTTAGTCACTATTTGCATACCACATTGAAGCACTTGTACCCACATCTCCACAAAGCGCGAACACTACACAAACACCGCAGAAGCTCAACGGCTCAAAAGACGTACACTTCTTCAGTGTTGGGAGTCTCGGAGGACGGACCCTTGTAATTTACATGAAGAAAAAAGGGGTATGGTCGTTGTTCTGTTATATCAGTTCCCACGTCGACTCACCAGGTCAACCAGTTGGACAGCGTCTTCCGCGTACTCGAGCCTGTTGTTGGCAAGATAAACGAGAAGGCTAAGGCTCCCGTGTTTCTGAGTTCTCGATTTGGTCTGCGGCAACCCCGCTCGGAGTGGTTCCGCATTTACAGAGTACGTATATCTCCTCCCACGACTCGGCGAGACCTTAAGCGCTATTTGACAGGATTTCTTCTTACCATCCGAGTCGTATGACCTCATCTTCTTGAAAGCCAGGATCGCCATCCTCTGTACGAAGGGTTTCGAAATCATGGACCTTTCCGAGTTAGTCCTTATCACGCCCCTTGTTTTCAATGTCTGACGTGTTGGACGCGTAGTTTCAAGAGTGTCACGATTCCACAACGTGATGACCCGCGCCATGAGAAACTTGCCAAACGTTGTGAATCGTGTCGTCCAATGGGAATGTTCCGCTCTAGCGAGAACGAATTCCTCCTTTGCTACGATGGTAATACTTAGTGTTTGGGTGCTCCCTCTATCAGTACTCTGACCGTCCTTCGCAGAGTTCGGGTTGTATGTGAACCGGCACGGCGATCCAAGTCGTACCAAGGGCACCATCGAATGGGAAGGCACCGCCGAGCACGTCGCCTGGCACCCACCATACGTGCTCATCTTCGACTCGCGCTTCATCGAAGTGCGACACATCGAAACTGGGCGGCTTTGCCAGATCATCCCTGGAAACGACCTGCGATGCATCTGGGACGGGCGCGGGGGGTCGGCGCCGCCGATC
The DNA here is from genome assembly GCA_024734325.1 of Lactarius hatsudake. Taxonomy (NCBI): domain Eukaryota; kingdom Fungi; phylum Basidiomycota; class Agaricomycetes; order Russulales; family Russulaceae; genus Lactarius; species Lactarius hatsudake. Next base: position 813,385 of record JANSJP010000007.1, read on the forward strand.
GCGCCGGGTCCCAATGGGACGTGGGAAGAAGCACCGTCGCAAGAAGCGCGCGTGCATGGCGTGATGCGCACAGACGACTCGGCGCAGGGTCGCGCGGGTTCGTTGGGCGCCGGGCGTGGCGTTGCGCAGCATGTCTTTGAGCTCATACCCACGGTCCCGCTCTTCCTCCCTGAAAAGCTTTCGTCGCCCACGCAGCACTCGTCGTTCGTGCACCCGAGCCTGAACGGCTCGCCATAAACGATAGTGCAAAAAAAAGTGAAACGACCCCTTTGACGAATTGTGACATGTATAAACCCCCCCCCGACTTTTATATTGACTATGATGCTATTATACAACCCATCCATCACTCCTTCGGTTCCTCTCTCCATACCCCGTTCCCTCAGGCTGCCTTTTCATTATGACCTGTACTTCACATTCGCGCGCAAGTTCGTTGTTCATATATGTACGCCAACAAAAGTGTTATTTTTGTGTCTTTGGAAAATGGAATCATTCATATGTGAAACGGCGATTCAATTGTAGCGTAGCGTATACGTAGCGCGACCACATGATTCCGTTTCTGATGACCCTCACTGGTCTCAGCTTTGATGCGATACAATACAATCAGGCCTTAAAAACTAACTTAAAGATAGATTAGATATAAACGCTGTATTACGCCCGTGGGAGAACGACGTACGCCAGACCAGGTCTCACTCCAATCCAAGCGGAACATGTTCACGGTCGATCACAGTCGTTGAGTACATCAACCGAGACAGGGCAGAAGGGAAAACGTCCCCGTCGCGCGAAATATTGAGTGCTAGTGGGCCATCACCGAGGGATATGGAAGTATATTATAGCTTGAATGGGAGTTGGAGGGACTCCGAACCCCAATTTTGCAAGAGGCCGTGACCAATTTCCCGAGAATGAATCCCACTTTTGAATATTGAAAGCGTCGGTTGCGGTGAACTCGTCGAAACATGGGCCTATCTTTGGTATCTGCTGTGCGATGGATGGTTCTTGTCCACGTTTTAGATGGCTTCTTTCAGACACTGGCACTCGCAGCTTGGCTAATTCTGAATTGCTAGGACTTTTTTGGGCATCGTCCTGTGCGGCGCTCTAATGGTCGGTGTCCCCTAGTATGTCTTTACGTACTTGCCCAAATGGCTGGCCCTTCGAACCTTTTTCCGCCAGGTACAGTACTCACCCAATTCTCTCTTGCTCGCACATACTCGTTTCTCCATCCCTTTTAGTGATTGAAGTAAATCCTCTGTAAGGCCACCATTGCGCTTGGCCCTGAAACCTTACATCTTCGCTCCTTCTTGGCTATCTCACAGCAGCACAGAGATCACACGCACAGCAGTTCGGATTCGCACATTCCGCGTAACAGTACGTTGCCCAGATTCTCTCATTCCTGCCTTTGTCTATCCTCTCAGTCCCTCGTGCCACCTTTACTCTCCCTTCCCCTACTCTAACCCTTTCTTGTACTGGGATGCTATTCTGCCTACCAAAACCACCATTTCTTACTGAGCAAAACAGCGCTCAGTCGCTACTTGTCCCCCTACTCTACGTGATCAGCTCGAGTCAGGATCGAGGGCACCCGCAGTTCGTTCCATCGTCTCGGTTTCTCATATTGGTCTCGTTCTCGTTCCTGCGGCCATTTGGCTATATACTCCTCTCCTCTTTTCTCTGCGGAATCCGCTCCGCCTGCGAACTCACGCAATCACAAATCCATACACTGCTTAGTAATGGCCGATACCAGCTGCACTGGAATTTTATCAAACCCTGATTTAGCAGGAATCGGGGTCGGTCCTGCTGTTCTTTCAGCTACTCTTTTACAGATCTGACCAACTGATTTCACAGACTCGCCTCAATCTCTATGTCACAATATTCCTTGTAGCTCTAATACCCCAGAATACATACACGACCGAACTTCTGGACTCGCTCTATATGAATGCAATTTTCTATGGCTTCGCCCTTCTCATCACTGTCCTCGTCCAGACTATACAAGGACAGCTAGACTTGTATCATGCCATATTCGTGATGCATATGCTAGTATGCCTTACAGTTGTTCATATCTACGGTATGACTTGCGTCCTCATGAGGATACACTTTTGATCGGAGACGATAATATAGGCATAAAGAGATTTTTCTTTGCTGATAGATTCGGTTTAAAAATGAAGATAACCATTGCCTTCCAGGTATTACAGGTCCTATTTATTTTCACTCCCTGGACGCTCTACGTGTGGACCAAAGGCTCGCGATTCGGTGCGCAGCCAGAGTGCAATGACCTCGTAAAATATGTCTTTTTCTTCGTCACTGTCCGGGCGACCGTTAGCTGGCTACGGATCATGTTTATCGTTTCCTTCGCTATAAGCGCGGTCGCCTGGTTGGTCTGTCTTAGCACAGTGCCTTTCGTGTGGCGTGACCTTATGGAACTGTCGCGCGCTGAGTCCGACGACTCCGACGGTCTTCCGTGGTTCTCCTGGATCCTGTGCGTTTCTTCATTACTTTCGTCTCACGATAATAATACTAACTCACCAAACCAGACCTGCGGCATACGGTGTCGCGAGCACTGAGTTGATAGTCTGTGGCGTTTCGTTCTTAATTTGGGAGGCGTACTCATGGAAACCCTCCTAGGTTCATCGTAATCACCCGCACGTCCAGACCGGTGAGGATTATTGGGGCTTTGGTCAGATTGTTTCTATCATCTTGATATTGCCCATCATTATCGAGATAATGGTCGCTTTCAAGAGATGGTATTCTGGTGACCCAGAATAAGGAACGAGAAGTGTACTCGTTGTAAGGCGAGCGTTGTACCTCAAACCTTGCCTTTCCGCTCCTTCATGACGTTCTCGGACCTACGCTGGGCCATAATTAAGCACTAGGGTTACTTGTGTAGCAAGTGTCACTTCAGATTGCAATTCGTCCTCCTCACCACTTCCTTCCACATCCACGGGATCCCACTAGTCTTGATTGTTCATGCCGACAACAATCGTCAACATAGCAGGTTAATTTGGTGGGGGGGACAGTAAACAAATCCGGTACGCGCTCTCGCCACTTTGGTGAACCACATGTTCCGAGCCCAGTTCTTTTTATCTCTTCGACTCGTTTCAATCACTACCACGCTCCTTTTCCCAGTGCATTACCTCTTTCGTCGTTGTCTTGTCACCATCCGGTACGACTCTGTCCCTCTTACACTTTCGTTACCTGCTCTTTTCTGTGGTAGCTAAGGTTTCCCCTGTATTTGAACGACCTTCCGTGATTTCTGAAGGACTGTGTTATTTCTCCCTCTTCATCCCAGTGTGATCATCTAGGAAGTTAGGCTCAGTCGAGGTCAGTTCTCCCTCATCTCGTCTCTCAAAGTTCTCGCCACCTTGGTCAGTACCCTTCCTCGCGCTCACTCCGAGTCCGCTCCTATGTCCCTTGATTGCTTCCTTCCTTCCGGAATCTGCTTTGCATACGAACTCACACGGATCCCAAGTTCGTTTTAATGATGTGTCAAAGTCTTGGTCAAGTGGCTTTACGGCTGGGGTTGTCGCAGCTGCGATTGATTGCCCCGGTCGACTCCCGGTCGCAAAATTCCGAGAGGGCCGAAGCGGCTCCGTCGGCCCGTCCAACTATGACGCACAGCACTATGGCGCGCGTCACCTAGTCACCACCAACTTTGAATAGCTTATATAAGCTGGTACATGCGTTAGAAAAAAAGAAAATCCTCTTGCCAAAATAAAGGACATAGAGAGTAGATTGATTTGTCAAGAGGAATTTTCTCTACGATAAGATTTGGTGATATCGTCTTACCCAAATTGGCCAACTCCATATATAGACAAAGGCGCTTATTACATATACAGATGACACATCAAGTTGACAACTCAGGAATGTCATGTGCGCGTGTCCATTTCTCGCGTGAGGGTCTCCGGAATGCGTCTGTGGGACTTGTATCGTTGAGAACTATATTCTTTTACCTTGAGTTGTGCAGAGTGTGCATCAAGTCCTCCAGCATAGGCCTCAATGAATCTCCAAGTTCAGTGTTCCCACTTCCTGATGAGTTCAACAGGTACCGATGCGAGGGCCTTGGGCATGTTGAGCTTCAGTGTTCCAAATGTATAGTCGCAGTTTTCTCGCAAATAATGTTTTACCGCGCCCCAAAAATATTCAATGAAATTGAGTTCGCAATGATATTTTGGCAGGAACACGCAAAGGTGTCCCGCGGCCTCGATCGTCTCCTGGACAAGGGACTTCTGGGCTCGGAAATCAGGTTGGAGATCCAATATTCGCTTGGCGCAGCAGTCAGTCCGGTTAGTGTCACATCCCCCTTTGCCACATCGCAGAGTCAGCCCGGCCTTCCAGAGGCCATGTTCTTGCAAAATAAATTTTGCACCCTTGGCCATATTTGGGTATTCGGGGTGTGATGTCGGAAATATCATTGACTGAGTAATTCTTCGGCCACCATGGACAAACCAACCATCACGCATTTTTGGTTGTTTCCAACCCGGATTAAGATTAATGTGCAAGGCGAGAAGTGCATCGCTCGCATAAGTGGAGTGCCTCTGTGAGTTGTTGACAAGGACAATGGCAATGAATCCGGGACCGTGGAGCCGTTCAAATGTCGGGAAAAATTTGTCCTTGAGCTGTTTGAAAAAATTAGGTTGGGCTTATTTCTCAAGCGCAATGAAATTTGACCTGTTTGAGAAATAATGTTCCGTTCCAGAATCCCTCGTGGTTCTTCCCGTACTCGAGAGTTTCGCTTGCATCAGCAAGCCACCCATGGGTTGAGCAAATGAAGTCGCTCTGGTGAATGCCCCGGCCCTGGCCCTTCTTTCTGATTGGCTGTTCACCACCTTGAATCCAGCTGACCTTTTTCCCATCGTGTGCTTGAGCAGTCGACTCATCATGAGCCACGAGCACATAGCGGGGACTGTCCGGTGGGGCCTCGGCATCACGGGCTTCTCGCATTACATCGCCAATTTCATACCGCACTATCCGAGGCCGAAGAGCAAGGATCTCGGGTATGAAGCGATTTTGCCGATCGTTCACAACGTCTGGGCATTCGTGTCCATTGTAATAAATTGCCTTTTTGTGGATTGTGAATGCGAATCCATCTTCAATCATCACGCGACGGATTGTCGAGAGGGAAATTCCATTACTCCGAAGATGCAGCCTTTGGAGGACCACTGATTCAAAGTGGTTCCTCAGTCCCTGTGGGATTTCCTTACCCAGAATCTGCTGTGCGTACGTTTCCGCCTCAGCAAATGGCAATTCTTTCCACAAAACATTTGCAATTTGGCAGGATTGATGGCCCACTTATTTGAGCGCATGTATGATCGCAACTCCGCGCGGATAATTGGGTCAGAAACAAGTGAATATGTCTTCGCGTGAGTTCCTCTCTTCAACTGAGGGAGCTCTCTTTGCTTCACCCAGATGTGCATCCACCGGTGCACTTGTTGTCCTCCCCACTCTCTTGCCATCATCGCTCTGACCGCCGCGGCATGGGAGGCTTCAATCGCCCCCATCTTCTGGTTGACCATCACATGCAAACATGCTTGGATCGCCTGTGCACGGTAAGCCTGTAGCGCATTCCCCCCACCCTCAAATGTGTGTTTCTTCGAGCTGATTACTCCTTTGATGTCTTTCAGGGCTTCGGTGCGTGCTTCAAGAGCACGCCTTTGTCTGTCTTCCCATTGCTCTTTGATAGGTACGTTGAGTCTGCGCCGCTTAAGAGCTGAGTGCTCTGTTACAGGTGGTTCATGCGCGGCACCAGTTTGCACGGGGGAATCATGGGTGACTGCGTGGCGTTCATCATACCAATCATCAAGGCTGTCTTCTTCAAGCACAAAGGCGTCGTCCTCCAGATCAGATAAGTATCCATCAAATATTTTTTCGTTCATATCTGACACTGGTACAGGTGAAGGGGCAGGGGCAGGGATCGCTTAAGGCGCAAGACTGGCCGCACCTTTGATGGTGTGGGATTGGATGGGGGCACGCGCATGCGAAGGACCTGGGACCCTTTCCGGTGCAAGAGCGGCCACAGCGACGTCGAAGACAGTGTGGGTATGGGCACTTGAAGGCCTGGTAGGTGCGCTCAGGGTCTCGGCTTGGGCACTAACTGATCTGGCTTCAGGGATATGGGTGGGGGCAGGAGAATGTCCCAAGACACGGACGGTGATGCCATCCAAAGAACCCACGACATCTGGGGTGCAGGCAGGATCAGGGGCGTGGTTGAGATTGCAGGCGCGAGTGGGATTGGGAGGGTGTGAGGGGCCGTATGTGTGCTCAGGGATGGCGGCGGCGTCAGGCATGAGGGATGGTGGGCCACAAGTAACAAAGTAACTTCGGAACTTCGCCACAGATGCACTGGAATGGTGTATTCGCACATTGTAACGCCACCACTGGCGTTAGTCCGACTTGGACTGCGAAAGGGCGTTTACGACTTAGCAAATTCTGTCCTTCAAGGTCGCGCGACTTGCAGTCACGAGATACACGGCGCCTGTATATGGGGCACGTGACCTAACTCCGTACACTAGGGCAAGTCGTGCCACTAGGTAGTCCGATGATCGACTAAGTCGACTTGCGCGGCGAGGCAAGCGAAACACGCGTGAGAGAGAAGAGAGGAAGTGGTGATTGAAGAAGACCAAGATGGCGTATCTTGGTCTTATCGAGCCACTATTTATACATGAAGGAGGACGCTTTAAAGCTCCTCTTGAAACCGTACGACGAATAGCGTAAGTAGCTCGAACCCTACTACAGCTATCCTAGGAGTGAGTCATGCCACATCGGCATGTGATACTACAGTCCGCTTACTGATCTACTGAGTCCATGACATATTACGACTTACTAAGGGAGTCATCACCATATAGTAAGCGTCCACTTCTGCGAGTCGTGACATCACCCCCTTTTCAGCCGCGACGACCACGGCGCCGAGGAGCTGCGATACCTCCTAACCAACCTTCCTGAACCGACTCTACTCGGTTGTGAATGTCCGCCATCTCCAGCCTGAACTTCGACTTCGCGAGGTCGCCCTGGATCCCGCCTAACGCCTGAGAGAGGGCTAGGAGCCTATGCTCGATGCGCTCAGCCTCCTTCCTCAACGAGCGAAACCTGTGTAACTCAGCTTTGAGCCCCACGTCCCTCAACTCGTTCACCGCGGTATCGAGGCGATGTTGGTTGGCGTGTCCGGTGGCGAGGGCTTGAACCTCGAGTTCCGTATAGTATGGCTTGCCTCGCTCCCGGACTTGCGGCTCGGCGTACAGGGGTTTGGAGAAGGTCTTGTCGCTGTCCGCGGCGAGCGCAAGGACCAGCGGATCCGGAGTCATGATGACCTGGACGTAGGCGGCTTGGGTGGTGACCCCCTGGGAGTCGGTGATGGGGAAGTGGACGAACTTGTCCCCTCGGTTGTGAACGTAACCGTAGGGGGCGAAGCGGGCGTCGGAAAGCCGGCGATTAAGCACGGCTGTGTGGTGTGATGTAGAGGGGAGGTCCACCCTCAGGGAGCCTCGATAAAGGGGGCGGCCCACCGTGTCGAGCGTGTAGGGCGTTTCGTCGGGGTGATCAGAGTCGGTCGTGGAGATAATGAACGGGTGCTCAGCTGGATACCATTCTTTCAACTCCCGCTCGGGTTGTTCCTGGATTTGGCGCGCATCATCGCGTTGAACAACTTCCTCCTCTCGAGGATCTTCGTTCTCCTTGTTGCTGCCAGCGCTAGCTGCTCTAGCCTCCACCTCGCCGCTGTCTCCCGCCACTCCTCCCACCGTCGCGTGTTCGGGTTCTTGGCCATGGTCGACCCAGTACTCCACTCGAACCGGGAGAGGTCCCGGTGAGGGAGCCGCACAGTCTCGGAGAGCTGCGCGAAGCCGATCAACTTCGGCCTGCGAATAGGGCGTGACGTTGAGGCGCTGGCCGTCGGGGCGAGCATCCAATAGGTGGCGGGGGTGTTGGGGTTGTCGAGATCTTCGATGACCGCGAGGTTGTCGACGGCGGCTGTGAGTTCTTCATGGGTGAAGGACCCCCTGAGGCGGGGAGCCGCATGAGAGGAGTAGGTGGAAGAGGGAAGGGACATTGTTGGTTGAGTGAGGAGTCCAGTGTGGTAGGATGGAGAGGACTTAGCGTCGTTGTACACGCTTATATGTGCTCGGGCGGCGGTTGAACTCCGCTCGTACTCCGCTATGGCTTCATCAGCGAATACGTCATTCTTGTCGACCCACTGATTCTCCGAGTCCGGATAGCCCTTCCATTTCACGAGGTATTGGAGTTTCCGACTCCTGCTGAAATGCCGTGAGTCTAGAATTCGCTCAATTTCGTATTCCTCCTCGCCGTCAACTAGATCCGGTGGCGGGCGCTGGAAATTTTCTCCGTGTAGGGGCGTCTTGCGGTAAGGGGTGAGTAAATCGATATGAAACACGGGGTGAATGCTCCACTGCGTGGGAAGTTCGAGTTGATAATTAACCAGTGACAACACTCGTGTGATTTTGAAGGGTCCATGTCGACGTGCCGCTAATTTGGCCGTTGGCTGATTGGTTCGGAGATGTCGTCCTTCCAGCCATACTTGGTCCCCTATTTGATATTTGGGCGTATCTCGGTGTTTGATCCACAGTGATTGGGCCTTTTGATAAGGGTCTGGGCTTCCTTCCGTGCTTCTCGGAATTGTTGGAGTCGCGTGAGAACCTGTGGGATGGGGGACGGCTTATCGATCCAATCAGCGCGTGGATCATAGCCCATCATTAGCGAGAACGGGGACTTCCTTGTTGCCTCGTGCGGCCAATTGTTGTGCGCGAATTCCGCCATCGGTAGGAAATGCGCCCAGTTATCTTGACGCTCGTTGGCCCAGAACCTTAGGTATTGCTCTAGCCACTGATTGGTTCGTTCCGATTGTCCGTCCGTTCGGGGGTGATAGGCCGTGGAAATGTTCTGATAGATGCCTAGGATTCGGCACAGTTCGCGGGGTGAATTGGACGCGAAGCGTGGATCTCAATCACTGATGATTTTTGCCGGTAGTCCAAATCTCCGGAATATATGAGTGACGTACAGCGCTGCGGTTTCTTCCGCCGATATTTCCTCGTTGCAGGGGATGAAGACGGACGCTTTGGTGCAATCGTGATCCGTTACCGTAAGGATAGAATCGTGCCCCTGCGAAACCGGTAATTTAGTGATGAAGTCGAGGGCTACGACTTCGAACGGCTTAGCGTCGGGTATTGGAGTGATTGGCGTTAGTGGTGCTCTCGTTGGGCGGTTTGTTGACTTGTGGCGCTGGCACTCCGCGCATCCTTGAACGTACTCGGTTACGTGCTTCAGCATCTGTGGCCACCAGTGGGTTCGTTCGATGATCTTCGACGTCCGTTTGATTCCTGGGTGTCCGTATGTGGGGGGGTCGTGATGGTTGGCGATGATGGTGCGAATCGCTTCTAGTCCTCCCGTGATCACCCTTGCTCCTTGCCGGTACCATACTCCGTCAACTCGTTTGAGTTTGTGTGGGTCTATCCAGGGACGTAAGATGTCCTCGTCTTGCTCGTGGGTTTCGGGGGTTTGTGACGTTAGGGTTCGTACGAATACCTCTTCTGGTAGTACTACGACGCCTTCGTTGTCTCGTTCTCCTCAGTCGTAATCGGGTCTTCGGGATAGTGCGTCGGCCGCGTCCATTGTTGGTCCCCTTGATGTGATGGATCTCGAAGTCGTATTCCATGAGTTCGAGTACTTCTCGGGCTACGCGACGACTTATCTTTTGGGGTGATTTCCAGTGTGTGAGGTTGAGGTGGTCGGAGAAGATCTTGACCTTGTGTGGTGAGCCGGCTAGGAATGGCCTCCAGTGTCGCAGTGCTTTGACGATTGCTAGAAGTTCTAGGTCGTAGATGTCGTAGTTGCGTTCGGCTTCGTTTAGGGTGGCGGAGAAGTATCCTATGGGGTGCCGTTTTCCATCTGTTTTCTTCTGTAGGAGTACTGCGCCCACTGCATATCCTGACGCGTCCACTTCGAGTTCGAATTGGTCTGTTAAGGTGGGGTGTGCCAGTACGGGTTCGCTGGTGACGAGCCGCTTGAGGGTTTGAAAGGCCGTTTCTTCTTCTTTACCCCATGTCCATTCGGTGTCTTTGCGGGTGAGTTTGTTGAGTGCTCGGGCGTATGTGGCGAAACCGCGAATGAAGAGGCGGTAAAAATTGCAGAAGCCTAGGAAGGAGCGTACGTCGCGTACCTTTGTGGGGGTGGGCCAGTCGCGTATGCCTGCAATTTTGACGGGGTCCATGCGAGTTACCCCCTTTTCAAGGATTACCCCCAGGTAATCCATTCGCGGTTGGTGGAATAGGCACTTCTCCAGTTTGAAGTAAAGGTCGTGGTTGAGTGCGATCTGTAGGACGGCGCTGACCGCGTCAATGTGCGCTTGCAGACCTGCTTCCTCGCTGGTGGCGATGCCAATGTCGTCCATGTAGACCCGTATGATCGTTCCGCGTGCTTCGTAGTAGGGGATAATGTCGCCGAAGATGTCGTTCATCATGTTTTGGAAAGTGGCCGGGGAGTTGGTGAGTCCGAAGTACATGACGAGGGGTTCAAAGAGTCCATATTTTGTTTTGAAGGCGGCTTTGGGTTCGTCACCCTCTTTGACTCGTATGTTGTTGTACCCCCATCGCACGTCAAGTTTGGTATAGATGTGCCCATTTCCCAAGTCGTTGATGAGTTCTGACATGAGCGGTAGTGGTATTGGTTACGTACTGTACAGGCGTTGATCTTGCGGTAGTCTTGGACCAGGCGTAGTTTACCGTCCTTCTTCTTGATGAAGAAGAAGGATGAGGCGTATGGTGATTTTGAGGGTCGTATATAGCCCATCTCAAGTTGCTCGTCCAGCCATTTGCGCAGTTGATTGTCTTCGTCTTGTGACATAGGGTAAATTTTGCAGTCGATACTCGCCGGGGTGTCTGGTTTGAAGTCAATAGCGTGATCCCAGGGTCGTGACGGTGGGAATCGATGGGAAGCTTCTTCGCTGAAGATCTTCACGAAGCGTTGATAAGGTTCGGGGAGGATGGCTGCAACGGTGTTCTGGTTCACGGCGATGGCTAGTTCCGTGGCCGTGGTGCGTATCTGGCATTCTTCCTCCAATTCTTGAATGATGTCTTCGGCTTCGTTTTGAGTAATTATACCGGCGATGGTGGTTTGAGGTTCCGTCGGGTTGATGGAGCGGAGTACTATGGGTAGTGCGTCTTCGTGAATGGTGGCGTGGGTCCAGCTAATGGTAGGTTCATAAGTTGCGAGCCACGGATAGCCGAGGACTAGGTCTTCGTTTCCGATGTCTGTAACTAGGAATCTCATAACCTTGTTAATTCCGTTGGTTTGGACGTCGAGATCGACGAAGTGAGTGATGGACCCAGCTTTATTCTCGGTGTTGTCTATATTCCATATTTTCTTGGGTCGCTCGAGGGTTTGCAGCCCGAGACCCATGCGTTTCGCAAATGCGGGTCTTATAAAGTTGTCGGTGGCGCCCGAGTCAACGAGCCCTTTTATGTCGGCCATGGAGTAACTGGTACGAATCGAGACTGGAATTCGGAGCGATCGGTAGCGAGTCATGATTACAGAGTTACAATTAACTGCCCTCACCCAGGCCGATGGGTTCAGGCGTCCTGAAAACCCTCTTGGGTCCACAAGTCTTTGAATATGAGGTCCTTGACCTCGTCACTAGCTCCCCGTATGGTATCCATCCATCCCTTTGCCTGTTCTTCGGGAGTTGCTTCGGCGCGGCGCGCAGTGGTTGGTTCCTGACTGTAGTAGTCGGTATCCGCACTTCTGCTGGTGCTCGCACGTGGCTGATACGGCTGTCTCGGTTTCCTGGGTCGCGTGCAGTCTCGTGAGAAGTGGCCAGGATTGTTACAGTTGTAACAAATGACTTCCCTCATGTCGCGGCGTTGCCCGCCTCCTCTGGCTTGTCCTGGGCCTCCCCTGGGTGGGAATGGTGGTCGTTGATAATTTCCTCTGTTGGGGTCTCCGACTTCCGCGACCCGAGCGTGGGTGCGGTCTGCCGAGGTGTCCATGGCGTTTGGGTCGTAACGCGGTGGTTGGAATCGCGGTGGAGCCCATTGTGGGGCGTATCCCCGCTGCTGTTGAGGGCGAGGTGGTGGTGGACCGCGAGGTGTGGTGTTGAGCCCTAGTCGCGCGCGCAGATGGATGTATTGCTTTTGTCGTCGCAGCGCGGCCTCCTTCCATTTGTTGAAGGTTTGGGGGTCGTCTAGTTCGTATATCTTTGTGAACAGAGCCTTTGGCAGTCCCGCCGTGAATCGATCCAGTGTTTGGCGGTCGTTGAGGCGATAGTCAGCCTTCCGTGCTAGCTGCTCAAAATTGGTGACGTACGAATCAATATCGTCTCCAATCATTTTGAATCCTTTGGCCAGTGTGGCCTGCGCCTGCTCCTGCTCGAGTACGTTTGAGAAGCGGTCCGAGAATCCGGCCGTCAAGGTGTCCCACAAGAAGGGGTCGTATCGGTTTCGTCCGTGGTGGAGTTCGTTGTTGAGCCATTGGAGGAAGCCAAGGGTCCAGTTGGATACCCTGGGTCCTTTGATGAAGCCCAGAAAGAGTAGGCATCGTCGATAGACATTGGTCATAATCGGTGCCTCTGCGTTTTGTCCCCAGTAGATGTGCCATTGAGTAAGAAATGATTCGTACTCATCTCGATTGCCGTCAAACGTGTTGGGGGGTTCTCCCACTAATTTGTCCGTCCCATGGGGTGCGATCGGAGGTAGTCCCGCTGCCGGCGGGGGTGGTGGTCCTCCGCCGAAGGGATGTCCTCCGCCTCCGCCTCCGAATTGAGGTTGTCTTCCGCCTCCTCCTCCTCCTGGCGGGCCTTGGCCGAAGCTTCCTCCTGGCCGTCTGGGAGGGGGAGGGCCTCCCGCACCTGGTGGTGGGTCTGGCATGTCTGGTCCTACGGCTCTGAAGATTGTGGCGTCGTCCGCGGTCATGCGGTGTCCTGTGGCGGGGTTGATCGGTCGTAAGTGGGCTTCGGCTTCCTCTGCGATTCTTCGTGCTTCTTCGGTTGCAAGCTCTTCTCTGGTGACTGTTGCTGTGGCCATGCCTGCGGGTGCGTGGACTTCGATATCCTCGGGCTCGTTTATGCGAAGGGACTCAGCTGTTTGTATGATTTCTCCGACTTCGGACTTGTTGTCTGTGTTGGTTTCTTCGTCTTCTCCGCTAGTTTCGGATGGTGCGGAGGTTCGGGGTTCCGAGGTGCTGGGTTCCTCTTCTGGTTGCCCGTCGATGCGTCCCCACTGTTCTCGGGTGGGCAGGTTCCTTGCGTCGATGTCGCAGTTATAGTTTCTCCCCGCGGGCCGTACTGCGTCGTATCGGTTATCTATGGGATTCCACGTAATCTCAACCCAACACAAGTTGTCGAAATTGAACTCAACGGGGCGGTATCGGGTTGGCCCCGACGCGAAGTCTACGAAGTAGCCTGTCTCCCCGCGATATTCTCTCCACCGGGCGGCTCCTAAGAATTGTTCTGGTACGTTGCGATCTCCCCTACGTTCAAGGGAGTAAGTCTGAAAGTTTCTCCACTGGTCTCGAGTTGTAAACGCCACGATGAGGGATCTTGGTCTTAATGTAACGCCACCACTGGCGTTAGTCCGACTTGGACTGCGAAAGGGCGTTTACAACTTAGCGAATTCTGTCCTTCAAGGTCGCGCGACTTGCAGTCACGAGATACACGGCGCCTGTATATGGGGCACGTGACCTAACTCCGTACACTAGGGCAAGTCGTGCCACTAGGTAGTCCGATGATCGACTAAGTCGACTTGCGCGGCGAGGCAAGCGAAACACGTGTGAGAGAGAAGAGAGGAAGTGGTGATTGAAGAAGACCAAGATGGCGTATCTTGGTCTTATCGAGCCACTATTTATACATGAAGGAGGACGCTTTAAAGCTCCTCTTGAAACCGTACGACGAATAGCGTAAGTAGCTCGACCCTACTACAGCTATCCTAGGAGTGAGTCATGCCACATCGGCATGTGATACTACAGTCCGCTTACTGATCTACTGAGTCCATGACATATTACGACTTACTAAGGGAGTCATCACCGTATAGTAAGCGTCCACTTCTGCGAGTCGTGACACACATAGCCCAATGAACATATTCATGCAGAAAGTATATGCCTTTTGTGTGTTTTGTCGTCACTCTCAGCTTTTGTGTTGAGACGACGCTTCTCCCATCTCTGTGTGTGCTCTGAGTTCCCAGTGTAATACCCTCGGATGCGGGACTCCGCTCTCTTCCAATTGTCCCCAGAATGTGTGATCTTGTCAAATAAAGTCATTTGCCATACAGCATCAGCCTCACACTCCATCTCATGCTCAAGGCTTTGCATGAGCTCCGGACCTGCCAGTTCTTCAATCCCATCGGTTCCGCTGTCGGTCTCTTCTTCATCCAATCCGGAACCTTGCAAATCGTTTTCGCTCTCAGAAGAGCTCAAGAGGGTGATTTGTCGCTGTCGCTGTCGTCCAGCGCGTGCACGGGCAGCAGCGTTAAGTTGGGCCTTTGAGGGTGGCATTTGCTGGGGGAACTTTCATAGAGAACACCTTTATCATTAAAATTTACTTGCTGTGTTTATGCGAAACCAGCACAGCGCACACTGTACTGGGAACAAAACCAAAACAATATGATAGCGCTGACAAACTTGCGCCGTGTGCAGTGGCACCATCCTCAGCAGTGGCACTGGGATGACCAGATGTGTTGGTGATGATGCCATCAGATGCGCCCATGAACGCCCAGAACTCTAATACAGTACACCAAAACAGTACAATCACCCTGACTTCGCTATGACTCGGATATATTTCTCGTAGCGAATTGGCCGGTCACGTGTACGATTACATAAGCTATTCAAAGTTGGTGGTGACTAGGTGACGCGCGCCATAGGCGGCCAAGCAGATGATAGCTCACACATTACAATCGAATGTCAATGCCCGCCTAGCTCAATCGGATAGAGCGTCAGACTCTTAGGCGGGTGTTCATTACACCTCTGTAATCTGAAGGCTGCGAGTTCGACCCTCGCGGTGGGCTACTACTTTTTGCGTGCCACTGCCAGTGACCATCCGAAGTCGACCACATGTCACAAGTCGTCAACAGGATGTCATTTTCCACGCATCCCCGGATATTGGGATAGAATGGGACTCGATATAGCTTGTCAGAGTCGTTGCTGGACTAGGTGCGCCGCTAATTTCGCTGAACCACTACGTCTTCTTGCGCGGGCTGCGAATGTCGCTTTCCGAGACGAATGTCGGCGTGTCGCCCGGGCCAGAAGTAGAGGCTGCCATTTTGGTGGCTTAGAGAGATGCAAGTTTGCGCTTTGCAACAGAGCCACCCCCCCTTTCAACCGTTTTGGTGGTAGCTTGTATTTGCCATGTCGTCAGTCGTTGATTACTACGAAATCGGCCGGATTAAGAATCTGCAGGTAAAGACGTGCGTCGGTAGTCGGGGATGGCAAGATGGAAGAAACCTTCGTCGTCGCGAGGTGCGGCTTGCTTCTGGGAGCTCGCCATTCACTTTTTATCCCTGTCTTCGCCGTCATTGATGTCGAGACTTTCACCATTACTCTCGACATAGATCCAGCCTCCGGAGTCTGATGAATCATCCGACGACTCTGTCCTCATCCCCCCCCCCCTGATATTTCTTGTGACGGTGCGTTAATCGGGGCCATCGCACATTCCTCAGGCTCTTCATCCTCATCCTCGTCCTCAGTAAGTGGCGCATCCGTAAATCTTCAATTCGTGTGGTGCATCGAGTCGAAGGTCGCATCCAACGACCCGCACACAAGCCCCATCTGGCGCCCCTCTCACAGTTTGTTTGTCTACCGTCCACGCTCAAAGATTAGAATTGTCACGCACGACGGACGTTAGAAACCCACCATACATCTTCATCTTTGGCTCGCGCTTTATCTAATTACGACACGTTGACATTTTGGGCGGCTTTGCCATATCATCCTCGGAACTTGAAATGACCCCCGCTTCTGGGATGGGCGGGGGTCTACGCGGCCGACTACACGGCCGATCGCGCCGGGTCCCAATGGGACGCGGGAGGAGGCTCCGACGCGAGATGCACGCGTTGCGCAGCACGCCTTCGATCTCATACCCAAGCGGCCAACGGAGCCACTTTAGCTATTAGACGAGGAAGCCTTCTCGATATGTTGCTGTATCAGAGAACTCATAAAGGTATTTGAAATTGCAGGGGAAACCGTAGTTATCACAGAAGAGGCAATGTGAAGTAGGTAAGAGGGACTGAGAGTAGTATAAGGTGGGACAAGATACGGAGAGGAAAGGCACAGGACAAAGGAGTGACCGACGCGAAGGGTCAAAGCGACAAATAACCTTGGGGGCCTGGTACGGTGCAAGTGGTTCACCAGAGAGTGGCGAGACCGTGCCAGGACGCATGTCCTGCGTAAGTTTGAGATAGCCAAGAGGGAACGGGAGGCAAGGTTTCAGGCCCAACGCCGGGGGTGGTCCCACGGCGAATGCTAGTAACTGCCACTTAGCCCTGTTTTTCTGAGGGGCGGGTCGAGGAACTGCCACCGGCAGTGTCCGAGGGCTCATCTCTCTTGAACCAGACGGCCAGTACGTCGATAACAATGGGTAAGATCAAGATGACGGAGGCAATCTGGCCAAAGGCCCATTCATTCTCCGAGCTATTTTTGAGGATGATCGGGTGGTTGCGATGAACCTAGGAGGGTTTCATAAGTACGCCTCCCGACGTAGGAAACTCCACTGACCATCAACTCCATGGTCACGACACTGTAGATTGCGGCTCTGGTGTGGCGAGTGTCGAATTAGTACTATCGTGAGAAGGAAGTACCGAAGAAACGCACAGTGTAGATAAAACCCAGAAGACCCGACCAACACGTTTTATCCTCTCCTCCCACTTGGCATTCAAATGTTTCAATTTCTGTTTCACGCGCATATTGGAATCCGGAAACAGATTGCTGAAGGCTTTCACCACCGTGCTAGAGGCGCCCGCCGCCGTAGCATAAGGGCCCACCACCCCGCTAGAGGCGCTCCTCAGCCCGCGAGAGACCCCATCCAGCGTATCAGAGACGAACCCTAAGCGCCCGGGCGGATTCTCGGCGGAAGCCTGAGACTCGCGTCGAAAGATATCTTCGATGTGTTTCTGCAGTTTGAGAGCCATCACGAGAACGAAAACCAAACCGACCGCACACGCGGCGAGGCCAACGAAAGCCAAGATCCGTAGCCAGCCAGCGGTGGCCCGGACGGTGACGAAGAAAAAGACATATTTTACGAAGTGATTGCATTCTGGCTGCGAACCAAATCGCGAGTCTTTGATCCACAAATAGAGCACCCAAGGAATCAAAATTATGACCTGTAATACCTGAAAGGCGAGGGTAATGTTCATTTTGAACTTGGAGACGGGTTCTTCGTCTCTTCTCGTGATATATCTCTTTGCGCCTGTATTCCCGGTTCTGATCAACACTATGCAGCAGTTCCCATCCGGACAAGAGCCATACCGTAGAGATGAAGGAGTACGAGGCATATTAGTACTTGCGTCACGAAGAGAGCGTGATACAAGTCTAGCCGTTTTTGTATGGTTTGGACGACGGCAGTAATGAGAACGGCGAGACCATAGAAAATTGAATTCGCAAAAAGGTCGTCCAAAAGGTCGGTAGTAGGTCCTTCCTCGCCCTCAGGGGGCGGGAGTACAATAGCCGAAAGGAGTATCGTGACATAAAGATTGACGCGAGTCTGAGAACTCAGTTTGTCAGATCTCCAAAAGACAAAGTAGCTCAAGAGTAACAGGTCAGACCCCGATTCCCACTAAATCTGAGTTTCCCACAATACCACTGCAGCAAGTAGTACCGGCCATGACTAGCATGACTAGGCGTAAATGGCGCGGGAACAAGAACGGGATCAAGACGAGAAAATGAGATGACAAGACGAAGTGCGAGCGCCTCGATTGGGCCGGACTCGAGCTGAACACGTAGAGTCGAGGGGGGATAAGTAGCGGCCGAGCACTGTTTTGTTCAGCAGGAAGAAATAGGTTAAATACTACGGGCGGAAAAAGAAGGGGCAAGGTAGGAGAAGGAAAGACAAGTGCAGGTGTCACGGGCGATAGGGGAGACAAAGGGATGGGAATGAGATAAAGAATCTAACTAAGAAAGGGGAAATGGAGGTCAGGCTACGCAAATGAACTCCAGTACTGTACGCACTGGGGTCGTGATTGCAAGTACATGACAGCAAGAATGTATGTGTGCAGACGTGAGACGTGACCGGGTGACCCGTGAGGCCGTGAGGAAGGGGATGTTACTGTAGCGGGGTGCACGGCGCACGCAGATTATGATCCTCGTTTCTATCTATGATCCTAGCTGTTTGGGTAGAAAAGGAAGCGAACGTGGTGATCGAATAGGGCATTTTCGCACCCCGAGATTGATAGCCTGAGTAACCGCTGGCAAGGCGTGTGTCTGCTGGCTGCATGCAATGAGAGTAATTCACGCCAGCAGGATCACCAATGGGTGTCGCGCCGACGGTAAGATTGTGGAGGAAGTAATGGAGATTGAAGGCCTTGGAGTCTGCGTGTCCGATTCTAACTCTAGAACGGGTATTGTTGGTCGTTGTCTTCTTTCTTCCATTCCTTCTCTGGAGATGTGAAGCATGTGAAGCCTTCTTCACACGAACACTCGTAAACTACAGGCGCCGAGTGTACGCCAGCGTGAAGAGAGCGCTGAGCCGAGGTTTCACGACCTCCTTCGGGACTGAATATTAGTGAATCCGCACCTTCGGAAACTCCGTCCATGTCTTTGAAACTTCATCGAGCTTCATCCACACCTTCGCCATTGTATCCACGCATTCGTAACTTCATCCACCCCTTCAAAATTGCCAACTATATATTCACCCCTCTGAGATTTTACTTCACATCTCGTTGTACTCATAAATAAATACGAGATATTTTTTTCCCTCATAACATGTCCACTCAACCGTTCGGAAGATCGTTTGGAAGATTCCCTACTGCCAAACTGGCCGCCGACGATGCTGGTGAGCTGGAGTTCACAGGATTCTCACTGCATGGGCCAGACACCTCAAAAAACTATGTCAACACAATCACAATTCCCCAAGTGATTCCCACTTCAACGGATCACCAGAAGCCTGTACCCACTGGCATGGCAGCAGGAGCCAAAAGCTCGTTCGGTGCTGACCCCAAGAACTGCAGATACCAGATGCAAGTTGTTCACGGTCGACACTTTCCAGCGCCACTGGCAGCCCCATCTGCTGCTGCCCCTCACGCTCTACCGTACTATGATTGTCATCTACGCTTTACTCGCATTTTTCCTTTCTCCCTGTGTTGCCTCGCCTATTTCCACTTCCCTCAACCTTGCCCTCAACAGTGGGTCGGTGGTAGTTTCGCTCGAATCGTTCTGACTTACGTCTACTCTTTCTCTCCTCCCCTTGTCTCAACCAATCACCCCTGTAAGTTATTGTTATTTGGACGTCAATCTCAATTTGAATCGGATCATTTGATCGACAATATACCCTGAAGATGTTTGTATCTGGGTCAAACCTTCCTGTTCAACAACAAGACACTGACTGCTAGGACTGGAGCGTGGACCTACTGGTACGTGACGTTGTTAATACCTCGGTAGGGATTCCACTGAGACGGCGCACATAGCATTTACTTTGTCATCTTGCTTGGGGGTACTACTGACATGAGTGGCGAACTTGAACCCCGCACAACCTGCACCACGGTGACAAGGATGCAGCTGCAGGTACCTTGGTGATGATGTCCCAACAGTAATTCTGACATGCCTGCTCAGGAGTGAGCCGCGAGGTGTGTCACGCCGCCACAACAAACACGAAGGACGGACGGACCAAAAAAAAAGGGAACTGGCCCCATCAAGGCGGAACCCGAGACACGCCTCACCCTCTTTCGACTAGCTTCTTCACCATGATCACAGCAGATTCCGCGGCGTTGGGGCCGAGTAGAGAAATCTGCTGCGACTCAACGGTGAGTTACTCAAGCTGGCCCTTTTTTAATTCGCGAGCTATCTCTGCGATGTCATGTGTGTGACCCGTTTTATTTCATATCAGAAGAGCATCGCGGTCACTCCCGTCATTTCAGACCGTCGCTAGTCCAAGGATATGAGGTCAAGAAGATCCAATCGACCTCAACGTCTCAACCCTGCCCTCTATGCAGACGCCAAATTCAGACTCAGAATAAATTATTGTCACACCCGAGCGTTTCTTCTCACAAAGGAAATCTGTCATGGTTGTCGAGCTTCTCGACTTTCTACAAAAGACCGGAGCTGCCTACAACCCGCTTGATCGATCAGCGTCACTCGCACAACAAGCGCCGCGCTAGTCTGACCGTCAGGTAACCAGCGACTCGATGAAGGGTCAGGCCGGTCGGGACTCAGGAGGCTCATGTTGTTCATTTGGGAGAACCTTTGCCCAGAGCCGTCCAATCCAGCTCAATATAAGATGCCTCCACCCTCCTCCCTTTTCGAGTCCGAGAGATCTCTCTTACTCGTCGTCTCATGATTTTTCTCCTCTTTTACGTCCTCGCCTTTGTTCACGCTGTCCCCTTTGTAAAGCGTATCGTCGTCAGTCCACAGATCACGTATCCAAAGGCATCCACGACTTGGAATGAAGGCGATAAGGTTACAGTGACGTGGTGTGTACAACCCTCCTTACCCTACCTACGCAGCCGTCTAATTGATGCCGTACGTGCGCGTATACAGGGACATCTCTGGCATCCCGCGGACAAGCAACTTTACCGGCCAGCTCTTGCTCGGTTGTGTGACGGGCGATAGCGAGAATCTGGACATCGGTGAGTTGACATCCCTCTTCTCCTTGTGCCTTCTCCCTACGCTCCGTAGTGCTGTGTGCACGTTTCATGCGGGAGATAGTTAGGGCTACGTAGGACCACCCCACGCTGACTTCCTCATTTCGTCTTGTTACATTTTCCAGATCGCCCGCTCGCCCAGGACTTCTTCCTCAGCGAGGGCTCAGTGCAGATCATTGTCCCGAACGTTCCGGACGGGTCCCACTATATTGTCGTCTGTGCGTACTTCTTTCTCTCTGCAGAGTAGCTGGACGTCACGTTGACGCAACCACCTCCCCGTGTGCGCGGTTCTCCCATAGTATTTGGTGACTCTGGCAATGCAATTCCGCAGTTCACAGGCGGGTCAACGTCCCCGAGCTTGCTCGTATCTTTCCCGTCAAGCGCAAGTCCGCAGTTCACGATCACAGGCGGGTCCAGCACGACCACGACCTTGAGTCCGCCCTCCATCTCTACGCAACTCCCTACCCCCACCACGCCTTCTTCTCATACCCCCACCTCTCCGTTATCTCCCAAGTCGTCTTCTCCCCCTCCCACCTCGCCTGCTTCGCCCTCCTCCACGTCGACGTCCGCATCTTCCACCCCAACACTCCCAAATTTACCCGCATCTTCCCCATCAACCAGCACCCCCAGGCCGAACTCGGCCACAGCTGCTGCCGCGAATGTGCCATCCTTGTGCTTGGCCGGGACCGCCAACAGTGCGCTCTCTCCACATGCACGTGGCGCAAGTGCAATATTTCTCTGTGCGGCTGCCGTCGCGATGAGCTTCGTGCTAGTCATATAACGTAACGATGCCATACGTACCTACACGAGTTACCATTTTTCCGCGTCTTGCATTCGTTAAAAAGGCAAGTGCAAAGAACTTTCGATATAAACAGTTACGAAAAGGACTTCCGCTTTTTTTTTTTGTTTGTAAAAAGCTTGAATTTCGAGTGCTTCTCAATCTAACCCTCAGCTTTCTGCAGCTCAATCGCACTGGTTCCATGAAACCAACAAGATCTGTGGGATCTAAGGGTAAGGGTTATGGGCAGATCATGACGCTTGTCATGACGCTACAGTAGATATTTTCAACCTCATTCATCCACGCTTTTTCTTGTATGATCCTATTATGACTATACATCCTATTTAACTTTTTTTTGTAGAAAAGGATGGGGAAGTGATGATCGAATGTTACTGTTTTCACCCAGCAGGGCATTTGCACAATCCGGGGGTGATAATACAGTAATTGCTGGCGATGAGCGTGTCCGCTGGCTACACGAGGGCTTCCCGGTTCCTATCTGAGTCGCACCGCCGGTAAGATCGTGAGTCCGAGATCCTAACCCAGTAATTCTAGAACGGGGTAAATTCAAGGCGCTGTTTTCACTTGTTTTCCATTTCCATTTAACCTTCACTAGAGACGTGAAGCTTTGCTTCACATGAGCACTCATAAACTATAGGCGCTGAGTGTACGTGAAGAAAGGTGTGCGGCGGCCATCAGGTGTCGTTACGCATCAAGCGTAACTTGGGGGGAGGTTGGAAGAGTGCGTAAAGTCCGTTGGATAGTACAGGTTACAATGGCCAACTCGGCCCATAGGTACTAGTATTGGTGGACGGCCCTCTGGGCCGTCCGTACGATGCGTCGATTTCGATTTGCCTGCCCAGTTGATCATCGATCATTTCCTCCAGTTTAGCAAGGTCGAGCGTCCCGAGACCTGTGACCTATGGAGCCAACAGTCAACCAACGTTCGAGAAACACGAGCCTGAAGGGACGTACGGGATCCCATCCGGCGATAGCAGGAAATCCATCAGTATTGCAGCCTGGGTTTGAGCCAGACGTAATGTCAGTGAGGCCCGGAAGGCCTGTGCCGTACAGCCAGGGGTTGAAGAAGCCAAGGGGTTGGCTGCCTTTCGAAATGAGATGGTCATTCAACAAAGAGATGATGCCTGCCACGGTCTGTGCGTTGGCGGCCAGCTGAGTAGACGAGGCAGGGCGGAGGGAGGAGAGAAAGACGCACGGGTACAGAGCCACTCGTGCCGGACAGTTTCCCTCCTATGGCCATTAATAACTTGACCGCCTGCGAGGAGATATCTGGGTATCCGCGGCCTTGAGGACTGCATAAATACAAAGTAAATAACAGGTCAGGTCAGATCAGGGTCGGGAACCGACTTGTAGAGGCCGCTATGCTTATCCCCGAGGTTTTGGAGGAAGTTAGATACCGCATTATCCTGGTAGGGATGGCGTTGAAAGTGGATCGAGAAGCCGCCTCCAGATAAGCTCGCTGCCACCTCGGGGTCGTGGCCCGTCGTGCCACCAACACTAGTGACCCACGGACCTACGAAATCACGGCCTGGTGAGTGACTGTGTGCTTATGTCTGTGTACTGCTTACAAGCAGAAACAAAAAGAAATACCACACTCAGGTTGCGGGGAAGATGGGGAGGAACCGGACAGAGGTTTCTCCGGAGCTTCTCTGGACCAAGCAGTCCCCTTCGCCGACGCCCCAGTAGCCGGTCGAAAAGAGGACGCTCACGCCGCGCAAACCAAGCTGACCGAATAGGGTGCACACGCTAAACACATACTCCCACGACAAGGTATGCTCGTACCCGCCGTACGACGTGCTGATTGTCTGCGGGATGTCGTCTTGAGCAATCAAATAGCGTAACCAGCAGAGGTATGGATCATCTATTGGCGAACCAGGCGTGCCACCTGTGCTGTAGTAGATGGTCCGCGTCGGGTACGCCATAGTCTCCGCGTACTGAAGGTTCAGGTTCGCCTCGACGGCGGGGTTTCCCGCCGGATCGTAGATTCCGCCGTTTACCTGCATCACAGTGAATGTCGCGTCTTCTCCATCGGTGCGACATTCCGTCATGAAAAGCGCCAGGTCCTGCTGGCTTGGGAAGTCCCCTCCATAGCCCGCAATCCCGAGCGCGTTCCGGTCTGTCGCTTTGGGAGCGTAGCCCAACGTATTGTACAGCGAGCGCAGGTACGACGGCGCGATAATATCTTCGTCGCGGCTCGACAGCACCGACCCCGCCTTCCCCCGTGCCTCGACTGCCGTGCTGAGCTGCATCCGTGGTCGCATTCCATCCATCAGTGGAGAGCCGAAGTTAGTCGTCGGGACGACAGTTTGTATGTGCCCATGCAGGACCTCTGGGAGTGAGTGACTGATCGTGCGGAGAACCGTGTCGTTCGTCTCGACATGCTGGTAGAGCTGGTACGATGCGCCGAGGATACGATTGGCTTGGGACACGGACACGCTGATGACCCTCAACCAGCTGCCACCGAGTGTCATTGAGGTGGAGGAGGAAGGAATGTCGTAGTGTCCAAGCCAGGAACTGACGAGCTCAAGGGTGTCCGGGTGCGGCGCGATGACCTCGGCGACCTGCTCTTTAGATAAGTGTGCACCATATCTGCCATGGGACCATGGCACCGGTGGGTATATGCGCGCACAAATGGGCGGTGTAGGGACGTACCTTGAGTGCTGAGGGTCGCTGACCTCGTACAGCGCTTCAGCCATGGCATCCTCGCGGTGGGACTTGAGCGCAAGGTGGAGGTCGATCGTGGTCTGATTGGACGGGTGGCCCAAGCTCTGCCAGTTCTTTGGGACGACATCCCATGCATGCTTCACCTTCATTCTGTCCCAACGTGATGCAAGGGGTGTCGCAAAGCCACAGATGAGCAGGGCTGAAAGGGTGGGGAGCACAGAGAGGGCGTGGCAACGCATGCCAAGAAGAAGTCACCAAGACGATAGAACGAGTTTATTCGTCCCGTTCAAGTTAAAAGGGCCAGCGACGCTGAAAGCTTAGAGTTTTATGACGTGTCCCATTGCATTCAACGACGGAGTTGTCAAAATAGAGGTACTGTCCCTATATCAACGATAGCAACAGACTCCTTCCCCTCGGCCCCCGCGTAAGAGACACGTACACCCACCTTCCTATTATACCCAAACTTCAACGCCTGGAACTGACTGGGGATTTCCTTTTGTTTCTTTTTCGTCCACATGTGTGCTCGTCTGCTGATTGCTATGATAGATGGTGTTAGGTCGATTGCTAGGTTATAAGAAAGTAGGCAACTAACAAGGGAAATTCTCCTATTTGTTGATGTTAGACTTGAGTCTTTCCTGGAATTGGCTTCTCTCGTTGATGACAGTTACAGGGTGATCCGTGTTCAGGCGAGCAGCAACGAACTTCTTCACACATGCCACCGGCCGGTTCTCCAAGCAAAGTAGCTCAAGGGCTGGCAACACTTCAGCGGCCCTCTCCCCGGTGATCCATCTGAGCGCAATAACAATGCGCCGTGACAGCTCGTCCTGTACACCCAGCGCCTTCACAGCGGTGAATGGGTGGAGCAGTTCCAACCATCGGATACGGTCGCCTAGTAACTCTTCATATTCCGGGGACCACGAAACAATGATAAGGTGGTCCACGTTCGAGAGCAGGGCAGAAATTTGGCCAAATACCTGACTTATCTCTACATCCTGGGTGGAAAGCCTGAACGAGTGATCAAGTTCGATGTCGACAGTGCTGGGCCAAATGTCTAGTTGCGCGCGCCTAAACTGGGACAGCTTGAAATGTTCTGAACGATCGATGAACTTGCAGAGTTGGGGAATTTGAAAATCAACGCTTTCATCCTCGTCCAAGTCTATGTTCAAGTTCTTGAGCTGAGGAGTGTCTATCTGTGCCACGAAATCCTCCAAATACCCGAAAAGACCGTCGAAGTCAAAGGTAATGAGAGAAGGAAGGACAGTCCGTGGGATGACAGGCAGGCGAATTCGTTCAGGATGGGAAGTCCCCTTTCGGAATCTAAGGGTAAGATATTTGAGCCTGGGCAACGCAGCCAGACCGGCAACCATCATCTCTGGTGAAATATAACCACTATCGGGTATATCGCGAAGGTCGACGCCAAGGAGGTCAGGAGCTGACAAAAGAAGTGTCGGTGCTGCTCAGGCTGGAAATGGAATGCCACATAAGTAGATTCTTTTTAAACGTGGGGCACATAATGCATCAGGAATAACAGTCAGATGGACTGCAGGGCATTCCGGAATAGAAGGGAACGAGGAAGCCGACGAAGAAGCAAAGAAGGCAGCGGAAGGAACATCCTCCCCCGCCTCCCTCCTCCCAACGCTCCTGAAAAGGGGCATCAAGACAAGCAAGTCGGCGGCAAAGCAGTCCATGCAAGCGAAGAGGAAGATCAAGTGGAGGACGGACTGGGAGAAGTCAACGAGATTCGAGAAGCTTAAGCATATTGACCCCTCACTCCCTTCACGCAAATTCGTCGAACTAATAAGCAACAAAAAACTTTCCAGGACAATGGCGAGCAAGATATTCCAGCTCAGAACGGGACACATCCCGCTTAACGCTTACCTACACAGATTCAAGAGAATGACCAGCGCAAAATGCCCGGCGTGCGGAGCGGAGAGAGAAACACCACAACACTTCCTCCTGGAATGCCCGGCATACGCGCACGAGAGGGAGAAGCTAAAGGCGAAGAGAGGAAGCAAAGAGAGGAAGTTCGCAGAGATGCTGTCGAAGGAGAAAGGAATAATGGCGATTGCAAGATACACACAAGCCACCGGGAGATTCAAGCAAGACGCTCAAACCCCCCCAAACTCACAAAACCCGCAACATCAACCCCAAAGCTAAGCCGCCGCCAAGGCGGACAAACGCTCTCCAGAACCCCCGCTAAACAACCCACGATCCGCCAGGCCCCGAACGGGCCGCCTCAAGAAATGAAGAGTTAACGGGCGACGAAGCACACCCGGACGCGGAGGAACAATACCAGTGTTGTACAGGTCAGGCTGACGCCGGGTCACGAGGGTCACGCAAACCGGGTCATGCAAACCTGACTGACCTTTGGCGGGTCAGTCAGATAAAGCGTGAGAAACGATAAGATAAGATCTCTTCTTTTGATTGGTGGTAGCGCCACGCTGCTTATCAAAGCACGATGATGGTGATCCCAATGTCGGAAACCAAGTCAGAAACACTCCCTACTTCACCTGGTTACCTCTCACCATTCCATCCAATTACAAGAAATCCTCCCTGAACCCTGGTTTTCGTACTTTTTAGACGTTCTCTGCACTCACCTGCGCTGTCCCGCGCTCCTTGCCGCGGCTCTCTACGCTTTCTAAGCGCCGCGTTCCCGCGCTTCGCCGCTTTCCCGTGCTCTGTGCACACTCGGCCTCTCACTTATCCCGGACCTGTCCATCACCGAGCTCTGACCTACTCAATTGAAGCTA
This sequence comes from Lactarius hatsudake, assembly GCA_024734325.1. NCBI lineage: Eukaryota > Fungi > Basidiomycota > Agaricomycetes > Russulales > Russulaceae > Lactarius > Lactarius hatsudake. The sequence goes on from JANSJP010000007.1 coordinate 840,357, forward strand.
TTATGTATACAGGACAGCGAATTACTGTAATCTTAGATTTCTAATAGCAGACTTCTTCCCTCGGATTTTTGAGCTCAGTGAGGTTCGTTCATCCCTTGCGTTCCCCAGCACGCCGCACTTGCGCGCGGCCTTAGCGACTCGAACCCAACGCGTTCCCGACCCCAGCGGCCACTCATGCGAAGTTTTGCGCCGCGCCGAAGCGTGCGCGACCGTTTCCGACCACCTGCGACCAACCGACCCCATTCCCGTTCCCGACCTCGCCGCACTCGCGCGCAGCTTTAGCATTTCGACACCGACGCGTCCGGGATCGCCGCGGACCCACATACGACAGCTCGCATTCCGCGGAGGCCTGCGCGACCGCTCGCGACGCTTCACACCCCCTAGACCCTGCGCAATCTTAGATTGTTTCCTAGCGCTTAGGGACATGGTATCAACGAGCTGCTGCTACCAAGACCCCCTAATCTCTGTTCATTTTCCCCGAAGACCCGAGCGTCCCTGCGGAAATGGAGTACTTCTGGAGAGGAGGGATCTGGAATTTGGACGAGGAAATGGAGGTCCATAATGTGTTGTGCTCGGGCCAGGAAAGTACCAGAGAGACGATGATAAATAATATATTGCTGCACAGTGACCTGCTGCTTTGTCTGCGAGACGAGACTGCGACTGCCAAAGTCTGCCATTTCCCTTTTGGGAAACTTCCCACGTACCCCTTGACGCGCCATGACTAAATGACTAAAATATAGTCAGCTGGCGCGGGTCAGAAAATGACGGGGTCAGACCCGGGTCATGACAACACTGAACAATACCGAGGCTCAAACGGAAACGCGCTGCACAACCGCGCGCACCGCAAACCCCCCTCCTTCAAATCCGACCCTTCGCCATGGCGCATCATGCGCCCCGATAAACTCAACACTTGACGAATCGCAAAGCCGCTCATTCATGAGCGGGGAGGTGTAATATTGTGAAGTGGCTACTACATTGGGACAGAGGCAGAGCAAGGGATTAGCAGAGGAAACGTGTTGTAATAGTGCCACATAGGGTCATGTACCCCAAGGCGCACTCAAATGGATTTAAAAAAAAAAAAAAAAAATGCATCAGGAACGACCGGCATGTCCTCATCTTCATTTGATTCAAGCCAAAGCTCTGTCAATGCTGGAAATGCCTCCTGCATCACCGTGGCCATCTTTCCCAACAGTGAGTGCAGCACGAAAAGCTTGACAACGCGGACGCGATCGGGGCGCTCCAGTGCTGCAATGATGTTATCTTCGTCGTTGTCCAGGAAAGAACCCTGCAAGCGGATAACAATGGGAAGGACCGGAAGGTGAGCTATGGTTGTCCTAACAGGTGTTCAGTATGTGCAGAGGAGTTCCAGATTGAGGCGGCACGACGATGCAAATATGATATCTCTCCATGTTCGGCATACATGTGCTAGTCTGTGCCAGTTCCATGGGGGGTCACTTGAGTGAAATAGTTGAGCCAATCGACCAAAATCAAATATCTCTAGAAGGACATTGTCTGGGAGGATGTTCGCAGGTCTGTACGAAGATTAGTGACAAGTCAATTAGTCTGTCATACCGCAAATGAAGGCACAGTCAATAGACACACCTGTGAGAGTTCATTGATATCAACTTGGACGACAGGTGCTTTTATAGCCCCTACGATTTGTGATACGCCAGAGTGCTCTACTTGTTGGCTTAGCAGGGTAGCTGATTACGACGTTCACTGGCAAGTTCAAGTTCAAGTTCGAGCAGACATGATTACATCAGCGGCCACTTTCTTCGGAAAATTATTTACAGAAACGAGGTCTGATACTCACGACAGCTTCATGCAAGCATCATGGCCCGTTAGACTGCCTTTCGGCGTGGATGAATAAACCCAGACTATGAACACTATCGGTGGGGGACGGGAGTGGCGACGTCGTGACATATTGCATGTAGCTTCAAGTTATGGGTTTCCCTTATGGCAGTTCAAGTTGGGGGTAACAGAGTGAGATGTTGTACTCAACGGCATGCAAACACGTCCGAATATACTAGCGGCCGCGGCTTACCAGGCTTTCTGCCTTGTTTCCCACACGCGCCGCTAGCTGCCTGACACTTGCAACTACAAACCTGGGGCCGACGTGTCATAGATCGATGCGGAAGCGGAAATACACTTGGTTCAAAAAAAAAAAAAAAAGCGGAAATACACAGCTCTGGTGTTATCACTCTGAGCGGTTAGTTTTTGAGTTTGGGAATGCAATTGACCAGCAAGTATATGCTGCAGTTCGTTAAAGGCGGCGTCCCGAGATACGTGTGGTCAATATCAGAAATGAAGAGACACGACTCTGGCAATAAGCACAGGATTTTATCCAGTGATGACAGAAAATACATCAGCGTTGCAGCCCGAGTTCGAGCCGGTCGCGATGCCGGGCAGCCGGGGAAACTGCGACCTGAGGCCTGAACATATCACAAAAGTAAAAATGGATCGGTTGGGGCGACACTACGTTGTCTTGGGTAGCTTATGCCCCGAAACTAGCGTAAGAGCCGCCGTATGAGTTTTTTATTCACTGCAAGCTCGGAATTATCACTCGTCGTGCCGCCAACACTGGGACCCAGGGACCTGGGAAATAGTCGAAGCGAGCGGTGTGGTCAACGACCTGCTCCTGCGCCTGTATGCTGCTCGCGAGCAGAGGCAATCAAGACACCATACGTACTACAGGGTGCAAGGGACTTGGGGCGGGGTATGGCGTTGCCGAAGACGTCATTATTGCAGTCCCCGCCGACGCTATCATCGCTACTCTCACGAAGAGGACTCTGACACCGTGGATGCCGAGCCAAGCCGTGCGAACAGGTCGCGCACGCTCCTTGCAAACCGAAGGTCCACCTGTCGCCGCCGTACTAGGCTACGACGTGCTGACAGTCAGGCCGAGCACCGTAGTTGAGCCAGCTGAGTAGTAATGCCGCCCAGCAACGGGTGCTGTAATTGATGTGCGAGGTTGTATTGGAATGGCCGGGAGACCGGGTGGACGAGGGTGAGGCTGTCGGCTTACTATCAGTCATAATCACAACCACTGACAAATCCCACCGTCTAGGTGAGAATTGACTTGCAATTATAATACAAAGCAGCTACTAGTATCGCTTGCGATCGATTCTGCTAAGACCTCCTTTCAGCATGCTTTAGCGCTTCCAGCACAACATGCTAGACACAGAGCGACTGAATAGCAGATATCATATACGCACTTTTCCCCTTTATCTGACTCGAGGCCTACTCCTTCGAAAAGCGCGATGTCTAGAGCGCTTCACACTTGTTTCGGATCACACGTCTCTAGTGTGAGAATGTTGCCAAGTTGCAATGCAGTATGGGCGCCTTCCAAGTTCCCCAGCTGGCCATTACCGTGATTGATATACTGTAACAGTGCCTCCGTCCATAGTGCACATTATTGATGGGTACTCAGAGGTTTGTCAAAGCCTTCGTTTACCGTATGACTAGTAACTGACCGAATTCTTGCTACCACTACCCTAATCAGCCATTGTCCGGCCTCCTGGCCGAGTTTTGCTGAACCGTTCCTATCAATCGGCTCTCCCAGGTGTGTCCAGTGCCTACCAATTGACTGAATACTCAGTACTCAGTCACCACTGCTGATCAACTAGCGTTTATCCGCTCTCCCTACGAGGTGGTCCGTCCTCTGGTGCTAGCTCACATATCGGAAACATTACTCAAGGTGGTTGCGAGAAACAAAGGAATGGATGTGCTCAAGGTATGTCCTTCAGCACCCCCGTAGTGATTACTGATGTCGTGTGTGATGGCGCAGGCGAGAGTTATAGACGTGCAACGACAATCGGCATGCTCCCAGACAACGTCTCGCTCGAAATATTTAGCTTTTATCAAAGCCTCCCTTACCGCGGCATATGGAAATGGCACTTACTGGTGCATATATGCCAGAGATGGCGACAAGTCGCATTTGGGTCACCACACCGCCTCAATCTCCAACTTCTCTGCACATTCGGAACTCCTGTCAGAAGTCTTTGGGTATCTGGCCGGCCCTTCCTATCGTCATTGATTATTCCTTTCTATATTCCATGAACGGCATTATGCCTAGTGACGAAGACGATGTCATTGCTGCACTCGAGCACCCCGATCGTGTATATCATCTCGGGCTTGCAGTGGTAAAGGGCCCGCAGTTGGGGAAGATTGTCACGATGATGCAGGAACCATTTCCGGTGCTAAAACGTCTTGAGATTCGGTCGGCAGGTGTGGATGCACCAGTCCTTCCTGCCGAATTCTTAGGAGGATCTGCACCACGTTTACAGGAAGTCACTTTATCCAGAATTCCCTATCCGACATTACCAGCACTTCTTCTGTCCGCCAGTGAATTCGTCAAGCTCCGCCTTCATAATATACCCCCGACTGGTTACATTTCACCTGAGGCGATGGTCTCGTGTTTGGCCGCATTGCCCAGGCTGTCCTTATTATTGAATTCATATCGGCTACCCCCCGGCCCGACCGAATACCCCCGCCTCCCATAACACGGACTGTCCTTCTTGCTCTCACCTCCTTTCAGTTCAAGGGTGCTAGCGAGTATCTGGAGGACCTCTCCGCTCGACTTGACAGCCCTCGAGTGAATTGGATCGCAATAGAGTACTTGAATCAGCATGTCGACTTTCAAGTTGTACGGCTCTCCAAATTCATCGATCGCTCAGTCGGCCCCAAGCTAACCTTACGCAAGCATGCGAAAGTTACCTTTTTCAGGAACCAGGTCTCCTTCGCCATGCGTTCTCATGCGGACCATTCGTCGTCGGATTGGGTTGCAAGTACTATCATCAGATGTGAAGGGATCGACTGGCAGGTTTCCCACATGGCCCAGGTGCTCAGCCATTTTTCCGCGACACTCTCCACTGTTGTCCATCTCAAGCTCGAGGTCAAGCTCGGCAAAGGCCGTCAATTAACGGACACGGACGATGTTGAATGGCTGCACCTCCGCCAATTCCCTGCCATACAGACATTGGCACATTGCATCTATCCCAAGAACTTGCAGGGCACGTCGCCCTTGCACTGGAAGCCACCACAGGGGAAATGGTCGCCGAAACGTTGCCATCCCTCGACCTGATTTACTTGGCGGGCCACCCGGCATCATCTATTGAGAAGTTCATCGCTGCCCGTCTCTCTGATCACCCTGTAACAGTCGTTGACACCGAAACGGAGTTTGATGAAAAACTTAAGTCCTATGTCAGCGAATAATCTCCCCGTTGCACTTAGGAGACGATCGCGACGCAGACGAATATATTGCTCTATGCTACGTTCATCACCGTGACTATTCGTACATTTGTACAAATGTTAAAACGGACTTCAACTTGTGGAAGCCATTAACCTGCTCAACTATGTACAAGACGCGGTTCAAGCCGCCACCTTGATGTGGGCTCCGAACGTATCGAGTCTGTACCTCTCACGGTCGTCGCGACCGTTTCCCTCATGAAAGTTATAATTCTGATTGCCCAAGAAGGAAGGTCTTATTGCGATTTGTAAGCTGAGCCCGGCCCGGAAGTGTGGGAACCTCACGCTTTACACATTGCTCTCATTGCTCTCACCCTTGGCTCGTCACCGTTACCGTGGTCTTCTCGGGCACCACATCCGTCAGGTCTATTCCGAAAAGACTGGTGCTAGTCCAAGTACAGCCTCCGTCTCCTCATCTACCCCTTCATCGCTAGATGGTCTTAGTCACTCCTAGCCATCCTGGACCAATAGACGACTTTGGGATCTCGTAGCCGCTCTATGTCCCTGCTCGGACGCTGTTGCTCCTGAGGCAAGATGGTCCAACTCCTATCTATTTTGGAGAGATTCGAGTAGAGCCGTCCTCGACGATTAGTGATATCATCAGAATCGACGAATCGCTGTGGGGTCGTGACAGATTCAGCTTCTCGAGTCCGCCGTCTCACCGTGCATCGTGGCACTGTGCTTCCTGTGGTTTTCCCGGCCCGGTGTTGCCCAAATGACCACTCTTCTGTCTTGACAATTGGTTCGTATCCGTGTGGTAGCATGCCGCGATCATGGTTCTATCTCGAGGCCCGCTGGCTATTGTGCGACAACAACGTTTTTTTTTTGGACAGACCATCTTCAGTGGTCAGTTGCACTTGGACCCGGATCGCTCCAGTGTTTGGCAAGGATTTGTGTCTAGCCAACAGGCTGTGCACCGTTTGGAAATCTGTTACTGACTCAATACCCTCTTAAAAAAAGCCACCAACTTTCCGTATTTCTATCTATTCTCTCTTCCGCCTCTTCACCCAGCACACTCAACTAATGTTTCGACGACCTCCCTTTACGTATCTCCAATCCACGACTCATCTCCCGTTCCCATGCCTTGGGTGGCCAGCGGATGCTACCACATGGCGTCCTCCGTCACCTGCATCCATTCATTGTGATTGTTTCCCGATTCGGGTCTGCTCTGCAGGTTTACTTTGAGCAAATACCCGAAGTTAACAAACAATCTTCCTGCCCAGGACCAAGTGCTTCAGACGATCACATGGACTACAGCAACATGCAATTCTCCCGACTGACGATATTACCCCGCGTGCTCTTACTCGGCGGATCCACGTGTAACGCACTGACCAACATCCAGCTCTACTGTAGGCAAGCGCGAGTTTTTTCTGGAGTACTGAGAAGTAGATAAAAGGGCTGCTCATGGCCGACTTTTGTCCTCCACTGGTACTTCTGGACGTTTCAAAACACTCTTGTACCTGCTCCCACTACCCTCTTTCACCAGCCGCCTCCAACCGCTTTGTTTCACACTAATGGTTGCATTTCTTATGCGTCTCCTCTCCGCCGCCGTGGTTGCCTCTCATCTGTTTAACCATGTTGCTTGCATCCCAATTGAAGATGTAACCTCTTCGAGAAACGCGTCTCTGGTCGAACTCGAGACAAGCGCAACACCCGCAGCACCCCATTGGGTTATTTACAGCGACCAGTGGGTTAGCGGTGAGAACGGACCCTCCCGATCCGTCAGCTGTCAAAGTAGGTCCACAACCAGCAGTTGTGGTTTGGCGCGGCTCTTTTCTGATACCGCTACTTAGGGTTTCAATACTTTGTGAGTTTTCCCAGGCAAGGAACGTGCCTGGGGTGTGTGTCTAACACATGCTGCGAAGTATTATTTCTTTCTTGTTAACCTCCGGGGCTGCCGATCAGGCGCTCGAGTGGCAAACCATTTCCGCGTCTGACCGATCGGCCATCAAGTCTCAGTATGCCGCTGCTGGCATCAAGCTCCTCGTGTCCGTGTTTTGGGGCGACTGAAGCCCCAACTACTGCGGGCTCCGACCCTACCGCTGTTGCCAATACGATGGCTGCTTGGGTGAAGAAGTACAATTTGGATGGAGTTGACGTCGACTACGAAGATTTTGGCGCATTCGATGGTTCTGGCGGTTCGGCTGTGACCTGGCTGAAGACGTTCACACAACAGCTGCGCGTGCATTTGCCACAGGGTTCTTATATCCTGACACACGCGCGTGCGTTACTTCTGTTCTTTTCCAAGGATCTTAGATGTGACCACCATCACTAGCTGTCGCGCCGTGGTTCCAGCCCGATGCATGGTCAGGCGGTGGGTACCTTGCCATTGACCAGGCCGTGGGAAGCCTCATTGATTGGGTGCGTGGTGGTTTGTCTAATTTGAATTTGGCGGAACCTTACCTGGATCCATGGTGATGCAGTACAACGTGCAGGTAATTGCTTGAACATTTATAGGCACTTTTTGATATTGATATACATTTTCCTCAACAACTAGTTCTACAACCGTAGGTCTTAACTATATATGCAGAAGATTAACGTTTCTGATTCAATGTTGATCAGAGGGTAGTTCCATGTACACGACGTGCACCGGCCTGCTTACGACGTCTGGTGGTGCTTTCCCTGGCTCTTCAGTCTTTGAGATCAACGCAAACGGCGTTTCTCTAAACAAGATTGTCATTGGGAAACCGGCTGTCCAAAGTGACGCCGCCAACGGATACATGTCTCCCAGTACACTTGCGAGCTGTCTCGCCATGGCCAAGAACAAGGGGTGGAGTGAGTGTAGCGACTCGCCTACGTTTTGTGGTTTCTCATTGGTTGCTCTCACAGGTGCTGGTGTCATGACTTGGGAGGTGAGGACACGTATCTTCTTTGTCTTCATGACCCACCGCTGAGATGGGCGTCATTAAGTTTCCCAACGCCGAAGCCTCGTGGATCTCCTCTGTTCGCTCGAAAGCATTCGCATAAGTAGTCCCGAGTTTGGTAGGACAGAGCAGTCACGCCTCAATATTCTCTCAATATTCGTATGAAATCCGGAGCTTTGGCGGGCATTTGTAAGATTTTTGTCGTATTCGGTAGAGCTATGTATTCTTGGGAATGTAGTGATTTTTTTGAATGTATATTTGCTTTGTTTCGTCTCGAGGGAGGGGGGAGGCAAATTGTTGCTGTACGGTGTCAAGCCAGGACTTCATTCGATCGTTCTATGTACGGTACGTGTGCTTACGACGACACCTTTTCATTCTCGGTCACAAATACAAAACGTCACACGTATTCTTGACCTTATGTGAAAAAGCTGTAAAAGAACGACCTTTGCCGTCCTCGGTTCGTAGTTTCTTTTTCTCCAAGATCTTCATTTCCCCGCGACCGATCTGAGTGTTGTTGGCATCCCGGCCAACTTCCCCTTACCCACGTGCCTTGGCGAGCGCCGCGCCAACACGCTCAGCGTCTGGAGGGGGCAGCCCCAGCACACGCACGACCGCGTCGATCGCGCGCGAGAGCGCGTGCTCGAGATCCTCTCGTACATCCATTTCGATCACCGTGTCCGCCTCGCCGTCTGCGAGCGGCTCTGTGGTGCGCAAAAATTGCCACAGGACGCTCTCGTGCGTTTTCCCTTCCTGGTCGGCGTGCAGCGTCTGATGGTTCGTGCCGCGCGACAGGATGCGGTCTGCGCAGATCCGGTGGATCTCCGCGTGAGGTTGGTCAAGCGACCAATGGAGCGCGAGAAGGCGAACGGGCGGGTGCGTGCCCTTGACGGCATCTCTGAGAGCCCGTCGATGCATGTGGAGGTGGTTGTTTTTGTCGGCGATGACCACGTCATGACTTTGCAAGAGTTTCTTGACGTTTTGAATGAAAGCGGGCCCCCGCTTTTTGGCCCGGACATCGTCGCTTTGTGTGTGCCCGAACTGGAACAGCTCCGCAAGAGCCACGGCAATGGTCGTTTTTCCGACACCGGGGATTGCGACAGGCATGATGATCGTCTTCCCAAACGGTTTGTCGGATGCCGCAGAGACCCCCTCAGCGCTCTCTGCCTTCTCTTTATCGCTCCTTCCCTCCGCCGGCCGACTTCTAACAGGCTTGATATCTGATGAAACCTTGCGCCGGGTTTTGGCAGGTGGGCCAGACGACGGCTCACTGGAATAGTACCTCTTTGGCATCCCGAAGGTAACAAATCGACAAGGGTGAGGCCGAAACCTTGGGCCTTGAAGGGATTGAATCGATATCGACGCGCACTGGCTTTGTAATTCCACATCCAATTGTTCTGAACGTAATAACGTAAAAAAAGGGGGGAGAAATTCGTCAGCGAGCGTCAGCCCGTCGTCCGAGACAGTGGAGACAAATGGACCTTCAAGTTTGCGGGGAGGGAGCGTAACTTACGCGACCTATTCGCTGCACAGCTCGGCCGGGCATGTGCGGCGTCAATCCTCTTCGAAACCAAGGTAGACAAGAGCAAGACAATCTTCGACGATACTTTTGCCAAAAAAAAGGACTGAGGAACGTTGAGGAGTTTAACTAGACACCGTATCTAATTTGGTAGTAATTATTAAATATTCGTTTGCTTTGCTTTTACTACGTTGGGAGTGGAGGAAAAAGAAAGTAGCAGCACCTCGTTTCGATCGAGGGACCTCAGGGTGACCAGATTATGGGCCCTGCGCGCTATACCAGCTGCGCCATGCTGCTTCAATAACGTGATGAGTCATTGTGTTCTCATTTGTGTCATCGCTGTGCGGAGTTGTGTTTAGTCATTGACCAGTCCAGATTGTCGACATCACTCTCTGCTCCCAACCAAGATGGCCACACCAGAGGCCGCTTTGAAGCTCGAAATCGCTCGTCTTACAGGTACATTGTCTTTACACGTTCGTATTCTTCTCTTGTAATAGAGTTTCTAGGTGCTATCAACCGCCATCGATCCACGGAAGGCCGCCCACTGCCCTCGTATCCAACAACGCGCAATACCTATGTCAACCCATCGTACAAGCTCTCATCCTCGAAAATACAAGTTCGCCCCGGATCCCAAACGCCCAGTGCCGCTCCAACCTCAAATACAAGTTCAATTCCCACAGTACGTCCCCAATCCGGCCCCGGCCCCTCGCAGTCGCAACCCCGCGACGTGACCATTAATGGGGTCGTATTCGAGACCTCCAAACGCTCCCTCGTTCGCAAAGATAGTGCGTCCGTATCTTCTTCCTGTCGACTTTTTGCGCAACCGTCACCCCTAGTCAAGCCCTCCTCCAAGCCGCCCCCCTCCTTTGGTCCTCGTCCCCGCGTACAGTCGCAGTTCTCCCGCAACAAGTCAGCAGTGGGCCCAAGAACTCGGGCTTACAAGCCCAAGGGCCCTCCACGTAGCCGCCTGAAGCTCGACAACACCCGCAGGGCTTACCAGTTTGTTTATTGATGGAGTTCATGTCTGTTACTCTTCACTGACAATCCCTCATAGGTCACGCGGTCCCAATTACAGGAAAAAGTATGTCGACAAACCTTGTCCTAGGTTCACCACGACCGGTGCGCTCTTATCCAATTCCTGCCTCCTCACCTCCTCACCTGTGGTTCCGTTTCTTTTTAACCACTTCCACCCCCTTCAGGTTCCTGCAATCGTGGTCTCACGTGTGCTTACAAACACGACCCGGTCAAGATCGCAATATGCTGGCCTTATCTTCAGAACAATTGCCCGCATACCGCAGAAACCTGTGCACTCTCGCATGAGTCGAATCCCCATCGCACGCCTCTCTGCGTGCACTTTGCGAATGCGGGCCGCTGCACACGCGCAAATTGTCAATACCCTCACGTACGCGTCGGGCGATCGTGAGGGCGTATGCCGTGACTTTGCTGTGCTCGGCTACTGTGAGGCAGGCATCGAATGTCCCAAACAGCATGTTCGCGAGTGTCCTGACTTTGCTGAGAATGGGGTATGCCCGAACAAGTTTTGCAAGCTCCCGCATGTCATTCGCGCCAATCCGGGCGCGCAAGCCGGCTTCCACTGGTGTTGAAGCTGGCCCTGCCTCCGCTTCTATTGTTAACTGATCTAGTTTCTGCTGTAGCTGCGCCCACACCGACAGCCGAAGATGCTCAGCTAGGTGATGAGTATATCTCTCTTACCTTCAATGAGAGCGAGGAAGATGAAGAAAGTAGCGACTGATGATGATGTTGATGAGGAAGATGATGATGACCAGGAAGAGGGCGACAGCCCCAATCCAGGTGACGACGATATTGCTCAGGATTGATTTGACTCTTTATCTTGCTGTCTTGTTTGTTGTGTCCTCGCAACTTGTGTTGCATTTATGAATATATGCTTTCGGACTTGAATATTAGCTTGAATCGGTGTGCATATCTGAGCCACACTGCTGCCTTGTTATCATGATCACGGCGTTAGCTTGTGTTAGGCTGTGCCATATCGTTACTCGCTGAAGACCACCCGCAAATCGGTAACCAGTCATGGAGGCATATGTCATTTGTCTTTATGTGCATATAAAAAAACAACAAAGGTAGAACCGAGAAAATGTATTGACGCTTTTATGCCTCCGTGAGATCGCGTAAACGGCGGATTGTGCTAGGAGGAGACAAATAAACTCTCCATAATTCTGAGCGGAAAAGGTCAGGGTTGGGCGCACCTGCGCACTGTCGCAGCGGCCGTAGTGGACACGGTCCATGCACCGCCTGCAATGACCTTCTTACATGCCCTGCACTTCCAGATGCCGACTGCCTGGCGCTTCACGCTGTCCTGGATGAACGCGAACGAGTATCAGCGGTCGTGGGTGTGGTCTCTAAATTGTGCGCTTGCCTTGCCACAGAAGGTGCAGGTGTATCGCGCGTGTTGCGTGATTTCCATCTTGTTAAGTTTAGGAACACAAAAGTCAGATTTTTTCCTCTCCCACAGAGGTGATTTGCAGGAACGGCACCTTTTTAACCTGCTTTCTCAGGGAGGCACCGTAGCGCTATCCGAGAAACCCGTCAGCCTCTGGTGGTGGGTGCAGCTTGCAGTTGCTGCTTACCGTGCCGTACTTGCCAGTGACGCCGACCTTGCGTGTACGTTTTGTCTAAAAAGTAGCTCTGTAAGATGTTGAAGAATTGGACCGATTGGATCAACTTACCATCGTGAGAGGTCTTGAGAAAGTGTTGGATGAATCGAATCGTCCGGGGGCTGCGAGTCCGTCGATAGTCGTGGGTATTATTGATAATCATATGTATAGCTATTACAAAGCTTTTCGCACGTCTACAAAACTACCGACTCTCACGAAATCGTCTGACTGTGCCTACCAGCTCGTTCTCAACGTCAGCTAGACTCGTCTCCTTCCGCAAAACCTCCAAGTACACCATACTCTCTGCCTCGCGCCGCGCGACATGCCAGTGTTGCGGACCCTGAGTCCGCGAGAATATCTCCGTGGCATCGCCATTGCTGAGGACTTGTTAGCATCTGAATGAATGTGAGGGGACCACGAGAGTTGCTCACGCGATCAGCTGGCTCCCGTTGAATAGGTGCTCAGAGCGGGAAGAAAACCCTGCACTCGTGAACGTGGTACCGTCACTCGTCACTATCACGTATTTATCCTTTGGCTGGAGAATCTTCACCGCCGTGAGAGGCGTTTCGGCGTTGCTAGCTTCGTCGTCGTCTATCAACCCTTGTACGTTCGCCAAGAGCGCGGACGATGCCTGATACAATGCTGTGTTGTCTTCTTCTGAGACCGTAACTGTCGGCTCCAGGAAAGCGAGTGTGAGCTGGTCTTTCTGCGAACCAATTTCCAGTCAGTTGCAACTGGAAGTAGGAAAACCGCTCACGGTTACGTATAACACTCGCCTCTGTACGGTAGCCAAGGGGTCGTCGTGAGCGAAATGGAGGGTGAATGATCGGAAAGAAGGTGCAGGAGGGGGGGGAACAAGAGGAGTGACCTGAGACGACGACGGAGAGGGGGGCGACGCAAAATCTGGAGGGTGAACGACCGGCGTAGATGGGGATGCTGGCGGAGATGATTCTCGCTCATCCTCATCTTGCGGAGGTTGACTTGCGCCCAGCAGTATAGCATCTACCTCAGCCGTCGTTCCCTCGGTGGCTTGTGGTGTTGGTTCCTCAACGAAAGCACTCTCCTCTCCTACGGTTTCTTCTTCGTGGGGTTCGCTTATACCATCCGACGACATGGCCTCGTGTAAGCTCTCTCTATCAACCTCTACTTGTATTCTCGCCTCGGTGTTGAGGGGGAGAGGTTCACCAGCGGCTTCGTTCTCCGCCAGTTCCACCTGTTGCTTCTCTGACCCGTCCTCAGCACCTGCAGGTTGGTCCCGGGGTCCTGCCTTCTGCAGCGTTCCCTTGCTGAAGGTCAAGTATCCCGGCCAGGTCCACTTTCGCACGTCCATGCTCGCTCCGATCGCGACGAACGCCTGGCCAGTTGCCCCCATCGCTCCACGCGTTGCGTTCATGCTGCTCGCGAAGATGTCTGTTCCCTGTTTGGGTGACGTTGGGGACGGTTCGCTTGACGAGGCAGGGGTAAGTGGCGGGATGATCCGTAGGCGCGAGCGGACGTAGAACGGTAGCACGGGGGAAGGGGGGTTCGTCGCGTAACTGGTAGAGGGAATCATATGCGGATGTGAGAGGACAAAAGGCGCACAGCCTTTCAAAGCAGGGTTGTCCAGAACAAAGTCATCCAAGGCCGAACCGATGGACTTGTGTAGCGGATGCAGTGGCACACCTTATGATTAAAAGGTTTCAGTACGTAGGGTCGAGAGAGGATGCCGTCGATAAACGCACCAAGGCAGTTGCCAAACTCCGAGTCCTCCTCGACATCCCACTTCCACGCCCATACAGTAAAGAACCTCTCGAGCTGCAACTCCAGTGCCTGCTGGCCCAGTGTCTTAAGGACAGACGTGAAGGACCCATGGGTGAGCTATAGGTGGACGTAAGCGTCCGCGCATGCAAGGCGATGCCACCACATACTTTGAACTCCTCGTACCCCCTCAAGACCTGCGCGCGCAGCGCGAGGTCATGCACCGAAGCGTCATGATAGTCATAAACGACGCTGCTTTCCCCATTCTTCCCCTTGTCGGCCGCCTTTGCCCCTGACTTGCCCTTATCCTTGCTCTTTCCTTTGTTCGCGGGGGTGGGCGTGGCGTCTTTGCCAATTCAACACACTAAAAAAACGGATCAGCGATACCCCACGATGGATTGAATTTACTCACTGCGTGAATCCAGAAGCCGGGTTCGGGTGAGACCATGAGCATCCGCCGTGAGTGCGAATGGACGTTGTCGCACGTGTCCTCGGAAACGAACAAGCTTCGGCGTTTTTAATTTCTGACGAGTGTGCATAGAGGAGAGATTACTAGCGTACTCGGAGAAACTGATCAGGGCTTTGGCGAGGCCGACCTGCCTGAGCATCTTGTCGCGCGAAACTGCCCGTTCACGCGAAGTGTAGAAGAGTATATGCGCCTGCTCCTCAGCGTCCTCGTCATCGTCGCTTACTGGGCCGCTGGGTTTGAGCAACGGATTATAGATGGTCAGGTAGAGGAGGGCGGGCGGCAATCTGCTCATCTGCCCGTGCTGGTAGAAAGCAAGCCAGGGAGAGAGCTGTTGGGGGTGGTGGATGATGTCAAATTACAATTGGGAGTTGCTTTGGACAGGTAGATGTTCGAATATGTATGTGTTACTAACTTACTACTACTGCTACTACTACTACTACTACTACTGCTACTAGGTCTGCCAGTGGCTACCGTCAAAAACACTCTTATCGTATCAGGTATTCCACGTATCCGCCCCGTATTGCGTAGCTCGCGGGGAGGCTCGTGTAGAATCCGCTTCTAGTTGCTCGCTTAGTTCATCACCCGAATCTATCTCCACCTCGTTCGATGACGTCGGCGATGCCTTCCCAAAATCAAACCGCTTTGTGGAGAGCACAAGCGGGTCTAACGAGTCCTGCAGCACCTCGTCGAACTGAGATTCAGCGAACGACGGCAACTCGCCATCACCCTCGTCTAGCGGCGGAGGCGAGGTGGAGATGGTGGACGATGCCTCGGATTGGGGTGTCGGCCAGCGGCCCGTATTTGACCAGTTGTGGCTTGCCGATGGGGGGTCCTTTTTCGCCGTCGCCGAACCACTGGCAGATGGTACAGATATTAAGGTGACGGGTTCGTCTGGGGGAGTCGGAAGTTGTTCGTTGATAATCACGGGCACTGGTGTTTCCGTTAAACTGCTTGGTTCTGAATTTAGCCGCGCAGCCTCGATTTTTGTGTGGGTTTTACCCCCGAGAGGGCGGGATGTCCGGCGCTTATAGAACAACAAGTAGGCATCGGCGTTCTGAAAAAGTTTCAAATGAGCGAGATGGCAATCATGTTTATGGCCCGAGCTTACCACAGCTGCCTCCGGCCGCGAAAGGGAGACGAAAGCGTCGTCAAATTGATACCACTGTCCAGTAATGTCGTTGGACGCGTAGGCGCGGTAATGTCCACCTCCAAGTCCGCCACGATGCTCGTCTACGGCATAGAGGTCGTACAGCAGCGGTTCATCGTGCTCCCCTACGTCGATGTCCACACCCTGCTCTTGAAGCTGTTTCGCGATCTTGCCCTCCTGTACCATCTCTGTAAGGTCAAGACCCTCTATTGGGAAGTCAACGAACGCCTCAATCTTGTCGCGTAGCGCACGCGAACTCGAGAAGCGTTTGAGATGCACGACGAGGACATCGGGCACACTCCACAAGTCGAACTTCTTCGTTGCTTGCTGGTGTTTCTTGCATTGAGGACAATACCAGGGGTCGTCCTCCCCCAATTCTTCCTCCCTCGTAAATTCGTCAAGGCAATCTTGAAGCGAGATACCCTGTTGGCTCTTGGCAGTAGCAGCCTTGACCGCTTCGCTGTACTCGGGATGTATGAACGCCTCCCATGTATTGAATAACGCGTGCTGGAAGGCCTGGGTGCTAGTACCAAAGTAGAACGCCTTCATATTTTGGTCAAACTCGAGGAGGAGCGCATCGTCGGGTAGGAGCAATACGGGTTCCTCATTGCCCGGCGTCGTCAGTTCGTCGCGGCGCGCATCCCACGAATCGAAGCGCGAGCTGCTCATACCGTACGCGAGACCTGTCCCAAATTCCTTGTGCCCCGACTGCACACGTAGGGTGAACGCGCCTCCCTTGACTCCGACTCGCCGCAGCTTTCCCGAAGAAGTTTCCTCGAAGACGCCACCAGTACGGATCGGTGATGCGGCTGTAGACGCCTCGGTGGTCACTGGAGGAACTTCATCTTCGTCCACGTAGAGGAGGACCTTCTGATCGGCGATTTCACCCTCTTCTACCGGGATGACGTCTCCATTTTCCTTGATCTCGGTCATTGCGTCCTTCGGAGCTTCTGAAGGTGCCGGAATGTGTACTTCCTCCATTTCCATGTCGGGGTCGGGTTCTTCAGCTGCCTCCCAAGACCACAATTCGCGTGCATTGTCCGTCCAACGCTGCAACTGCTCGACGACAACCTCCTTGATGCGTCTTGTACTGCGAGCGTCGTCCGGAGTGATTGCGACAACGAAGGGATACCCAAACAGCGAAGGGCTCGGGCGGCTGAATGTGTGTATGATACGTCCGACAGCGGCGTCACACAAGAAGATAGGAACAATCAAAGGGTCTTCCGGCTTCCGTGTGAAGTTTCGCGCTTGTTGTGCATGGCATGGCAACTCGTAGCATACAATCTTGTCATTCTCCGCCATCTCCCCACAGAGTTGCAAATCATCGAGGTTCTTGTAGAAGCGATGTGAGAAGATCTCGAGGGTAAGGAGCTGCATAAACGTCAAAAGTCAGTAGGAGAAAAAGAAGACGAGACTAGAGTTTTTTTACGTTGTCTGGGTTTGTGTTCATCCATCGACCGAGGAGGGCGCGGAGATCTCGGAAAGTAGCGTCGCGGCTAAGCTCTACAGGAATCTTCACGTGTGTCTTGTTCGTATCCCAAGGAATGTAATAGATTTCGTGCCTCCACTTCTTGTTGACAGGTAGGGGTAGAGTGAGATACATGAACGGATCAAAAGTGATCGAGACCTAATGGAAGCGGAATCAGCACAAGGACCAAAGGTAGGGGTCAACGCCCACACCTTCTTGCACTCCGGACATACTAGCGTGCTCCTGTACTGTCCTTGGAAGAGGTCGACAATGACGCTGTCATTCCGTTTCATATAACCTTGCCAGCTCGATCGTGCGAGCTTCACAAGTTCGAGATTGCCGCCGCCATTCCAATCCGGTTTTTCAACATACGGTTTCTTAAGCACGCGGTTGAGATCCTCGTGTAGTCCGTCTAGAAGAAAGGCGACAAATTCCTGGGTGTCGTGTTGTTGATACCCAGAGAACTGGGGGGCGAAGCGCGATAATATGGACTTGAATTCACGTGGGGAGTAGGAAGTGTTCTGAGAGGTGTCCGACCAAATGCGCTGGAGAAGCGCACCAAAGGACTGTGCGATCTCTCCGTGCATACCGAGAGGGTTATCGGGATTTAGCTCCTGAGTGAAAACCCCAGCTGTGATTCCCGTTTAGATAGGGGCATAAGAGAGTACAGAATGCATACTCAGAAAGTAGTCTGTCAACTGAGGGGTGTGTGCGAGGCACTGAAGTGCGGAGTTCATGAAGCAGGTATTGCCTCTGCAAGAAGTCAGTCCAGTGGTGCCTTAGGAACGGGGAACTTACAAATTCCCCAAACCGAGAGTACCCGGCTTAATTGACGCCTTCGGTCGTGCGGTAATCGCGGTAGATTTGATGAATGTAGAAGAGCTAGATATACTCGATGACGAGGCTAACCCGTTGATCGTGAGGGGAGAACGGCCGAGAGAGGTGCTGCTGCTTCCGCTCAAGCGGCCGAAGAAGTTATTTTCTTGATTGAAGAGCGGGAGGGGTGCTTGATCCTCTAGTATGATAGCGTCGTTCGTATCGACCATGTCCACGTTGTCGGTGATCCATTTACCATTCTCTTTGAACTCCACGACGAATGCGTCACTCGCGCTGATGACATCGCCGATGAGCTTGTCACCTGGGTCGATGACGCGAGCCTCTGAGGAAGAGAGAGCGCCCGATGGGTAATTTGTGCCTGTTGGCTCAGTGCCCAGGGTCACCTGCCAGATACGGTGTTCCTCGGTACGATTAAACTTGGCCGCAAGATCACGGTGAAGCGCATTTGTTGTAGAAACGGAAGATGTGGTGAAATAGAACACCTTGTCGCCGTGTACCATCCGATTGGCGGGCTCATCCGTTAGGAGGAAGTAGCGGAAGCGTGGTGGATGTAGCTCTATGGAGGGCTCCCCTTGAATGCCACGAGTGATGACTCTTCTTTTGATAGGGTCTTGCTTTGGCGTGCCATATCTGCGTTCGGTGGGTGAGTAGAACAGATACCCCTAACGGTGCGGCAGTACGTACAGGTTGGTGAGCCAGTCCCAGACAACCTCGGGAATACACTCAAAATCAATGCCTTCGAGAAGATTCTCCTTCAACCCCCCATCGTCCTCGAGTAAAGGAGAGTTGTCGATGGGGCCGAGATCTTCTTCTTTGACACCCCCCTCTTTGTCTACTTGACCGGTGGCAGCCTTTTCGAAGCGTCTGTACCAAGACCTTGAGAGGAGTGCCCATGTCGTCCCCTCAATGAGAGGCATTCCACGCGTAGTTTCGACGGCATAGAACCGAAGATGGGTAAGAGAAGGGAGATCTTTGCGAATTGAGTCGTCGAAAGGGGGATTGATTTGATGTGGGGCTGGAAGAGTTGATTGAAGGACATCGGGTTCACCCTGAGCGTCCATGTAGGCGTCAATGTCGCTGGGAGAGGGATCGGATAAGGAAGGGGCAGTATCGTCGAGACGCGTGCTGCGCGTGACGGGGGAAGACGCGGTTGGATCTTCTGACGCTGAGCGTTTCCGGGAGGATGCGGATGTTGATGACTCCATAGAGAGCGATCTGTATCGTTTACGGCCCTCTGCGGTGGACAAAAGAGTGGGGTGTGAAGGCGCCGATGAATTTGACAAATTCTGCATAGGCGGGGAAATGTTGTTTCGTGAACCCCCTCCTCTGCCTCCAATTCCGAAATCAAAGCTCTGACTTTCTTCCCACGGTCATCTCCTCCTCTACATGGGTGTACAGTGTGTGTCTCGCTCTCTGCGCTTGTCAGCCACCTCTCACGTCTCTTATTAGCCAAGCACTTCTTGAACGACCCTGCTTCGCTTGTCGTACAGTCTCTCCAGGGGCTATGCGCGATCAATCCCAAGCTTGGTCTTGATACTACAAACAAAGGTTCGTCCATTCATTGTACACCTTTCCCCAGAATGAATCGACCTCTCTATTATACAGTCGAAATTGTCATAACGCATAATGAGTTAGAGCTATTTTCACGTTCATGGGCTCCTTGACGACTCGAAAACAACTCTAACTCATTATGCGTTATGACAATTTCGACTGTAGTCGTATTCCTCGCCGATCAAGAAAAGTCCACAGTCGCACTCGTTTGTGGCGGGGGTTCTGGTCATGAGCCTTCTCATGCGGGCTTTGTCGGTGAGAACCAACCTGGATGTGCTGCCATTGTGAGAAACTGATTCGGGGTTTAGGCAGCGGCATGTTGACGGGTAATAATACCAATTTTGGGCAGCTGGCTTTGACATTCATTGGCGTTAGCTGCCGTTTGTGGCAACGTATTTGCCTCTCCGGGACCCACCCAGGTACGCCGTGCAATACAACTCGTTGACAACGACAAGGGGTAAGACGACCCAACCCTCTTTTTCGATAAACTCATCGTTGCGACTTTTTTAGAACCCTTATTATTGTCAAGTAAGCCGTATGCTACGTCTTACACCATCTAAAACCAAACGATCCTGAAGAAACTATACGGGAGACGTGCTCAACTTTGGTCTTGCCAAAGAGCAATTCGCTGCCCAACATCCGTCCAAGGCAGATAAAGTCAAGTTCCTCGTCGTCGGAGATGACGTCGCCGTAGGCAGCACCCAGGGAAATATAGTCGGGCGCAGGTAGCGCGCTTTCTGGAATAGCTCTACTTTTACTTGCTGAGTTTATCAGGGGCCTTGCTGGGACTGTCCTTGTGTATAAGGTTGCAGGTGCACTAGCTCAGACTGGTGCAAGCCTCGAGGAGGTTTATTCTGTGGCTGAATGGGTATCGAAAAATATCGCCACAGTCGGCGTCGGTCTGGAACACTGCCACGTAACATCTCATTTATCTGAGCCCGGACCCGTTGACCCTTAGATTCTCGTAGGTACCTGGGACTACCGCTGGTGAAACACACCTGGGTGCTTCGGAAATTGAAATCGGAATGGGCATACACAACGAATCTGGGGCCCAGCGCGTCTCCCCTGTTCCTCCCCTCAACGAGCTCGTCCAAACTCTGCTCGACCTCCTCTTATCCCAGAACGACCCGGAGAGGGGATTCCTTCCCACACAAGGAAAAGACAACGTCGTACTTCTTGTCAACAATCTTGGCGGTGTAAGCGAGCTCGAACTTGCGGGAATCGCCCAAGAGGTTGTCACCGCGTTGGCGGGCAGGGGCGTGTCTGTCCAGAGGCTGATAAGCGGAACTTTCATGGTCTCTCATTCTATCCACTTGCGCGCTCGTCTCCGCTGACGCGAGTACATCGCAGACGAGTTTGAACATGCCTGGGTTTTCGCTCACTTTACTACTTCTTCCGTCGGCCTTTGACGTTACTCCACCATCGGATCTTATACTTCGCTTGCTCGACGCGAGCACCTCGGCCCCTGGATGGAAATGGACTTCCGGCGCTGCGCCATCTGCGCCATCTGCTCCACCGGCCGTCCTCCCATCCGAGCGTGCCGCAGACCAAGGGCAAAGAGTGCGTGCGCAGGATGTGCGTGGATTCGAGCGCTCTGTGGAAAGGGTGTGCAACGCCCTGGACAAGGCCGAGCCCGAAATCACCAAAATGGACACCATTTCCGGTGATGGGGACTGCGGCCTGACGCTACAAACAGGCGCAAATGGTAACGCCTACAACGAATCACCAGAAGCTACGACTCACGATAAACGCAGCCGTGCTCGCGCTTCTCCGCGCAGGCTCGATCAGTGGCGAAGACGTCGTCGGCGCTCTGATCGCCGTGTCTGAAGTGGCCTCCGAGAAAATGGGCGGCACCAGCGGCGCATTGTACTCGTGAGTTCCCTCCTTGTCTCTCCTGGCGACCGTCACATTTATCCCCCTACCACAAGCATCTTCTTTTCCGCTCTCGCGCAGGCGCTGTCCTCTTCAGGCGCTCGCGAGGCAACCGCAGAAGACTGGTCACGTGCCGTCTCTGCCGCACGCGAGCAGCTGTACACGTACACGCGGGCGCGCCCCCCATCCCGCACGCTCGTCGATCCCCTTGCCGCATTCGCCGACGCGTTCTCTGTCGGCCCGAAGGACTTGGGAAATGCAGTGAGGAAGGCTGCGGAGGCCGCTGAAGCAACGAGGGACGCAGAGGCTCGCGTTGGTCGGAGCGCGTATCTCGAAGGAGGGCTGCTAAAGCGGGAGAGAGTGCCGGACCCGGGTGCTTGGGGCGTCAAAGTACTCCTGGAAGCATTGGCAGGAGCTGATTCGGTATAGGAGAGTATATGGAAATAGGTGGTGATGTATATTGTATGATACTGGCGATTTCGGAACGACCCATGTATTGCGTTCGTACTACGTAGTGATGCGAAAAAATGAAAGCTGTCAATTGCGAATGACCGAGAGTTGGGTAATTCCACGCGACGACTTCGACAAAGTTGTATTATACGTGTCGAGGTGACCGTCAGTACGTTTGTGAACCATCGCGGAAGGATCGGTTGAAGGTACAGAATCAAATTTCTGTCATAACATTACTAGCACGACGGTATTTATACCAATCACTCAATCCATATCGTGTACGGGTGAGTATCCCCTGCAGCTTGACTAAGTCAGGAGTCCCGAGACCTGCGACCTATTGAGTTGAGCCAAGAGTCAGTCAACATTGAAAGTGGAACGGACAGGATCCCACCCAACGACAGCGGAGAATTCACCAGTGTTGCATCCTGCGTTCGAGCCAGACGTGATGTCATTGAGGCCCGTGGCCGCCGCCGCACAGCCAGGGGTCAAGGAAGCCGAGTGGGACCCTTGTCATGAAAAGCTGAAAGTCATTAGCAGAGAGATTTCCCCACGACCAGTGTGTGGGGGTCAGCCGGTGAGGATGGAACAACACAGAGAGGAGGGAGGAGAGAAAGACGTCCAGGTACCATCCATAAATCTCCGTTGACAATTTTCGAAGAGTCGTGCGCGTGCGCCGCGATGTCAGAGAAGCCGCGGCTCGAGGCGCTGCACGGATCACGAAATAAGAACTAGTTAGGTCAGGTCAGAATGTAGACAGCACGTTATGCCGATAGCTCGGAACCCGGAAGTAGCTCGAGAGCTGCCACTGGAGAAGCTCGACTTCGGAGGTCAGCGGTATACCTCACGCTCAATACTGGAGCATGCTCTTACAGTTGTGTACAGTAGTTCCGAGTGATCTGAGTAACCGTAAAGGTCACTCGCGTAACAGCGGTTCCAGGCGGTTGATGCAAAGTAGGGAATGTCCTTCAAGTTTGTAAGGGTTGCTTGCCGAGCCTTTGTGGCGCGGTAATCTGGATCTGCACAAGATGGTGACACGGGGTGACGTCACACGTGTTATAAATTCGCTCTTCGCATGAACCCAGCTTGGAACCCAGTGTCTGAGCACGACGAGAACATGTCGCTCAGGAATAACATCGAGAAACGGGCTCAAGAATCCACCGAAACACCCAATAATGGCGACAGTGAGGGCTCGAGTCAAAGAGCCGAACGCAATAACGAGGCCCTGGTCACCAGCATCCGAAGTTTTGAAAGGGATGCCAATACGGTTATCATAACTGTACGTTTTCTCGGGTTTCTGCTGCACTAGCCGGGTCATGAATGCTTACACATGCTGCGGTGAAGGCCGGTGCAATTTGCGCCAGCATCCTCTGGTGTATCCTTCGCGGCATTGAGGATATGCAAGCGGCGAGGACGAGACAAAAGATCAAACGTTACCATAATCTATACACCGCATTTCTCTCGCACGTACCTCAGACAAACTCTCTCACCTCTCCGCAGGTGCCTCCCATTCCATATGCCCTTGATCCGGCCCTCGCCTCACCGGGTCTCGACCTGCTATGGGCAAATGTCTACTGGACCACGAGTCTTGTCTTCGGTCTGTCCGCGATATTCATAGCAATTCTCATCAAGAACAAGATTGGGGGTTACAAGGTTGTCTTTCAACGTCGTGGGCGGCCGCCGTTGGAGCAGGCACAGATACAGGTGTCCTTGGATAGAGACGTGAGGGCTTGTTACATGTTGACGGATACGATGTACCGGCTTCTCCAGGTCTGTTTCGTCGTACTCCCCCTGGGGCACGCCTCCTACCTTTACCCCCTTGGTGGTACGATCTTTGTCCCAACTGTCGTCGGTGGCTTGCTTTACGCTTTCGGTGCCATCGGACCATTCGTAAGGCTAGGACAACCGCCCTGGAGCCCTTCCTCAGGTTAGAGCTTCTATCTCACCCCTTAAATCCGTGGGCAGAATCAATCGCAATGCGGCGACTCAGAGACGTTGGAGACCCGGTGGAAGTGTGAGCGACAGTTGGTCCGGGATGGGGTTGACAACGACAAAGGCCAGAGGAGAGCGTATAGCCTAGTGATGCAGTAGTACCCATACAGTAGTAGAACGAGGTGTAACATGTAATTCCTCAAGTCTGACTGTGTGCTGGGGGCCCCAAAACGTTTATGTCTAGGTCCCCGGTTGGTCAATGGAAGCCAGACGTGAATCTCAACGATCTGATCTGAATTAGTAGTCGTCGTCGTCGATGTGTTTCTTCAGGAAAGTAGTGCGTTGGGGGAGTTGCGTGGCAATGATGACTCATGTCGGATGTTGGGCGCTACAATGACACGCGCCAACTCGGGAATTTACTCGCGTTCCGAACAACTTTTGGTGATCTCGGACGGGTATTTTTCAAGACCATAGAACCAGTCCGAGGATTCTGTTTGCGTTTCACTCTCGTAAGTTACTAGGCAACTCTTTCCGAGCCGAGTCCCGGTCTCAGTACGTAGCTGAAGTTAAGTTAAGGAAGGTGTGCGTGGGAAATAACACGTGATTAAGCGCCTTGTTCGGGGATACCGACCGACTCCTTTGTGAGAGCCGCCGCTGCCGAGCCTTTGTGGCGCGGCAACGACAAGACAATGACATGAAGTGACGTCACACGTGTTATCTGGTCGTTCCCCTGAGTCGCATTTCTTCAAGCGAGAAGAACACGTCACTCGATATGAACGAAATTAAGAAAAGGGAAAGTGCATCCACCAAAGCACCTAACGATGGCGACATCCGCAGTAGGGGCTCGAGTCAAGGAGCCGAACGCGATAACGAGGCTCTCATGATCATCCGAAGCTTGAAACAGGAGGAAAAGGACATCAATGCGGTTATCATGGCTGTACGTCTGCTCGGTTTTCTGCTACATTGGCACGGTCGTGAGTGTTCACGCACGCTGCGATATAGGCCAGCGTAATTTGCGCTTCCCTCGTCTGGTGCAGTGGCCAGGATGATCTACGGGCGCCGAGGGCGAAACATCTCCTGGATTTATTATTCTCGCGCGTACCTCGGGCAGATTCCCT
Source organism: Lactarius hatsudake (assembly GCA_024734325.1). NCBI lineage: Eukaryota > Fungi > Basidiomycota > Agaricomycetes > Russulales > Russulaceae > Lactarius > Lactarius hatsudake. The sequence goes on from JANSJP010000007.1 coordinate 865,195, forward strand.
TACCTCTCCGCGCATGGCCGTTCCTCTCATTCCACACGTCCCTGATCCGGCCCTCGCCCCATCATCGAGTTTCGGCCCAAGTTTCGGCCTGCTATGGGCAAATGTCTACTGGATCACGGGTCTTGGCTTCGGTCTTGCCGCGATATTCATGGCGGTTCTCATCAAGCAGGCGATTCGGAATTACAGGGTTGTCATTCAACGCCGCGGCCAGTCGCCGTCGGAGAAGAAACGTACACAGGAGTCCTTGGATGGAGACGCGGAGGCTTGGTACAGGTCCGCGCCGACGGATGCGGTGTACCGACTTTTCCGGGTCTTTCTCGTCCTATCTTTCCTGGCGCACGTCGATTGCTTCGTTTGCCCTGTTGGTGCTACGACCTTCATCCCGACTGTCATCTGTGGCTTGCTTTACGTCTTTGGTGACACCAAACCAACCGTAGGCTCAGAACAACCGCCCCAGAGCCCATCCCCAGGCTAGAATTTTTTATCTCATCCCCTTAGGTCCATGGGTAGAGTCAAATGATCGGGAATGCAGCGACTCAAGAGGCGTTGGAGATTTGGCGTAAGGGTGGGTGATAGTTGGCCCAGGATAATGGCAAAGGACTGGGAGTACCGTAAGAACAAAATGTAGTATGTAATACCTCGAGTTTCTGACAGTGTGCCGGGGGCCAAGTTACGTCGAAGGTCCCCGAACTTGTCAGTCAATGGAAACCAGAGGTGAAATCTCTATTCAACGATTTAAACCAGTCGTCGTCTAATCACGTCTTAATCACGTCTTAAGAATGATGTGAGAGGGGAAGGGGATGTGTGGGTAAGAAAGAAGAACAGCGCGGCAGTGAAATGAGGCCCAAAGTAGCTGGTGGGCGCTATAATGACAGGCGCCGACTGGGGAATTAGAGACACGAGCGCTTGACGTGTGCTCTCCCTCTCTCAACTTATCGATGATCCTGAATGGACAAGGTCGGGGTGTTGACAGGGGCGGACGTGTTTTTCTTTTTCTCTCTCGTACAACCCGTGCGCCCTAGTAGGGAATATGAAACACACGCGATTACAGTCACGGTATACAGAGGTTTGAATCGCGCTTATCGCAACATCGTCATCGCAACATCGTCATGCGAGCCGATGTGCCGACCTGGGTCAGAGACGAAGGTGCCAGTGGTGGTATCTAGCCAAAAAAAAAGAACAATCAACAAATTGTATCGTAATGGCTCCTAGGTAATACTTACGAAGTGGGGGCCAATCAGCAGATGGTGCAGGACAAACCTAGTACTGGCATCCTTGACAATAGTTGGCGGCGGTAATGATGAGGTCGTAAGGTACGAATATCATCCTCATAACCCAACTAGTGGGACAGCCCAGCTAACCACGAGAAGGCAGGCGATAGCTGTCCGCTGGCAATCTCCCTGAGTGGGACGCTGCCTCTGAGATACATGTCGATAGCGTTGTGCTCTCGCATAATGTCGATTCTTGATCTTGAATGTGGCGTCGTCGAAATAACACCCCACCGTGGCGCGTTGACAGATGTCGTTGTCGCCCACTTCGAAAATTGGAGGGCAACGGCGGTGAAAACGATGCCAGTGGTGAACCTACAGGAGATTGCCAGTGAGCGACGATAATGGAGCAGCACTCAAGAATGTTCGGAGGATTGACAATCACTTCGAAGCGGCGATGTAGTTTTGCGTATTTGAATAAGTGGATATGGCATTCAGGAATATTCAGGCCTTATTCAGGGGAAGAGACGACAGACCACGCAGATACATCGCTTTGGAAAAGGGTACATGTTTCATCCGATAAGAGATCAAGTTACAAATACGGCAGACAACAATGCCACAACTCGCCCCATACCCTCATACTACTCCCAATAGGTTCATTGTTCCCCCGAGACATACAAAGTGAACAAGTTAAGCAACGAAGTGAAGGGAATCGCATCGCCCTGATAGGTCACCTATTAAGTTTAAGTAACAGAAAAACACAGTATGAGTTTGCGGCCACGTACCTCGAAGAACGGAGGAAGCCCGAAGGACTTAAGCGGAAATAGAAAAAAAAAAAAAAAAGATGGCCCGCCCACCCACCCATACTTACCGACCTTCACTTCGAACCTAGAGGTTATCTCAAGTGATGACAACAAAAGAGAAGAGAAACTGGGTAAACCGCCCGCCCACCCACTGATACGCACCAAGGAGAAGTCGGTGACGCCTCTGGCGTCACCTTCAGTAGAGTGCGAGAGCTTACCGGTCGCCCACCCTCCGTCCCGCACTTACCCATCACCCTGCTTGACCTTGACGTCCTAGGCGAGTGCAGGCGAGTCGATACAGGAGAGTCAGGCCAGTGCTGGGCCACTATTTCACACTCAAGAGCAAGAGTCCAGTCACACCAACTTAATGAAGGTGCAGCGTTTCCGCGCACAACTTCAGTGTCGCCACAGATCTAGAGCAATCTTTGCGAAGATGGAGAGCCGGTCAGACAACGGGAACCGTGAGGGCGATTCAGGTCTTGCGCGCAAGTTGCCAAAGTCGCGTCTGGCGAAGGTGCAAACAGGGGTGCACAACTTCCCAGCGCCCGAGAGAGAGAGAGAGAGAGAGAAAACAAGGAAGCGCTGCACAGTGCGGTGTCGCTGCCTAGACAGAACACGAGGTCGCCTTTTGAGAGCGTCACACAGAACCTAGATGTAGCAGATGTCGAGCACGCATTGGGGACCACCGAGGGCCAGTAGTAATGCCTTTTCGAGCGTATGCGCCGGGACGACTTGAAGTGGCAAGCGGGCGGTGCGAGTGTATTTGGCGTTTGGGGCGGTTTAAGGCGGCAGCGTGTCGTCGCGGCATCAGAGGCCCCGTGGCATGAGTAGATCGTGGCTGGCCCATGGAGACACCGTTTGAAATGGACTAGGCTCGGTAGCTGGAGCCAAGATCACGAGGGGAAGAAGCTGCGGTGGTTGGCATTGGCTCGAAGCGAGACCGCGGAACAGAAGTTCTTGCTGTTGCCAGAAGAAGGCCAATCGGGCACAAGGCCGATACAAGACACAGACAAACAAACGCCGCCAGCCTGAGGTAGCCGACTCCAGAGACATCGCGTTCACAGAAGCCGTTATAGCCAGGGCAGCAGGAAGCAGGAAGGAACCGAGGATGCGCGGTGGGCGCCGGATGGTGGATGGTGGACCCAGTAAATAGACGAATGGCCAGTATATATACCCGCAGAAGGGCAGCCGCCACTTGTAGGGTCCAAGCCTTGCACGTTCGTCGTGTGACATGCTCTTGCGCAGCAATTGTGACCGCCAAGACGACCGTCCGCCAATTGAAAGATGCGTACCACACAGCCACTTTATCCACAAAGGCCGCCACAAGCGAATTTGTCGCTCGGAGCAGAGCATGGCCAAAGCCACGTCCCGCCACCCGACACGTCCATCACGTGACTTGGACGAAAACTGAACTTTGAATGCAAGACGCGTGTTGTGGCCTCGGTTTTTGATCGACCGGTGCGTGGGCGAGGGTCACCGGGCGATCCGAGGTGGTGGTGTAGACTTGGTAGCAGGCCAAACCGGACTAGCAGAGACGCATGCAGGCAGCAGGGTACGATAGCGGAGCCCTTGGTCGAGCCTGAGGGGGGCGGAAAGAAAGTGCCCCTCAACGTTGTTGGGAACCGCAGAGGTATTCGAGTCGAGTGCGCCATTTGCAGCTTGCTTTGCGCCGGCGGGAAGTGGCGACGCAGATAGAGAGCTTTTGTGGTCCGTAAGAGGGAGTAGGAAGGTAGAACGATGTGGGCGGAGTACTGCTATCTCTAGAACCAACGCACGCCTATTTATACTCAAGAATACCCTGTCAGCCGCTGAGGCGCTGAGGGGCCATGGAATGCGTCCACCGCTATGAGTTATGGTCGTCTATTCCGTCAACGTGATGTATTCGTTTCATCTTGGCTCGCAAGCGGTCTCGGGTTTTTGAGCTTGAAGCTTCCCGCTAAGAGGGTCCGGAGGTGTCAGAAAGGCTTAGAACGCCTCATGAAGCGAAGAGATCACAACACCCCGTCGAGTTTGCTCAGCAACAGCTACGAGGCAACAGTATGTATTCCGTCGCCAAGTCATACAAAACTAAATGAATGTATAAGCACTAGTAGAGATGAGGTGCGGCGGCCATTAGAGATCTAGATCAATACCCCCACACCCCTCGAGGAATTCATGTCTATGAGGTGGGTGCTTGAGGGGAAGTCAGGTATGGGACGACGTTGCCTCCGGAGCTGTTTTTGCCCACGCCTCTCGCGTGGCAGCGCGAACGCGCATGCTGATACTACCAAAGTCGTCCAGCGCGGGGCGGACGTCAAGTGAGAAGGACCGGTGATCCATCTGGGAGCGGTGGCGCGCCGTAGTAGTCAATGACGTAACGGACTTCTTCGCCGGTCGACGGACGCCGAACAATCCAATCGTGGCGGTCGAACGGAGGCTCGGTACTGGCAGACCCAGGGTCAGCATAGTTTTCAACCAAACGGTCCAGTGCAGGACTCACTTGAAGCGCTCTGGTAAAAGCCAGCCGACAAATAACCAGAATCTCGCCTTTGGAGATAGCTCGCCCGGACGTCCCTTGAAACGCACGAGTTGCAAATCCTCGTCCCTGTCACGCGCGGAAACAAAAGTCAGAGGGAAAAACGTCTCGGGAAGAACAAAAAGACAGACGTACTTGTTGACATCCGCCTCCCACTTGTGTACTTCCTCCCACGCCTTCTCGTTCAAAAAGTTATGAATCTGCACCATGGTCTCGATCTCATTCTCCGGAGTTTCCCAGCCCTTTCGGACTAACGCGTTGTAGAACTGCTGAGGAGACGGGTACTCCCAGTTGCCCGCGGCGTCGCGGGGTATCGAAGACTTGGTACGGTCTGTAGGGAGGTCGGTCGTTTGCGAAGGAGCGCGCTCCTGCGTGAGAGTCGGGAGGTGATTGCGCGGGTCTAGCGCGTCTGGCTGTATGGGGCACTGGGCGGGGGTGGCCGGTGATGATTTTGAGAGGGAGGCATGGTCAACGGGACAGCTGGCGGCAGAGGACGAGGACTGCGCGCGTTTTGCTAAAGAGGTGTGGTCCACCGGACAGGAAGCGGCGGCAGAAGGAGTGTCTAGCGGATGTTGTTTTGCTAACGCCGAGTGGTCCACTGGACAGCGAGTGGACGCAGACGACGATGGGCTGGCCACAGATGGTTGCTGGGTGGAAGACTGAGTCTGTCCCATCTCTAGAGATGCAAATATGAGGCTAATAAGCGGATATGAGCGCGGAGCTCAGAGTGCGCTGGCTTGGGGTGTAATAGTCACGTGAGTTCGGTATCAAACTCCGTCACGGTGCCCGTCCTGCTGCTTAACTTCAAAACTGAACGATCCTCACAGCACAGCTAACGATAGGTCATCTATTTTTGCACTGCCCCCGGATACTATTGGCGCGACAAGGTACATGTGTACTGAACGGATGATCACGACCGCGGGTGTCTCATTGCGCTCTCTAGTAAGGTAAGTCACTTGTTTGGGGGAGTGATGAGCTTCATCACGGTCTAACGCCGTGTTGGGCTGCCGTTTGATGTCCCTGTGTCACAGTCTTCCTTAGATTGTATTGCTTCCAGGTAGGTGATGCTATACCAGGGTCGGTCTTTACGTTTGATGGCGTCCGGATTGTATATATGTTTTCATAAGGAAGCCACAGAAGTGCGATGGCCGTATCAGCCGAGACAATGCAAAGGTTCTTATCGACCGTCTACATCCACCGTATGCCGTTTTCATGCGGTCTTCCCAGAGACCCCTGGTAGCGCAAAATTGTAGTTCTGCTGACTCCATCTGTCGTTGCGCGGCTATTCGACGGGCGCTGAGATCCTTATCCTGCGCCGAACCAACTTTCTTTATTTTTACGGGGCGGACTCCCCAACGAGGCGCAAATCATTGGCTCAGATGACTACGGAGAAACGACCTCGGTGGATAATGGACTTCGAGTTCCTTCAAGATGCTTCGTGGTCGACGACAATCTAGCAACCGTCGACTTCTCCGCTTCGTTCGAAGCAGGGCACGTTCATGAGGAGCGCCTCGTTCATTTTCGCGTGTACCCTCGATAGGGTATGTGGCTATGTATCACTGCGTGCATGACCACACGTGTCCAAGATAACAGGGCCCCGGCGACAAGCCTGACGAGATTGTCATGCACTCCATAACTCAGCAGGGTTTTGCAAGGGCCACCACAAAGTCCCCAGTTTGCGCCGAAACTTGGTCAGAGTCGCTGGTCCTTGCTCGCCTGGTGTGTACATAGCCCTTTACGTACAGTATCGGTTTGCCGAACACCATATCCGAAACGGCTTAAGCATACTGTAAGTGGGTATAATAAACCCTTATGCGAAAAGTGTTGGAGCGACGTTGACGTGGCGAGAGCACTCGGAACCCACGCCGTAAATTGGGGTCGACGGCCTATTGTACAATACAGTGAAACTGTACTTGTTCATCACATCCGGTTCGGACCATCATGTACCACAGACTTCGGCCGATCATACAGTAACCCAAAGCCTCGGACGTCGTTATAAGGCACCAGAGGCAGGAGCGAAACTCGATTTCGGAATCTTGTGCTGGCGTCACCCCATGGGGCACGGGGCTCGATACCGGAGGTCACCAGGGTGCGTTCAAAGGTTACGCTCCATTCCAGTCACCGCGGGCGGGATTTCCGGTGGACGGTTCCGCCAGCGGCAGGCACGTCGAGTGAGCTCGTGACGCCTGTGCCAGTCCTGTGCCGCTGGAGAACCATGCGGTTTTCTGGAGTGTCTCCATATGGAGCGAGAAGGGACCCTCAATTTGCTTCTTTGAGAGACCGATCGGAGTAGCGCACGTATGAATAACCCCGCATCCGCGGCGTAACTATCCCGCCTAACCTTGTTGCGAATCTTGTTGCGAATGGTCACACGCTCAACCTGAAAGATCTTGTTAGATCAGTATATTCCTTCTAAAAAAAAGTACAGCATGCTACTGTAAAAAAAAGGAGGGATCCATATATGTTTGCGACTATAAAAAAAATTGAGTTTGTTAAGGGGTGGTCTGAGACTCTGAGTGCGCAACTTGAGACGCATCGTGCATCGTCGATTGTACGTCCGGTTTCACTCGTAACTTCGAAACCACCGACTTATGCTCGTTGACATCGCTCTCAAACAGTCAAAACGTTTTCTTCGATCGCGACCACAAATTTCAAATTCAATCTGTCAAGGAAAAGGACCCCGTGCACCCGCCAGCCCCCGTGGCGTTGGTGGCGTCGGAATGGGGAAGAAAATACAGTAGATGAAAATAATGGAGAATCTTAATTGTTATGAGACACTTCGTGTCATATTTTCGAGTCCTGCATTTGCTCAAGCTCCGGTCTCTCTGGCCGCGGAAAAGCCTTTGATCCGAGTCAGGTCCAGCTTAACCATCTATCTGGGAGGCATCAACTAGAAGGGGCGACGCGTGCATCGGATTGGAAGCATTGCTCTGGATCGGTCGGGGGGGGGACCTCGTAAAAAGAAAAGACCCTGGCCCGAAGGTTCGAGAGTTCGAGAACTACCTATTGATCTGAGGCGCGCGTCAGGTACCCAATCGACTTCTGTGACGCTGCAGCACGTGTAGCTTGTAGTTTTTTGTTCGCTTTGGCTACAGCAACAAACGCGCCTGCCCGAACGTCGTGTCGGAGCGCCAAGAAGCCTTCGGTCGTTGTTAGAGACGCCGGGCCTTCATAAAGATGGTATGAGACTATGAGAATATACTGGTCCGGCCACCGCGTGGCACAGAGCATATACGTGTCACCGCATGCACCGGACTGCATCACACTACATCACGTACATCAGGGGATATCCGGGGCGTGGTTATCGATGAACAGGTACACAGGTCGATGACATCTCGGAGTGACCAGCGACCATTCAAAAGAGGAGGCCAAAAGCCGGACATGCTTGTGCGGCCCGCAGCAAAGTTGGTCCTTGTTCAATTTCTGAATCGGAATCCACACGTCAGAAAAATTCAGGGAGCAGTGCATTTGCCGGCGTGGGCCGTTGTCGGAAGTAGTCTCTATAGGTGCTGTCAGAAAAAGAGACCCTTGCTTGCCTCCATTCCGCGGGCGGGAAAGCGGTGGAGGGAGGCCGCGACGCCACAGAATACAGTAGAGTTAGAAGGGCCGGGCGGCCCGGCTCCCGCCGAACGCGAGCAAATGTGGACACCCAAAAAGGAAGGTAAGAGGCTAATGATGGAATAGTTCGGTCTTTCAGTGCCGATCATATCACCCGTGAGTGGTTCACACGATGTGCACGGGAAGGGATTGGTCCCGCTCATGAAACACGTAAAAATAAAAACCTTACTTAATACGGCAACGCATTGGATCTTCTGACCACTCGTCTCTAAGAGGAAAATCGTTCATGCCAGGCCACATTGTTGTGAGGCCACTCAGGTGACATGCTATGAACTGAGGGGGATCTGATAACGATACAACGAAGTGAGTATCATGCAGGGTGTCACATGTTGGTGGTGCAGGGTATACAGAAGGCATTTATTTCCCCTTGCTGCCCGGATTTTGGAAAAGGGCGGCACAACGAGAAGCAATCCCATGTTCTATCCCCGCCATCTACGGGCGGGGCGTGGGGGGCGGGGCCAGGCGGGTGGGACACCGCGTGATTGCGTGGGTGTAGTGTAATTTTCTAAACCAAAGGAAGAATGGAAGGCCGAAAGTCCAGGTAGAATGGATAGAGTAATAAGGCAGGGTCGAGCAAGGGGTCGAGAGGAATTAACGAGACAATTCAGAGGCAATGTGAAAATAGGATTGAGGAGCTCCATGTAAAGTTGTGGGGTAGGCACGCAGATCACTGAACTGAAAGCCTGGGGAGACAGAGGAGGGGTTGAAGTTGAGGGTGTATCGGGCTGAGGAGTGGGGAAATAGAGGGGGGGGGTGTCTGGGGGACGAGGAGATCTAAGATCGCAAGAAGGATGGATCATGTGGAGACGAGTGGGAGATGGCTGAGAAGCTGTCGCAAACCAAACCATAGAGAAGACTTGAAACTACGGTCCCGCATAAATAGGCCGTCATTGGCGTGATGCCTTTCTTTCCAACGGTCCTTTTTTTTCGCCGTTTATTGCCCCTTCCAAGACCCCTTCCCCCCCTGCATACTATCCTCCGAGTGTTAACCGCATATTATGCCAGGTGGTCCAGTTGACACGGGTGGGGGCATCGGGGCCAATGCGCCCAAGAGTAAAATAGCTGGCATCCTTATGGTCGGTGCTCTCGTCTTTGCTCTCCCTACTCTTTTTCTGATACCTTCATTCAAGACCAGTTTTGCTGCGTTTGGGGGTATCCTCTTCGGTTATGATACCGGTACCATCTCTGGTCTCCAGCAGATGCCTGACTGGCTCCACACTTTTGGTCACTCCGTTCCTATCTCGTCGACCTTCCCCAACGGCTATGGTATCTCTTCTTCTCAACGATCTCTCGTCGTATCCATTCTTTCCGCTGGCACCTTCTTTGGTCAGTGATGTCCCTTCGTTCTTTTTCGCTTGATGCACCGTCTGACCCTCTTTATCTAGGCGCCCTACTTGCCGCCCCATTCGGTGATTATCTAGGGCGCAAATGGGGTCTCATTGCGTCATGTCTCGTCTTCTGCGTCGGTGTCGCCATGCAAACGGCTTCAACTGCCATTCCCCTCTTCGTCGTTGGTCGTGTCTGGGCCGGTCTCGGTGTCGGTTTGGTCTCCACTTTGGTCCCCATGTACCAGTCCGAGTGTTCCCCCAAGTGGATTCGCGGAGCTGTCGTTGGTCTTTACCAATTCGGAATCACCATTGGTATCCTCCTCTCCAACATCATCAACAATGCCACCAAAAACCGGCCAAATCACTCCTCGTATCGCATCCCGGTTGCAGTTCAGTTCATCTGGGCCGCAATTCTTGCCTTCGGCATGTTCCTTCTTCCCGAGGTGCGCATTTTTTGTTCTTGGTCAATAGCTACGTTGCGCCTAAATCTCATATTTTCAGTCCCCTCGTTGGTTGATCAAGAAGCACCGTGATGCTGATGCCGCCCGCTCATTATCTCGTCTCACCTCACTGCCCTCTGATGACCCAGAGGTCACTACCGAGCTCGATGAGATTCGCCTCAACCTGAAACATGAGGAGGAACTCGGCGAGAGTTCCTACCTGGATTGCTTCCGTCCCTCGGACAATCGGATTCTCTTCCGTACACTCACCGGCATTTTCCTCCAGGCCTGGCAACAGCTCACCGGCATTAACTTCATCTTTTACTTCGGCACTACCTTCTTCACCAATGCCGGTATTCACAACCCATATCTTATCTCCATTGCCACTTCCACTGTCAATGTCGGGATGACCCTCCCCGGAATCTGGGGTGTCGAGCGTTTTGGTCGCCGTCGCCTGCTACTCGTTGGCGCGGTTGGCATGACCATTTGTGAATTCATCATCGCCATCATCGGTTCAACAACACAGACGAGCAACCAATCTGCGCAGTCGGCTTTGGTCGCTTTTGTTTGCTTCTACATTGCGTTCTTCGCCTCGACCTGGGGTCCCATTGCCTGGGTCGTTACCGGCGAGATCTTCCCCCTCCAAGTGCGCGCTAAGGCCATGTCACTCTCCGTTGCATCTAATTGGCTCTGGAACTTTGGTATTGCGTATGCCAGTACGTTCTTTGACTCGTCATAGTTTTATAATTTTCTCATTCCATCGATAGCCCCTTACTTGGTTGACCCTGGCAAGGGAAACGCCGACCTCGGCACCAAGGTGTTCTACATTTGGGGTTCGACATGTTTCTGCTGCATCATCTTCGCGTACTTCTGCATTCCGGAGACGAAGGGTCTTTCACTCGAACAGATCGACCTGCTTTACCGGAATGTGGCTCCCGTTCATTCTGTCTCGTACCGCAGGCGACTCCTCGCCGAGGGCAACGAGCTCTCTAATGTCGACAGGGTTGTCTCACGCGAGGCAAAGGACGACGACGTGGCATCGCACGAGAAGGTCTGAAGTCTGCACATCCACGGGGCAGCAACCATCCTTTTCGACTACCGTCCACATGTATCTTTTTAATATCCATTTATCTTGTGCTCGCATTTCGGAATGCGGGTCTTATTATGAGGATCTAGGGTAATGTTTTATTGGAAGTAGTGGGCATTGAGGTAGAACTGACAACGATTGTTATGAAAATGCACACGAACCCGTTGTATTAGCCCCTAATTTTGTTTCGATTCACCGGTTACAGTGGTATTCCGTGTAAGCTTTGGACTTCTGTGTTTGGGAGAATCAGTGATGCAGCCCAAGTCTGCTGACTGTGGGGCCCCTCCGTGATGCGGACTTTGTTCCTGGTCAATTACTGTAGGGCGCGAATTGCACTCGCATGTGTGACCCCGGCAGGGTCGGCATTATTCCCTTCCCATGATCTAAGGTTAGATACTATGCCTTGGCCCTCATTCGGACCCCCCCCCTCAATAGGACAGTCACGCGTAGTCACAGTCCCATTTTGGAAAGTTTGGGACTCCGCTGACTGTCAACGCTCGAACGCTCCTTTCCGTTTTTAGAAAGCATTCAGCCACCTAAATCAAGCCCCGACATGGCATGGGCCAGCAAGCGTGACGGATGGCCATTTTGCCAACTTCGCAGCACAACATATTTTAACAGAAAAAAGGTCAGAGTATGTTAAGGAGTCGTGTAGGACATCATATATTTAATTTGGTAACGATTGAGTGAGAAATGAGCGAGAAATTCAAAGTGTCCTATTGAGGGAGGGGGTCCGAATGAGGGCCAAGGCATAGTAAGTTATGTTCAACAGGACTGTGAATCCGTTCACCTCGTCTGTTACCGGCGTTTCCCGGAGGATACGAAGATGAGATGAAGGAGAGAGACTCTTGTCTCCTTTACATCGATTTCATAGGTTTTAAATACTACAAGATATTGCGCTTGCGCGTCGTGCTTACGCGTCTGTCCTACTTGTACAATAATAAGTATCTAGGACTTTTCTTATAATATATGAGACCATCTGGGACGTATAATCACGGGGTCGTCACAGAAATATGCTGACACATCGTGTTCACAACACCACCCCTATGTCAGCTCTTGCGACTCTGTCACAACCGAAAACGTAAAATAAAATGAATCGTACAGTAATCAATTCGGGACGGACACAGGTGGCTCGGGATTTTCCGAAACTCTCCCTTCGTTCTCCTTTTGCTGTCGTGTCATTGCGTCCTTTCGATGGAGACCTGGGCTTGCAAACCAGAGGGAATCTTGAGAATCAGAGGGGAAGTAGCGTTGAAGACGCTCCCCATTGTACAGATGCTTGAGTACGTAACCGTTCCTTGTTTCGAGCTGATAAGTATTTCTATCAGTGACGTCCCGAATGCGGAAAGGGCCATCCCATCGTGGGTGGAGCTTCGTACTTGCCGCATGCCTCCTCTTCACCAGATCTCCAGGACCGAGACCTCTTTCGTGGTAGGAGTCTTCGCGCGACTCGGCCTCTTTTGCCATCCGAGCTTCTGCTCGTTGGTTCGCTTCTCTCCGGACGCGAGCCAGATCCTGTACGCGTTCCAGACGCTTGTGCCGCAAGACGGCAATTTCTGCGTCCGTAAGATCTCGTGTGGCGTCGGCGATCCTTTCGCTAGGTAAGTGGGCTTCTCTTCCGTACATCAGGAAGAATGGCGACACACCCGTGGATGAGCTGGTGTGGGCCCGATGGGCGAGCACGGCATCGGGGAGGCACTCGTCCCAACGGTCTTGTCTCTGGGGGGCCGTCATCCTTGCCAGCATCTGGGTCAGAATGTCGTTAAATTTCTCCAGCCTTCCGTTGGTCTGCGGATGATAGGGGCTGGTGTGGCGATGCTGAATCCCGAAGCGTCGCAGTACGGCTTGTAACTGGTAGGCCATGAATTCTTCCCCATTGTCTGTGAGAATGCTCAACGGCTTTCCGTAGGAGAAGACGATGTACTGGAGTAGTTTCGCGACGGCATCACCAGAGCGCTGCGGGATCGCGAACGCGATCGTCCAGTCGGTTCCGAGGTCCATCGCGGTGAGCAAGTACCGATTTCCCTTGAGCGTCTTGGGTAGGGGTCCTACGAAGTCGAAGGCCCACGCATCTCCTGCGTCGACTCGCGGAATGGGATGGAGAGGTTGGGTGGCAGCCGGTTCTCTTTGCGCGAATTGGCATGGGTGTCATGGACGCGTATTATTTTTATCTTATTTTTGCGTATTTATACGCATTTACTTGATAGAGATATGAAGGGCCGAAGTACTGATAACGAGTTAGTCACATGGACCGCCATCCATGTGCACGTGACCGTGGGACAAGAGTCCCTCATACGTTTAGTTAAGTTCTGATTGGATGGAAGGAGATGGAAGACTCTAGAAGGATCTAGAACGTATTTACGTCATGATTAGTAGTATACGCTTACTCGCTGTATTAGGTTTTACTCAGCAAGTGGAGCCGCTCGTAAGCGCGATGACATGTGCATCAGTCAGCACAATAGGATGCGCTATTAATAGACACGACGCGTCAGCTCCTGAGTCAAGGAGTCTTACTGTACACTTAGTAATAGTGTTTAGACTCAGTTCAAGCTCAGCCACAGTAGCATATATAAACTATCATGTAGCGTCCTGAGTGGAACCAACTTGTCCTCTTGGTTCTCCACTCAGGTGCGTATCCACTGTACTCTCCATACCATCAATCTAACTTGTCCTCTTGGTTCTCCACTCAGTGTGCCGCCGTGTGATCCTTGTGGTTAGAGACTTGTGTAAAGCCTCGCACGTTCCACGCTCTCCACGTCGACTGCACATCTAGCGCGTGACTTGTCTCCGCGTTGAGTTGGGTGTGTTACTGGTTCAGTTCACTTTACCTTCGCCTTGCTTAACGTAGCGCGGCAGTCGCACCGCTACATTAGGACAAGTTCCTTTTCACACTCCTGAGCCCCGTTAAGCTCACCAGTCCCATTACTCCCTTTAGGTGGTTGACGACCATCAGTCCCTTGTGTTATCTACCTCATTCTTTGCCTGGGGAAGTCCGTAAGCAGAATCTGCGCTATTGTGGTACAATTCTAGTGTCCGTAAAGTCGGCATAGATTGTGCTTGCCTATAGGCTTCCATCTGAGTTCAGTGGAACGCTTGGGTACCCTCTGCAGAACTGGTCACCACGCCAGATAAGCTGCAGTTGGACGAGAAGCCAGCCAGGCCTAGCCTGCGACAGCTGTACGCGTACCAACCAGAAAAGTTTGAGAGCGCTTCGGCGTGAGAGGCAGCCAACAGGTCGAGAAGACTGCGGCAGACAGCCTTGTAGCTCTACACATATCATTACCCCACTCCTGAGTGTTCCGTTATCGCCGCAGCCTCGCGCAGTGTGAAACAATCACTGTGTATTGGTCTCGCTTGATCGGACTCTCCTATCATCTTCGAGTTAGCGTTTCGCGCTCGTCGTATCACGTCGTCATATAACCCACCTATCCCTACACACGTTACAACACTGCCTCGTTTACTCGAGAACGTTCGCACCCGTCTACGCCGTCTCTTTAGGAGGAGACAAGCTTCTATCACACCCCCACAGACCCAAGCCTCTGCCTCGGCATCGCTTCACGTACATCAGGATTCCCAGTCTGAACAAGACCGGATTCCCTCACCCATTTTTACATCCCGCTCCCGCACATTATCGGCCGAGTCGTTCCACTCCGCCCACTCCTCCTCCAACGAGACACTCGCCCAGTCCGGCGAAAGCTTTGTAGACGAAGACGGTGTCAACATCCGAGTTCAAACGTTCCAGTTAGAACTCCCCCCACGTAACCTAGCCGAACAATACGTTCAGGCGATCTATCACGAGCCCGGATTTGTCAACGGACTCCTAGAACTTTACGGCTTCCAGTACCTAGTAGACGGTACTGACTTCACTGTCCCCCAGCTTGTAGCAGCCGCTGCAGCTTTAATTCCACACCTCTCTCCCCCTCCCTCCGAACGTGGCTCCTCCCCGGAAAGGGAAGCAGACAGCTCGCCTAGCTCAAGCTCAGTATCCACAAGGAGCTCGCTCGAAATTCCACCTCCCGCCGCCCACTAAAGCCGAAAGGGAATACATCTCTCGCATCCAAGACTGGGACGAGATCTCCCCTGACGAACAACTAGAACTCCTACAAGAGTTCCAGAGGGCGCAGGACAAAGCCGAGAGAGAAGAAAGACAAAGAGAATTAGACAAAATGAGTCAACCCGCCGGAAGTTCGACAACCCCCGCTGCCCCCGCCCCACCACCTACGCTAGATGACTGTCTAGCACTCATAAACCAACTAGGCCTCGCGATGGGCCAGCTTGCACAACAGGTCGCAGACCTAACAACGCAAGTTACCATCAGTTCGAGTCGCCCCTCGTCCGGAAAGCAGAAGGAAGTAGTGGCCCGTCCCAAAGCCTGGGATGGGAAAGGCAACTCTACGGACGCCCGTCACTTCCTTGCTGCCTTCCGCAACTGGGCAGGGTCAACTGGGGACGCAATGAATACGTGGGACGCCACCACAAGTACGTGGTATGCAGATGAACACCGCTGGATAGCGGCAGTTCTCAATTTGATGGAAGGGGACGCGAAAACCTGGGCCCTCCCATACCTGGAGCAAGCCAACTCAGGTGGAACTCCTTTCACTGGAACCTTCCAAGGTTTCGTGAATGAGTTTAACCGCAGGTTCAGCCCCCTGGACGTGCAAGAGATAGCACGTGAAGAGTTAAAAAAGACAAAACAAGGAAAGAAGCCAGTCTCGGAATACATGTCGGTATTCGAGCAGTACTCAGGACAGACAGGGTGGTCCAAGGAGGACCTACGCACCCGATTCTACGATGGACTCAACGAGGACATCAAGGACGTCCTGGCCTGGTCAGAGAAGCCTTACAAAACCTACGAAGAGCTCAAACAGTCGGCGCAAACCATTGATCAGCGTATGCGCCAGCGAAGAGCCGAGAAGTCTGGGAAACCGACTTCATCAAATCAAACCTCGTCCCCCGACCCTAACGCCATGCAAGTAGACGCCACGCGTCAGCAAGGCACCCAGAAGAAAGGGGACATCTTTAAAACTAAGGCTGAATACCAGAGCTGGATGAAGGGGAAGTGCTATGGGTGTGGATCACCCGACCATGTCAAGAAGGATGGAAACCATGAGCGGGACGTGTGCAACCACTGTCAAAAGGTTGGACACAGGTCCACCGTCTGTCAGCTCAAAAAGATGGGGAAACCAGGGAGGGCCAAAGTAGCGGCCACTACCACGGAATCCCCGAGCCCACCATCCTCATCAAGTACTGCAGTAGCTGCTGCTTCACCAAGCACCACTCCGGCAAAGACGTCACAGGCAGACGTAGCCAAATTGATGGAGATGGTAACCCGCCAACAAGAGCAGTTGGAGGCTCTCAAGGCGGCTTTTTGATTAAGGGGTCGCGTGTAGCTGCAACCGGCCCCTTAGCAGTAGATGAGACGGACTTATGTACCTGTACCATATGTTCTCGTGTTTCGGACTCATTTCCTGTAATTCGTACTCACACAATTTCTGCCTGTAAATTAGATAGTAGTGTCGGTTCCGTTTCTTGTCTTCCCGGTCCCTCCACATTTACATCTGCCTCGGAGATGAACAATACTAGTAGTGTTCCTATTGCTCCACTTTCTTCCGAAGCAGCGCCGCACGTGATGATTTCTGATGCAGCACTGTCTTCAACTATTATTCCCGAAACAAAAGATAAAAAATCACATTTTCATATTTCTGTGTATTTAAAAGGACGTCATCGTACTGTGAAAGTAGCAGCAATGGTAGACTCTGGGGCAACTTCGTTGTTCCTAGACAAAAAGTACGCTGATCGCCACAAGATGTTGCAGGTTCCTCTAGAGCACCCCATCACGTTATATAACATCGATGGAACGCTCAATGAAGCTGGCAGTATCACCCATAAAGTTCGACTCACCCTCCAAGTCGGACCCACTGAAGACAGTCATGACTTTCTAGTCACTTCACTGGGCCCAGAGGATGTCATTTTGGGACTGCCATGGCTAAGATTGAGGAACCCAAACATAGATTGGCAGGAAGGCACTATGCGCCTCAACTCGACCGCTGAAATAGCGCAACCAGAGTTGGAGGTAGAGGTGACGCGCATCATGGCGAACCGTATGGAACGTCGCCGTCTCCTTGCGGAGAAAGTGCTCGACACGGCCCAAGACGAAGTGTTTTGCTTAGCAGGCTTCACCTATTCCCAACGAATCGCCGAGAAAGCCACAGCCGCTAAACCTAAGAAAACCTTCGAAGAAATGGTGCCAGAGCACTATAGAGACTTCGCAAAAGTATTCTCTGAGGAAGAATCCCAGAGGCTCCCCGAACACCAACCGTGGGACCACGCCATAGACCTAGAGCCAGATGCGGTCAAGCACTGGAAGGTCAAGTCGTACCCTATGTCGGTTAACGAGCAAGAGGAATTGGATAAGTTCCTGCAAGAGCACATTTCAAAAGGATACCTGGTCCCATCTAAGTCACCGATGGCCTCACCAGTATTCTTTATAAAGAAGAAAGACGGAAAGCTACGTCTAGTGCAGGACTACAGACGGCTCAATAAGATTACTATCAAGAACCGTTATCCACTTCCACTTGCAGCCGACATCATGAACCGGTTGAAGGGAGCCAAATACTTCACTAAATTCGACGTAAGATGGGGCTACCACAACATTCGCATCAAGCCTGGTGATGAATGGAAAGGTGCTATAGTCACAAACCGAGGCCTGTTCGAGCCAAAGGTGATGTACTTTGGCATGACCAACAGCCCGGCCACCTTTCAAGCCCTCATGAACGCCGTATTTGCCGATCTCATCGCCTCAGGAGAAGTCGCAGTCTACATGGATGATATCCTCATCTATAGTCAAGACTTAGAGCATCATCGCCAAATAGTACGCGAAGTGCTCAAACGTCTAAGAGACTACGACCTCTACCTCAAACCTGAGAAGTGCGAGTTTGAGAGGCAAGAGATGGAGTATTTAGGGATGATAATCCGTCCCGGAGAAGTGCAGATGGACCCTGGCAAGGTCTCTGCAGTAAGGGAGTGGCCAACACCTACAACGCTTAAAGAGGTCAGAGCGTTTGTTGGGTTCGCCAACTTCTATCGTCGGTTCATTAAGGACTTCGCGGCTATTGCCCGACCCTTACATGACCTTACGAAGAAGGATACTCCATGGCACTGGCATTCGGAGCAGCAGGCTGCATTCGACAAGCTTAAGGAGCGTTTCGTACAAGAACCCATCTTAAAGGTGTACGACCCAAACCTCCCCACGCGCGTCGAAACCGATGCCTCTGGATTTGCTACTGGCGGGATACTCACTCAGAAGTACCCAGACGGTCTTTGGCACCCAGTTGCGTATCGCTCTGAATCTATGAGCAAAGAAGAACGCAACTATGAAATCTATGACAGAGAAATGCTCGGCTTAATCCGCGCCTTAGAGGACTGGAGACATTTCCTCGAAGGCATCTCCTTTGAAGTGATCACCGACCATAAGAACATGGAATGGTGGGCAAGCATGAAAGACTTAAATCGCCGGCAAGCTCGCTGGGCGTTATACTTAAGTCGCTTTGCCTTTAAGATCACTTACAAGAAAGGAGACTCTATGCAAGCCAATGCATTAAGCAGATTCTCAAAAGACCATGTCAAAGATAGTGAGGATAACCGCCAGGTTCAGGTTTTACAACCTAAGCATTTCCTCAATGCCGCCCAGGCCCACTTCCGCCCAGAAGTGGATTCCCTAGGCAGTCGCATTAAACTCGCGTCTATAAGAGAAGCCGAAGTTATAGAGGGTCTTAAAAGTTTACAAAAGACCGCTCCAAAGGCTCTTACAGACGGAGTTGCGCTGTGGGAAGAAGAAGACGGTTTCGTTTACCATAGAGGAAAGCTCTATGTACCCAACAACCGTGCCCTACGTAGGGATGTGGTAAAGTCATGCCACGACTCAATCACTACAGGGCACCCAGGTAAAAACGGAACCATCGAGCTAGTCAGTCGCTACTATTGGTGGCCACGCATGGCAGGCTTTATCAGCTCATACGTAGAAGGATGCGATCGATGCCAACGCTATCGCAAAGATCTGCACCCCAAAGCCATCATACAGCCGCAAGAAGTACCTGAGGGTCCATGGCAGCTAGTCGGCATCGATCTAATCGGCCCACTGCCAATGTCACGTGGAAAGGATATGATCCTTAACATAGTGGATCATTATACAAAACAGATCCATCTATTTCCAGTGACGTCTCAGATTACGGCTGATGGGGTAGCATCCATCTACTTCGAGCAAGTCTTCCCCTTGCATGGGATTCCTCGAAAGATCATTAGTGATCGAGGACCCCAGTTTGCCGCAAGGAGCATGCGGGCGTTATACAAGCGACTAGGGATAGACGCAGGTCTTACCACTGCCTATCACCCTCAAGCTAATGGACAGGTAGAGCGCAAAAACCAAGAAGTAGAAGTCTACTTGCGCTTGTTCATTAGCAAGAGGCAGGATGATTGGGCAGACCTGCTCCCTACAGCGGAATTTGTGGTCAACAGTAGGCTTAACTCTGCAACGGGTCATACTCCCTTTGAGCTACTATACGGCTATACGCCTGACTTCACAATTCCTGCCGGTAGACCCACGGGTATCCCAACGCTCGATAAGCGTCTACAGAACCTAGTTTCCACAAGAAGGGATGCAGAGGCCGCTCTACGCCTAAGTAAACGGCGAATGCAGACAGACGTTGAACAAAGACATAAGCCATACATCTTCAACGTCGGGGATAAAGTCTGGTTGCAAGCTAAGCAAATAAAGATTCACCAGCAGTCGTCCAAACTGGGACCCAAGCAACTGGGCCCATTTGAAGTCACTAAAGTCTTAAGCGACGTCGACTACAAGCTTGCACTCCCTCCTGCATTACGGATCCATGATGTATTTCATGTAGACCGCCTCTCCCCTTACAAGGGAAACGAAGTCAACGGGCTTTTGCCACCTCCACCAGACCCCGTCACAGTCGAAGGCGAGGAAGAGTACGAAGTCGACCACATAAGAGACAGCAAACTCTTCGGTCGTACTCTTAAGTACCTCGTTCGCTGGAAGGGCTACGGTGAAGGCGAGGACACTTGGGAGCCAGCCAAAAATCTAACTCACGCCCCGGAAAAAGTACAGGAGTTCCACTCCCTCAATCCGGGCGCACCTAGAAAAATAGCTGCTCTCATATACGCGTCCTTGCCTTGGCAAGCATCTCATCAGTACACAGAGGCCAACGCGGACGTCGACCCTTAAGAAGGGGGGTGATGTCATGGACGCGTATTATTTTTATCTTATTTTTGCGTATTTATACGCATTTACTTGATAGAGATATGAAGGGCCGAAGTACTGATAACGAGTTAGTCACATGGACCGCCATCCATGTGCACGTGACCGTGGGACAAGAGTCCCTCATACGTTTAGTTAAGTTCTGATTGGATGGAAGGAGATGGAAGACTCTAGAAGGATCTAGAACGTATTTACGTCATGATTAGTAGTATACGCTTACTCGCTGTATTAGGTTTTACTCAGCAAGTGGAGCCGCTCGTAAGCGCGATGACATGTGCATCAGTCAGCACAATAGGATGCGCTATTAATAGACACGACGCGTCAGCTCCTGAGTCAAGGAGTCTTACTGTACACTTAGTAATAGTGTTTAGACTCAGTTCAAGCTCAGCCACAGTAGCATATATAAACTATCATGTAGCGTCCTGAGTGGAACCAACTTGTCCTCTTGGTTCTCCACTCAGGTGCGTATCCACTGTACTCTCCATACCATCAATCTAACTTGTCCTCTTGGTTCTCCACTCAGTGTGCCGCCGTGTGATCCTTGTGGTTAGAGACTTGTGTAAAGCCTCGCACGTTCCACGCTCTCCACGTCGACTGCACATCTAGCGCGTGACTTGTCTCCGCGTTGAGTTGGGTGTGTTACCGGTTCAGTTCACTTTACCTTCGCCTTGCTTAACGTAGCGCGGCAGTCGCACCGCTACAATGGGTCGCAGGTGCGCAGCGTATGTTCGACCAATTCTTGTGCATAAGGGACGCTGACTCTCGTTCGCATCGCTGCCAGCGTGTTCTTGGTCCCTAGGTGTCCAAGATCGCCATGTATCCGGCGTATGGCCTCTTTGGCCGCTTCTTGGGTGGTCGGGACTTCAACGTCGATGTCCTCTCCCCAGCGGTTCTTGATTGACTTACGGAGGGAATCGCGTTTGATTAGGTACGTTCCATTTCCGACCGTCATTGGATCTTCGCCTCGTTGGAGCCGCCGCTTGTACTCTGCGAACGTCTCGAATATCGCGCTGTGATTGCGCTCCTTGGTCCAGGGGTTCATTGGCGCTGCGAACAGTGGTTCCAAGGTCTCGGAGTCCGGTACGTCCGCATGTCCTTTCCTCCTTGACAGTGCATCGGCCACTAGTTGGTGCTTTCCGGGCCTATAGATGATTTCAATGTCAAAGTGCGCAATGTCGTCAACGAAGCGTGCAAGACATCGGCCAAGGTTCTTTTGCGTTAGGAAATATTTGAGGGACTCGTGATCGGTACGTACAAGGATCGGTGAGCCTTCGATGTATCCCCGCCACTTGTGTAGGGCATAAACAATCGCGAGCATTTCTCGCTCTTGTGCGGAGTATCTTTGTTCGGTAGGCGTCATGCATCGGGATTCGAATGCGATAGGTCGTAAGTCCCTTTCTTTGAACTTGAAACGTTCTTTTGGCTCACCAGCTTCTTTTGGCTCACCAGCTCCCTTCCCCTCGTCAGGTCCCATGAAAGGGGTACCAGTTTGCTGAAGGACTGCGCCAACGCAGTCGCCGGAGGCGTCGGTGTCTATGACGAAGAGGCGCCATGGGGTAGGGTGAATGAGCAGGTCAGCCGAGGTGAGTCCGGCCTTCAGCTGCTGCATCGCGGACTCACAGTCTTTTGTCCATACGATGGGAGAGCCCCGTTTCGGGCTGCCTTCCAGTAGTTTGTACAGGGGGCCGGCGATCTTCGCGAAGTTGCGGATGAAGCAGTCGGTAATATCCTGCGATATTCAAGAATCCGCGTACCTCCGAGACTGTTGAGCAAGCTGGCCAGTCCAAGATGGAGTCGATTTTCTCCGGGTTCGGGCGAAGTCCAGTCACCTGAAGCGATGTGACCCAGGTAGAGTATGGAGGTGTGGCCCCACTTACACTTTCTTTCATTCAGGATGAGGCCGTGTTTCTCCAGTGTGCCGACGATGTCCAAAACATTCCGCACGTGGTCTTCCTCGGTCTTGGAGAAAACTGATGACGTCGTCTAAGTACACCATGGCACAGCGATCGATGTGTTCCCGCAGTATATCGTTCATCATTTGCTGAAATGTTGCGGGAGCATTGGTGAGGCCGAACGGCATGACTCGGAACTGGTAGTGGCTGTAACGACAGGTAAATGCGGTTTTCTCTTTTGCATCCTCTGCTAAGCGTACCTGCCAGTAGCCCGAGCGAAGATCCAGGCAAGTAAAGTACTTCGCGCCTGCAAGATTACGGTAGCATTCGTCTATCCGTGGCAAGGGGTAGGCGTTTTGTTTGGTGAGTTTGTTCAGGGCTCGATAGTCGACGCAAATGCGCGACGTACCATCTTTCTTCGGGACGGGGAGAAGGGGCGAGGACCAAGGTGAGTCCGACTGTTCGATAACTCCTTCCTTTAGGCCTTCGTCGATAAACGCCTTGATGGCCTCGTGCTCCAATGGGGTGAGCAGACGCCCGTACTTGCGTATTGGCTTGGCATCGCCGGTGTCAATGTCATGGGTCCACTTCCTCAGAGGAGGAAAATCCACTTTCTCTTTGAAAACCGCTGATACGGTGCATTTTACGGTGTTCTTAATCCGCTCCCCAAACGCTTCCTTAGCTAGGTCTCCGACTGCCTTATCTATCGCTTCGACTTCGGCTCCCTCTTGTGCGTGGTAGAGGAGCTCTGGGCGAGTAGGCGGGCGGTGCTTGGGGCGGAGACGCCATGTGAGGTTTGAGATGATGCGAGGTAGGCCCGTTACGTTCTTTGCTGAGGCCGGTCTGATGGTAACACACGTCTTCTTATCCGGATGCGTGAGTTCGTAGGCGTCGGTGTCCCACTTTGGCCGGGCGTCGTGATGCTTGAGCCAGGCTCGACCCAGGAGCAAGTCATAGCGGAAGTGAGTCGAATCCTCCAAGACATACGCGTAACACTGGGTATCGAGCCTGCCGATCTTCAGCGTGAAAGTTGCGAAGGCGGAAGTGGTCGTCCGTCCCGCGCCTACGATCTCCCGGGTGGTAATCGGGAAGACTTGGGCCTTCGCGTCGATGGCCTTCCGAGAGGTAAGATAGTTCGATTCCGCTCCGGTGTCGAGGATAGTGTTGACGGGTATGAAGGGCGGAGCGTTCTCGGGAGTTTGCGACTTGGGAGGACCGATTTCGACCCTGTAGACTGGGAGGCCCGGCTGAGCGACAGCGTAGATCTCGAGCGGGTTCTCTCTCGATCCCTTATCCTGCAGGGCGATGTCTGCCGAGGTGAGGTCGTCGCCAGGACTTTCGGGGAAGATGGGGGAAACCGGGCGCCAGCCGTCGCTCCAGTCCTCGCAGGACTCGCAGTCGCAGTTCACGTGTGCGATGTTGTGAAGGTCAGCCTCTTCTTTGTCTGAGATTTCCTGCTCCATGAAGTGTGCTTCGTTGACGAGATACTGCAGTTCTTGGTCGTCCTCCGGGTCCCATTCCTCGGGGGCGTACTCGTCGTCCGAGCTCTCCTCGGTCTCTTCGTAGGTGCGTTCCTCACGGTCGCGCGTCTCAGGGGGGTACTGACCCGGCTCCAACTCTTCTTCGACCTCCTCGAATAGGTGGAGGGTCTTCATGTGCCGGTCGCGTCCATTGTAAACGGCGGGCCTCTTTCCAGTATTCGACGCGGGATGCCGCAACGGCTTTCGGCAGTCGCATGCGAGGTGGCCAGTGTCGTTGCAATTATAGCATCGCACGTTAGCGGGGGCGCGGCGTGGGTCACGGCTCATTTGCATCGAGTCGAGGTCCATTGGTTCTGGCAAGGTCGACGAAGATCCGATGGACGACGTATATGGGGTGGAGTTTGCGCTGAAGTGCGCGGAGGGTGATGGAAGACCTCGGGACTTGCGGAAAGGCTTCGAAGGTCCAAAATGTGAAGGGGGGTGACCCTGCGCAACGCGGTGGAGGCTGTCCCACTGGCGAGCGGCCGAATAGTAAGCGGACATGTTCTTCTCCTGACGAGACATGAGTTGCATCGCTAACTCCCTGGGCAGCTTCAGCAGGAAGCGGTATTTGCGGTCTGGGAGAGCCATTTCGGCTTCGGGGATTTGTATCTCCACCTCCTGGAATTGGCAAGTAAACTCAGGGATCCCTCCCTTACATTCGAGCCTATCCAAGCGGGCTCTGAGTTCGTCAGCCCGGGCGGGATGCGCCCAATGCTCAGACATGGCCAGCTTCAGCTCGCTCCAAGTCGGCGCCTGGTCGTGGTTGGCTAGCTTAGTCGCATGATACCAGGTGAGTGCCGAGTCACGGAAGCTCTGAGCGGCGTAGCGAGTCCACTGATCCCTCGGGACTTGACCAGCGTCGAGCGCATCCTCAGCCAAGCTGATCCAGGCGGTGACGTTCTCACTCGCTTTCCCGGCGAAGGGCTGTACGGTGGTTCGCGGTGGGTTTGAACGGGGGGCCGAACCGTGAGGCGGCGTAGTCGTGGAGGGGGTGTTGACCGTGAAATGAGTGTTGGAGAAGGCAGATTGGATAGCGCTCTGTATGCCTTGGGAAGTGACAATATTACTTTCGACAGCTCTGAACCGTTGCTCAAAAGTGTGAAAAACTGTTCTCATTGCTTCAAACGTTTCGGGCGAGAATTCAGCTCGCAGGACGTCTAGCGGGGAAATCCCCGCTTGACCAGCCGGTATTTCGGTGTCGGCGTCCATTATATTCGGCGTACTGTGACCGCGGGCCTATTTCGAGGTTGCGCAACGAGTCGCGATGTCCGGAGTACGTATTTCGGCTATAGGTTTTGCCAAATATGTCGACGCGCTTCTCGATTCGGATATAACTCGGGTTCTGACTAAAAGAGTGTGGGGTTAGGGGAAGCCTCACACTTGATCAAGTGTGAATCCGTTCACCTCGTCTGTTACCGGCGTTTCCCGGAGGATACGAAGATGAGATGAAGGAGAGAGACTCTTGTCTCCTTTACATCGATTTCATAGGTTTTAAATACTACAAGATATTGCGCTTGCGCGTCATGCTTACGCGTCTGTCCTACTTGTACAATAATAAGTATCTAGGACTTTTCTTATAATATATGAGACCATCTGGGACGTATAATCACGGGGTCGTCACAGAAATATGCTGACACATCGTGTTCACAACACCAATGCAGCTCAAGATCCACCTGTGAGTCCCAAGGTGAGTCCTGAACAGTACGTCGAAGCAGCGGAACAGTCGAAAGCAACTGTTTGTGCTGGGAGTACGGGATACGTGCTCTCCGTCTTCGATATTACTGTGCTATGTGTTTTCTTAACTTACTATGACCAAATGTGACGGCACGATCTGCTCTCCCACACACAAGTCGCGAACATTCGCGAAAATTATTTGGTTCCGGTCCGGTTTAACCGGCGCCGCTTAAATAAACCGAGTTGCTCTAATTGTGGAGCGTGCTCCTCGTCATCGGCGCGTCCGGCCTCATGGTGTCCTGCTACTGGGTACAGCCCGCACAGCATCCCTGGTTCAAACCAACAACCCTGAAGCGCAAATCGCCCTCTATGCTACTTCGCTCAGAGTCGCCCTCACCCGTGGACGAGGATGACCCTGATTCGCGCGTAAAGCGACAACGGTTCACCACACTCACACTGGAGCACACGCGTCCACAGAAACGTAAACTGCCGCCGTCATGTCCACAGTCACCGATCGAGGAGGAAGACATCGTCGCCAAAAGACAGCGGTGCACGGCGCTCGAGCACGGCATCAAGCACCTCTCGCTCACCCCGCCTGACCATCCCGCGCAAGACCCAGCGATGCCCGAGCTGGCAAGCCGTTTTCCCGCCCCCGTCCCCGTCCCCGTCCCCACTGTTCCAGACTTTGGCTTTTTGCCGTCGTGGCTCCCTGCGGCCGCCTCCTTACCAGTGGCGCCCGCGGTCACTACTAGCTTTCAAGCGCCGACAACCCTCGACCCTCCTCCCCCGGTTCCCGCTGCGCCAGCAAGCCTTGCGGGCGGCGAGGACGTCAAAATGCGCTCGTCGTCGTGGTACGAGCCCGAGAAAGACCGTGCGTGCGTGTCGTGCTTTTTGTCGAGCAACCCGCTGACATGTAAATGCGCAGGGATCGTCGTCACAGACTTGGACGCGTCGTCGGACGACGAAGACGGCGTGGACGACGCGCCGAAGCTCCCGCGTGCGGTGCTGCAGGCGCTGTTTCGCGGGGGTCCTGATCCCGCGGTGCGTGGGGATGTTCCGCGGATGCTGCTGGCGGGGCTGTTGCCATCGCCGTCCGCGCCTTTGCCGCTGTCGTCGCCCCCGTTGCCACCACTATCACTTGAGCTGGCGAGCTTCTTCCCTGGGTCCGTGTCGTCGGACGAGGCGATGGATGTTGAACAGTAACACCTTTCTTTATTTGATTGGCGCTTCCCCCACGTCTTCGTTTCTCTCTCCTACTCCCCCACGCTTTTTATATTTAATACCGTATTCGCCGTTAAATGCTATTCCTGCACAAGTTCTGATGTTTAAGATCGCGTTACAGCCTTTAGTAGGGCTTAAGAAGCTCATGCACGAAGGGCGCTTATCAGCAATAAGCACCATGGTCCAGACCAACTGTATGAGCTATTAAATAACGACACTCTCAAATTCTGGCTCTTTCTATCAGTCAACAAAGATCTAGCGGCCACAGGAGAAGGCGGGAGAAAAACATAAATAGGTTCAAAGCCCCAAAAATAACAAGCGACGACGAAGGGAATTTTTTTGATCAACAACAGGTATTTTGTATTTTTCACTGACACCAAACCAATTGCCAGCAGGCGGGGAAAAAAATAAGTGTGGTGACCGACCGCGAACCCCGAACGTCGATGCCCAGACAGGCCCAAAACGGCCGCTGGAAGAGCACCGTGGGGCGGCGGCGATAAGAGACAAAAGGAGGGGGCACTACGGCCTCCCAGACTGCGAGCCGGCGTCGGGGCCGTAGAGCCCCTGAGTCATGTTGAGCCGCGTGTGGTGGTGGCGCGCGTGCGCGTGCGGGTGGGGTACGTGGTGCATCTGCATCACGTTGAACGGTGATTGCAGCACGCCTGGCGCGGGGCTCGCGGCCGAGTGCACGCCAGTTCTCTGGGGATTCAGCGGTGCGGACGTGGGTGGCGCGGCGGGCGGCGCAGGGGCGTGGAAAGCGCGCAGCCCGGCGTGGGAGTGCTGGGTAGGGGTGGGAGTCGCGGCCGGAGGATGCGGATGTGGGTGAGGGTGCGGGTGCGGGCGAGAGTGGACGTGCATTTCCTGGTAGAGAGTGGGCGACGGTGAGGGCTGTGGCTGCTGCGACTGTATGGGGTGGTGATAAGGCATGTTGACTAGATTCACGGGGTTGGCTCTGTGGTTGGCTTGGAATTGGGCGACGCTTTGCTGTTGCTGTTGTTGCTGTTGCTGCTGCTGCTGTTGTTGTTGTTGCTGCTGTTGCTGCTGCTGCTGTTGTTGTTGTTGCTGCTGCTGCTGCTGTTGCGGTGGCGGTGCAGGTGCGAGCGTAGGCGCAGGTGTTGGAGGTTGGGACTGGGTCGAAGGTTGGGGGATCGCCAGACGAGGTGGGGTAGGTGTGACGGGAGACTGTTCCGAGTCAACGGCCATATAGTTGGGCGAGTCACCGGCATCGTCGTGTTCGTCGTCGTCGTCGCGCGACGCATCAGCATCGGGGGCAGATGCCTTCTGAGCGGCAATTTCCTCCGCGGTGAGGAAGCGGCCACCGGGGCCCCGCGGGCGACGCATCGCGTGCTTGTGGCGTGATTCATGGAGGTATGGCTGTTGTTACGAGACGAGGGCGCAATCAGAGGATATGAGACGCGAAAGAGAGCATAGAATAGATAGCGACGTACCTTGCGCTTTTGGGAGAGGCGGTGGACCTCCTCGAGCCGTGCACGGGCCACCCGACGCTTGAGAATACGGTAGTACTGTTTTGCGTTTACGTACAGCGGTTCGTCGTCGATAGGTGGGCTGGGCTGAAGCGCATGGGGAGGGGCTGGGTCCTGGGGAAAGGAAGCTTGGGATTCGCTGCGAGGTGGGGAGGGTGGATGATCATTTGTGGATGGAGGACGGTTATAGAAGTTGTAGAGGTGAGGGGCTGTTCGGAGAAGTGAGTGCAGTGGCAGGAAAGTGGGGGAATGAGTGGGACGTACGGTGAAACTGGTCCTGGACAACGCCGTGTGAGTCAGAAAAAGGCTGATGCTGAGGAGGGATCGGATAGGCGGAATGAAACAGATGATCGATATTACTCTCCATTGACTATTGGTTAGAGCGAGCGCGGGCAGTGCGCGGGTGCTATTACACTGGTCTCTCCGTAGCGAAGCCAAGTAGCGAGGGCGATACTTACTTTCCTTTTTAGGTCTATCTTTCCTACGATCACGTGATAGACTCGGACGTGAGCTTTGGCCACCGCAATTGGTTTCTCTGCACTGCTATGGAAGCAAAGCTGTGTGTCCTTCTCTCCTTTACCGTTGCTGTCTGTTAACCCTTTCACAGTAAATCTCTCAAAGTAGCCGATCTAAGGGATATTTGCACCCGCGCAAATGTCTCCACAACCACTCGTTCAACAAAGGCTGACCTCATTGCAAAAATCCTTGCAAGTCAACCTGCCATAGACGCGTACAACACCAAGTACCAGCCAAATGGCAACCCCCCTCCTCCCCCCAAATCTACGGTACCGCCCGCTAACGACGACATGGTGAGTGAACCACGCGTCTCTACCACGCGTCTCATTTATATTCCCCTTTAGCTTGCCTCCCCAGAAGAGTACGCAGTTATCCTCCCCTCCTCGATCCCTTCTAACATGCCCTATAGTGTTGACTGGACATTGCAAGACTCCCCGAAACCTATCCCTGCGCCTCTCGCCTCCCCAATGCGCAACATACCGAATTCGCCGGCCAAGCCTCCGCCCACGCCAGCCCCAGTAAGTCGCCTCCTTACCCAGTCGAATCCCGCTGAGTTTGTCTAGACAAATTCTCAGCCAATGGCGTCTCCCCCCAAACCCACCCCTGTTGTAAGTGAGATACAGGCCCCAGCACCCGCGGCCGCGGCTGCCACCGCGGTAGACGATGAGCTGGAGAAGCGTAAAGCACGCGCCGCCCGCTTTGGCATTGCACTTGTCGAGCCCGCCAAGCCAAAGTCGGCCAAAACCGCGTCCGAGCAGACGCCGCCTAAATCAGCAGGCGCCGTCGCCGACGTCGTAAGTCGTTTCCTCTCCACCGCCGAGACGTTTGGTGATGACACGTTGGCGATCGCAGGACCCTGAAAAGCTCAAGGCGCGCGCACAGCGCTTTGCCACGGGCAAGTCGGAGCAGCAGACAGGGGCCACTCCTGCCACTGCCCCTGCCCCTGCTGCTGGCGGCAAGAAGCGACGCACCGCCATCGAGGAAGTCGATGCAGAGGAGCAGGAGCGCCGGCGGAAGCGCGCAGAGCGCTTCGGGATCCCCGTGGTGGTATGTCTCTAAGAGTCAAGAGTTCGATTTGCAGGTGTTCACGCACTCTTGGTACAGGGTGCGAAGGCTTGATGCCCGTCTCTTCACGAGTCCTGTCATACACCTTTATGTGTCTTTCATGTCTACTCTACACCTGTAATGATCGGGGGCGTTGATTCAGCACCAATATCGTACCGACTGCGCATGCCTCAGAAAGAATGGTACCACGTGGCCTTGGTAGAGAGTGTTTCGACACCCTACCTAAGTTCAGGGAGACTATTCGGTCCCAAACCCGTCGTGTAACGGTAGCAAGTGATAGACGCGATCAGGGGTATTTGCGACCATCAGAAGTATTGTTTTACGTGAATGCATGGACACTGCCCTACGCCGGTGTCGACCCACCCATATAGCTTCCCTTGCCACCTAGCCCTATACCAACGAATTATCGACACCCTCCCAGACCATCCAAGATATCATGGGCCGTGGTATTGTCTACTGGATATTCCAGCGTCCACGGTTCTGCTGTTGTCTTCCTGTTCGCATTTGTGTGATTATCATGGCCCTACTCGGGTTCATACTTTCTGGAGTGTTATCCGTTATCCTTTGGTTCGAAGTTGCCTGTATGTGTTTTTTTTTTTCGCCCCAGCTTTCCCAGAGAATGACAGTGTATATATCCCAAGCCGCGAACGAACTTACGAGTAAGGAACGTGGGGCTTTTATTGGTGGTGCAATCGTAGAGACACTTTTCTTCCTCATTTCATCCGTCGGGTACGTGTATATCCTTGTCACGCACTGACTGGCCACCGACACTTCCTTTCTAGCCTCATTGGCGTGATCGTGCGCAAACAAACGTTTGTGACCGCGTATGCCATCGGGCTGTACGTCCACTTCCTGCTCAACCTCGGCGTGGCCGGGTACCTCCTCTCCGTGGTCCTGCATGCCACAAGCAAGGACACCGTCGCCCTGTGCCAGCACGCAATCAATAACACGCAGGCACAAGACCAGTGCTCGTCGCTCTTCAACACCATCCGCGGCACTTATGCGGCCCTAGCGTCCATCATCCTCGTCGTCGAGCTCTGTGAGTCCGTTCACACCCCGCAGCGATCAACCCTAAATACCGTCAAAATTAAGACGGGGCAATCGTGGCAACGCGCTACGTATACCAAGTACGTGGCGAGAAACGCGAGGCACGCATGCCCAGACATATGCGTGGCCAGTCGGCCAGCAGCGGCACCGGGCGACTTATACCCGGCTTCGTGCGCTACGACGACGAGAGCGGCACGAAATTGTACAGCCCGTATTACTACCCGCCTACCGAGGGCCAGGGCCACGCGCGCGGGCCCTCGGCGTACTCGCTCGCCAGCGCAGATTTCGAAGGAGTGACGCCCATGGGGCTGTATGACCCGCCGACGGCGGGGCTTCCCAACTCGAAGTACCATGAGGATCTGGAGTTAGAAGACGGGTACAAGGACAGCGAACAGGAGGAAGAGCATGGTTATAAAGACATGGGTCACGATGAGCCACCAGTTAGCGCTCCTGAGAAGATGCCAGAGGCGGTGCACGAGGAAGCTGGTGTGCTGCGATGAACATTAGGGGACGATATTTTGTATTAAAATCATGGAAATATTATAAGCGCCGGTGCACAGGTTTACTCACTTCGGACGTTTGTCTGCTGTGAACGCAGACGAGACACTCCCGCCCCAGGCTCTCATACATGTGATGCTCATTCGACATAATGCCATGCATATTCGATATGCTACCCAGCGACAGCACATCGTCGATTCTGTGCGCATCACCTCCCTCCATTCGAGACGACTACTGACCCTGACCTAGCTCGATGCGCTGCTCTACCAACTTCATGCCTTATCCTTCCTCCTCGCACCCTCCATCGTCACCCTCTTCGTCCGTGCCGCAGGGCAGTTCCAGCTCTCCCACCCTCGCGAATTCGGCCCTCGACGCACGCTGCGCTTTCGATTTATGCTCATTTTCTTATTCAATGCGGGCAGCTTTTGGAATCACCTCATCCCGAGTGCACCGCACAGTCGGTCGGTCGTGCTGGACTTTGTCGGGATGGGTACGTCGTCCTTTTCTCCCCTCTCACCCAACTCATTCACCCCGTTTGCCACAGCATTCACGCCACCACGCACGCAGCTTCTCTTACTCGATCTCCTCATCATCGTGCTCTCGGTCGTCGTCACGACCGTGGCGTACGAGACCACATACGCGCGCGCGGTGACCAAGGCCGCCATCCGCGCGTCGCTCGACCTGACCCCTGCCACCTCCCCCGCCGCGCACACGTACGCCGATCCGCTCGACCGCGGTGACGACGTAGTGGTGCTCGACCTGCGCCCCTCGCTGCTGCTCCGCCATATGCGCTCCCCGCCCCCTCCCCCGCCGGACGACGCCCCCCTGCCGAATGGCGCGACGGTCGTCGAGGGCCTCCGTGTGCTGCTGCAGGCGCAGCGGTCGTTTAGGGCACGGCAGCAGACCCCGCCGGCAGACGATGCGGAGACGCAAACTGGGGAGAGGGTGCGGGAACGGGAACGGGAAGCGGCGGGTGCCTGGTGGGATGGACCCTCCAGAGGACGGGGGATGATAGCTAGACAAAGTATTTATATCTTGTGTTACTGCATGCGATAGCCGGAGAGCTGCGTGTATTTAATCGGGTTTCTTTCTGTTTATGGGGCTCCCTCTACAAAGACGACGCTAGGCAATATGTACGGGGTAGTGCTTGTGACGGGCGACTAGGGTCACCACTTGCGCTTCATCTGCACGAGTATGTGTGAATTGCGTGGGTTATGAGGAGGCGTGCGTTGGGCATACCGTCTGGCGGAGACACGCGCCGAATCTCTCAAACTCGGCTTTGCACATGTCCTTATGGACGTCGGTGTACGTCGCGACGATGCACTTGCCATAGTCCGAGGCTTCCTTGGCGCAGGTGGTCGTTGACGCGATGGCGAGGCGTCGCAATGGTGTTACTGCCGTCGACGACGCCGCTGCTGGCTGCATTGGTTCAGGTTATATATAGATTACGTGACGTCAACGCAAGTGCTGCCCCTCTCCGTCCCCGTCCCCGTGTCCCGCGCGGTGCCAGTGCCACGACCGCCAGCACGGCCCCCCTCTTTAGAAATTCATGAATACCTCGCCGTCACCGTCATCCCAGACCCAATGCTCGACCAAGGCTTCCTTGTCGCAACCATACTTGTAGTCATCGCGCTCCTCTTTTACGTCCTGTACTGGAACAGGCTGCTGGCACTCATCCTCAGTCTCGTCTTACGCGTAGTCCTCTGGAATAAAGGAGGCCCCAGCGTATGGATTCAAATCGGTGCGTGAGACGGCTGGTACAAGCCCACCCTCCCTGACCTGACGTGGGCCCCCCGATTCCAGGCTCTCTCCACATCTCGCTCTTGTCGGGACGAATCCTTCTCAAGGACTTTCGGTACCACTCGAGCAACCAGTCCATCAAGGTCGTCAAAGTACAGCTGCGGTGGCAGTACTGGGTTCGTGCCCTTGCCGCCTCCGAGCACATCCAAGCCCATGCCGGCGGCGAAGAGCCAAAACGTGCGCAACGTTTTCCTGCTTCTTGGCTGGCAATAATAACCTTGCTGTGTAGCTGGCAACACGTCGTCTCGGTCGCCACGCTGCCGCTTCCACGCGACGTTTGAAGGGTTCGAATGGTTCCTCTACAACCGAACCGCCGCGTTCGACAATATCGTCGCACAGATGGACGCAAAGACGCCCGTTCCAGAACGCCGTACTCAGAGCCCCGCTGCTGCGTCCCATCTAAGGCAGATCTTCAGCAAGTCTCCTGCGGGAGGTGACCGTGCGTACAATATCCTCTCCTCTTTTTGCTGAGCGATGTTCCAAAACTCGTTTAGAAATTGCGCAAACTCCTCGCGCGCGGGCTTGGTTTACCACTCCCAAGTTCGTCCGCAGGTTCACCCAGTGGCTTCGGAAACAACTCCCCGATCTCGACTTTAAAGACTTGCTTCCCCTCAGCTTCGAGGGAATCAATGGCGGCATCGTGCTCGGGAACATGTCGACTTCGAATATTTTGGTGGCCGAATTTACTCGCGCGGATGGCGTGTTTGGAACTGTTCCGGTACGTCCAATTTCGTTCGTGGTCTCACTCAACACCTCACACCCTTGATCGTTCCAAGTCAAGGTCGCCTTTAGACTTGTATAAGCAGGTGTTGAATATCAAGTTTCAGAACGCGACCATCACCTTCAAGGAAAACGAGCAGTACCAGGCCCCAATGGTCAGCACGGGATCCCATATCCACGAACAGCTTCGCAGAGCTCAGCAAGTATTGTCTTTAATTTCACGACTCGTACTGACGTTTCCTTTTCCAGTTCGCTGAGCTTCACCTACTTTCACTATCTCACTTACTCGGTCTTTTCCAAGCTCTACCGTTCTGCGCGGCTCCGCGACGGCCTTCGAGCCGCAGCACAAAGCTTCAAGAGGCAACCCTCCGATACGTCCGCAAGGTCGTTCCGCATTCGGACCAAACGCGCACACAGCATCGATAATGAGACAGCCCGTCGGACCTGATTCGGCCAAGCGAGAGTACGCCATACAGCGGAGAGTGCTGGAGGCCCCCATACTCGAGCTCTCGTACTATGCGGACGCGGTCGGCGTCGTCCCTGCTAAGCAGCGCCCCGTCGATAACGAGGGTTATGACGTCGGAAATGGTGATGTGTCGCCCGAGTGGGGATTTGATCTCGTCGTGCATGGTGGGATCCTGAGGTACGGTCCTTGGGCAGATAGACAGAGGCACGTTTCAGCACTTCTGTTCTACCACGAGTCGTCGTGCTTATCTGTTGTACAGAGCCGAAATACAGCGCATATTCTTTCCGTCGACGTATAACGACGCTGAGCAGACGCGTCGCCTTTATCCCGGCGATAATCGCCTCTGGACTGCCATGCGGATATTCGTCGAGCTCCGCGGCGGGACGACGCTACACATCCCCTTCCGCGAAGCCTCGAAGGTAAATTTCCGCTTGAAGGGCCGCCATCGGTACTCATGCGATTCACGTACTAGAACTGGCAATGGGATGGATACGTCAATGTCCCTAGACCCCGCACACGCGAGGCCGCTTCTCTCAGCATCCGAGCCGGCGACGATTCTACCATCAGTTACGTGATGCCCATGGTCGCTGACGCTCAAGGCTACCATCCACTTCTCGAGGTGCATCTGGACAGCGTGACAGTTTCCAGCAGTCTCAACGACGTCCGCGTGCTCACCACAGAGTCCTGCAGAGTGAGTGGATGCAAGTTGTCT
Source organism: Lactarius hatsudake (assembly GCA_024734325.1). Lineage (NCBI taxonomy): Eukaryota > Fungi > Basidiomycota > Agaricomycetes > Russulales > Russulaceae > Lactarius > Lactarius hatsudake. The sequence goes on from JANSJP010000007.1 coordinate 900,089, forward strand.
ATTGTGCGAGCTGACGAGTCGCTAGGTCTCGGGCGAGTTGCCGTCTCCACTGAAATGGAACGCGAGCCGCCAGTGGGCGTTCCATGTATCGCTCCGCCAGCCAGTCTTCTACCTTCTGCGCGATCACATCAACATGTTCACTGACCTGGGGAAAGACTGGAGTTCTGGCCCACCGAGTGACTACATTACCTGGGTTCCGATGCGTTATGCGGTTAACCTCGATTTGCGCAATTACGTGATTCACACCTACGTGAATGACCACAATATCATCGACAAGCCCCTGCTCCGAGAAGAGAACGGTCTGCCTCTCATTTTCTGGATAATGACACGCTGTCTTACTTTGATTTTCCCTTGCAGCACTGCTCACGCTACGCGGCGCGAGCCTACGCAACGAAAATATTATAATGTCAGACAAGTTCAGGCCGGCTTGGACATCGTTTCCTTTTTCAATCGACGCCCCGGATGTCACCCTTAGCCTCACTCTCCCAAAGTGGAGCACGCACCGTCTCCAGACCATGGAACCTGTTACCAGGCTCATGACCGTCGGCCTGCTTCGTCTCGATGGGTCATACCTCTACTTCTCGGATGTTAGAGAGGAGAACGTCGACCAGCTCAGGCTGAGCTTTACCGTGAGGGCGTTTCCGCACTGTGAAATGCGAATTTACTTGCTCATCGCGTGGAACCTGCAGCTCAACGATGTTATATTCAAGTGTTTGGCCTGGTCCTTACGACATCTTATGATCTTTCAGCAGAATTACTTCGGCACTTTTACACACTTTTCTACCCTTGGAGAATACTTGCAAAAGCGAGGAGAGGGTCAGATCGGGGATCCCATCAATTTAACGTACCGTCCTGGGATGGTACGATATGTCCTTGTCCGACCGTCACTCTCTGATTGACCTCACTCCCTCCACAGTCAAATCAGATGCAGGTCGAAGTACAACTAGGCATCCACCATTCTTTGATCGTTCTGCCTGTTGGACTTCCGGGATACGAGACGTACTCCCCAATCCCAGGACAGTCGCCTCAGGACGTTAGCCTGGGGGGGTGCGTCGTGCTTTCGGTGCCGGAGATCGAGCTCGAGCTCCGTTCTCACAACTTCGGGCTCGAGTTGAATCTCAACACTGGCACAATATACGGCGAAGTCGAATCCGATTACACGGAGCGGTCGATCTTCACGAGGTCTCAGTGGTATCCCAGCTCAGAGGTGTTTGTGATCGAAGGTCGGCAATCCTGCTTCGTGGGACAACCTCTGCCGCTGACGTAGCCGTTAGGCATCGATATTCTCGCGGACAGGTTGTTTGGACCTCCGCCACAGGCCACTACCTACGTGTGTTTCTGGGAGCTTAACTTTGGTGCCATGAAGGGTCTGCTATCCGCGCCACAAGGCCGCACGTTGCAGTCTGCCATTGATGCTTTTACCATGAATTTTAAAGATCCGATCAATGCTCCAGGCTGCCGAGTTTGCGTTACCATCGGACCCGGACGGTAGGCATCGTCTCCCACTCTTGTTACCGATATGATGCTGACGAACTTGTGAACTTTAGTTACGTTTTTGAGAATATCGGTCGCGTCTATGGAATTGACTTGGTCTGCCGAGCTTGTATCTGTGCACCTCTACGTGCCTCAGGGATTGCGCATGGCGTCAAATGATTTGGCGGGCAATAACTACCAGAAGGTCACCAGTCTCACTGTACCTAAAGTCATTATGCGGCTCCTACACGTCCTAGGGAAAAATAATGATTGGGTCGAAGCCGGCGAGGTCGTGTTCGATGTCGCCCTCGACAAATATTCTTCTCCCTCAGGCTGGAAGGAGGGCGCCCTGTCGCAAGCCAAATTCCTCGCCGAACAGGATGAGCCGACAGGACGCTTACGGAAGCTAAAAATCGGGCTTGGAAAGAGGGGCCGAGCATTGCCTCGTGAGTTTGTTCTCTTCATCCTCGGTGGCACTATAATAGCCTGATGGGGACGAACAGCGCGTAGTGTGCATACCGCTTTTCTTAGGCTACCCAGGCCTCTTCCTCAAGCTCACTCCTCTGCGCCGTCGCGTAGCGATGGACCGAACCGTAGCGATCTGACCAAGCCAACCCCGTTCTCCCACCGTCATCTATACTCGGACTCGGACGATGAAGGCTCTTATACCGTTATCGACCACGATGTTCGCCTCGCGTATGTTCTCCGTTGTCGCCCACTCTGGAGACACGCACTAAAAGTCGTACAGGAATTCACGTCCGCCGTCGACGTTACCCTTACATCATGCCGACGATGAGAGCATGTCGAGCGGTGACGAATCCGATAACATGGATCTAACGGAGGGTAGCAGCTGCGGTAGTGACTTGTCGGAGTGGAACGAAGGTACCCGTGCTCACCATACTGTCTCACTGGCAAACTTACCTAGCATATTCGAAGATGGTCCCGCGGCAAGGGAACATTCTCTCGCCTTCCGTTACGCCAAGGTGTCCCGACATTATGGCCTTCCAGTAGACAAACCTTCCTTTTGGGTTGATACCCCCGTCTTCGCTCTTCGAGTATAGAACCACCGTACTCGACACATGCCGTTATGATTGACACCAGCTCTCTTTAGGACCGCCGTCCCTACGCTAATCCCTGTTGTGCGCCCTGCGGATTCTCCCGAGGAGTACGAACCTGATCTCTTCAGGCAATGGAAGGCCGACAGTAGCCGAGGACGAGGGCAGCACCTCGACGATTCGCATTTCGAGTCATTCATGTGAAGTTTGGGTGACGCCACTTTTACCATCGGTGATAATCCATCTTCTCGAAGACAACTCGCGAGCGGTACGTCACACGACTGATATATTCCGTAATAGGTCTAACTAGTTTCGCGAAGGCAATGAGCCCAGAACAACGACTCGACGCAGCAACGACGACCCATATCCGGGACCTTTTATCGAAACAGGACATGATAAGAGATTCGATTTTTGACGTCCGAGTCTCCTCCATTCGTGTTCAAGTCGTCCAGCTGATGCATAAGCTGCGGGATCAACCTGACGGTTTCCTCCACGTTCCTAACGATGCTCATCACGAGGCCATCGAAGAGGAAGTTGCAGTGGTGGACCTCCAACTCTTTGACTTGGGCTTGAAGGGACAGGTGCACAAAGAAGACAAGCATTCTCGACAATCGTTTGCTGCATCCGCAAACCACCTTGAAATCTCCCTTCACCTCCACGACGTGCATCGCTCCCTGGATTGGTCAAAGCATCGTACCGTCATCAAGGCCTCGTTGTCTGGGGTCGCATCAGCATTCGTTCATAAACGCGCCGATCTTGTTTGGAGAGCTCTCTCTGTAGAGTTGGAAACAGAAGCAGCAGATTACATCCCGGGGGTCATTTCTGCACATACGGATACCATCATCGACGCGATAGACGCGTACCGTCGTCTGCGTTCGCGTATTCTGTCAGGTGCTCGCGTCCGCATCCATCTGATCCTTCAGTGGGCTCAGAAGCACTCCGTGGTCGATCCGCTCTCTACTATACAACCATCCTATCTCGTCCAATCCGGGAGGCCACGCGAGATCCGTGTACATCCAGCTTCCAAGATCCTCATCTACATCCGTAGCTGTCTTCGGTTCCTGTCGGTTGATGAACGCGAGGCCATCCACCATCTCACCGGAGAGGAGGATGACTCGGTGACAAGAGAAGATGTCATTGCGCTGCTTGAGGGCCAACTCGCTGGCCTTGCCATCGATGGCGATGCAACCGGCCTCGCCAACATAAGCATTATTGCCCGAATATTCGGAGCACCCGATCCCCCGCGACCGGCCCCAGCCCATGAGCGTCCCATCCAAGTAGTTGGGATCAGACTGCGGTCTACAAAGATATCAGTGCTCCACCCCACGCGCGGTGCTTCCTCGGAGGTCAGCCTCAGCTCGGTCGACCTTACGGCCGCTTTGAAAAAATCTGAGCTACATCTGGCATCGTCAAAGACACCGAAGGATCTTATCGTCTCCCGCGACAAGAACCGTTCGGTGGTTCAGCAAGTATCGGTCTCTGCTGTTCTCAATGGCATTGAGGTTCTCATGCTACCGCATATACTCAACCTTGGCCCAAAGCCTCGTCCGGTTGCGCAAGAGACCAAGAAACGCGACCCGATCTCCTCCGTCTCCTCTTCCCACCCCGCAAGCTTCCCAAAGTTTATGGAAGACATCGTTCCTGGTCGACGTAGTTCTCTCACTCAATGCGATACGCCTCCAGGTAGCCGCCGAAAAACTGATCGTTGCCTTCAATGTCTCCCACCTCGACTTTGTCTCGTCTGCATATATTCGTGCCCACTCGGGTCACCTGGCTCGTGCCGACCTGTCCGCCAACGCATCGCTCTTCCTCGACTCGATGGCTCTGGAAGCCCACTCGTCCTCAGATAGAGACTTTCCTGTTCCGCAGGACATGTTGGCAGAGATATCGGTCAAGAAGACAAACTTTAATTGTGCTTTGCGTCATGAGGTGGCCCTCTCCCCCACCATCCGTGCAGCACTAGTGGTTGGCTCTTTACGTCTCTCCGTTCCTCGAAGCGCCATCCGGCTGTGGAAGTTCATCGAAGAATGGAAGGCGGATTATCTCCCCGGCTTCGAACGGACCATCCAGGCTTTAGTATCCGAACTACGGAAAGGACCCAGCCCTCAGGCATCCCCTACAACTGCACAGCTCAAGTTCCCAAGTACACACCTCCAATTTTCGGTGGGGTCCTGCGGCGTTTTTCTTCATGTCCTTCCCGGCACTTGGTTGTCATGGGAGCTATTTGATATGCTAGCCTACCTCAAACTAGGGGTCGGCGTGGTGAAATCACGTCGGTTGAGCTCGAGCTTTGGTCTCAGGTTTTCCTCCCAGCGTGTCAGCATCGCGTCACACTCCAAGGGAGGGCGGCCGGAAGACGCACCGGAGAAAGGGAGAAGACTCAAAGTTGGGCTTCCATCGATCACGATCACCGGTACGTACGAGAACCATGGGGTCCACGTCTTGGTGTCCGCCGGATTCTTTTCTATCACTGTCAAACCGTCCTATTGGGATACTCTGCTCTCGGTGCAGCAGAAGTTCGGAAACGATATCAACGATTTGCTTCACGTCATCGCCGATGCACGCGCGAGAAACCCGCCGTCTCAAAAGTCGGACGTGTCGCCTCCCTCCCCGTCGCAGTCACAGTGGACTCTGCAGAGCGGCTCGTTCAAGGCTAAAGGCTTCCGGATCGGTCTGGTGGGCCATTCTTCGACGCTGTTCTTCGAGTGCCAGGATATCGCCGGTGGACTGAAAGGCGGGGAAGGCAAGGGAAAGGGCAAAGGGAAATCCTGGCAACTTAATGTAACGGGGCTGGCGCTGTCTCTGGCGCCGAGAGCGTTTGCCGTGATGAAATCCGTCGAGTTTGACGGAAATCGTCGTTCTGCTTTCGTTATCATCGACTGCAAGGTAGAAGTCGATCACAGCGCCACGCAGAAGTTCCTGAGGATCAAGTTTAGTAAGATCCACGCTATTTTACAGCCTAGCTCGATCGGAGAAATTGGCGACTTTGTAGATCATCTCCAAGTGAGTGTCCCCCTGCTGTTGTCTCCTGGCATATGTGCTCAAACTAAACTTTACAAATAGGCGAAAGTACTTGACCGGAAAGATGAGCGTGTTCGTGAACTCGCAGCATTCAAAGAGAAGACCGAGCGCATCATGGAGACCTTTGAGGTCAACAACAGGGAGTCTACACCCCTTAATGACGCAGCGTGGCTCAAGGACCACGCTGTCGTCTTCAGCGTCAGCAACATTGGAGTCGCGTTCCCCCTTGCCTTGGACAGTGGTATCGAAATTCCGCTCAACAAACCGCATCAGCACCCAGCTGTCCCAGCCTTCCTATTTTCAGTCAAAACTGTCGAATTCGAGGCCAAGAACACGGGTCACAGTCAATTTGTCATGACAGGATTTTCGTTCCAATTCGTGGATCGGTGAGTAGCTTCAGTGGCCCAGACCGTCTTTTGAGCTAATATCTATCGATTCTAAGCTTCAGGCAATCTGTACCTGATGACTTTGCGGGGGACGGGCACCAGACAGGAAACCGCCTCATATATCCTGATATGAAGGCTCAGGTGCGAACCGAGCGATCGGCAAGATCCCTTCGAATTCGCGTGGGTGCGAATATTAGCGGTTTCATCTTGGACCTGGAACCCTCCATCGCAGACCACGTCGCCTCGCTTGTTGACGTGTACAGGAGAGGCAAAGAGCGCGTGGATCGCTTTACCGTGAACGCCCCTCGTCACGCCCCGGCCCAGGATCCCGAGCCAAACCTGCAAAGCGTATCTACCGATAAGGATGAATCTCCTCCTGCCGCTTCCAGTATCCTCCTGTCCATGGTATTCCTCAGCGGACAGGTTCGCATGCACAGTGGCGTCGCGACATACTCCCCCAGAATGGGCTCTTTTTATGAGAGAAAGGGCAACACGCGGCCAGCATCTCTCGTCGAGTCGTTCAATCTTCCGATGCTATCAGTCTGGGGGGAGTACCGCGCCACTTCGGCGCAGCGAGATCCGACCTCCAATCAGGACGCGGAGCCACCATCGCTCGTGCTCAAGAGCACAATCCATTCTAGCGAGAACACGTTGCGACCAAGCTTGCTTCCCTTCATGACCGATCTTGTCAACCATGCTGAACGTCGCATGCGCAAGGCTAGCTCGAGCGGCTCCTCGGCGTCCGCTCGTGCTGCTGCGCTTCCGTTGCCTCTTGGTCCGAATCCTTCCTATCCCGCCCCGGCTGCCCCGAGCATGCAGATCACATTCGCTCTGCGCATAGATCAATCAAAACTTCAACTTACATGCCAGCCGGACGTCAATGTCATTGCGGGCGTCTATTGGGAAAGCGGGGGATTCCTCTTAAATGTCTCTGAATCAGGTCGACGGATATCGTTTATCGGAAACGTTGGAGGATTGACCATAGGGCTCAAGCACGGGTTCCTCAGCGAAGATTGCGTTCGGCTCGACGCCCGTAATCTTGCTTTCTCTACAACTTTCACTGCGGCCGACAAGGCATCGGGGCTGGACGTGAGCTCCATGTCAGTTGTGGTCGACACGGAGGTGTCTGGGGGCCTCCGATTCTCACGATTCCAGGACGTGCTATGCTTCAAAGCTGTCTGGCTAGACCGTATCCCAGTTCTCAGCGCAACATCCGGTGGAGAGTCAGAGGACACATTTTCAAAAGTGAGAGTCCCACCAACGCCAGGCACTTCGCAACCTAAGACCGGATTCACGACTGCGGTACTCGTCCGCATCAGGCGTATAGGGCTAAATGTAGATCTTGGGCAATCAATATCGTCTGTTGGGATGGATATGCTGGATGTAACCCTGCGTAGCAAGATCGAGGAGATGTCTGCGGAACTTTCACTGTCCATAGGTGACCTCACTATGTTGGCTTCCGGCAACATTTCAGGACGCGCACGTATTCCCGACTTCTCGTTCAGCACCATGCGCCGCAAGGCTCTTGCATTGGATTCTTCTGACCTGTTGGGCGAGCCAAGGATGCTCGATATGTCGTTGAAAAGTGGGAACCTGGAGATGACGCTAGAATCTGATTACCAGAAGATATTGCACCTCTGGTAAGTTGCGCGAGTCGTGTGGAAAGGTGATATCTCTGATCCGCTTTTCAGGTCCGAACCTCTTAGCGTCACAGTCTGGGACGATTGGTCGCAGATGTCCCCTCATGTGGCCGTTCTGGATCGATTGCTCCGCCTCTCCTTCACGGTTTCGGGCACAGAAGTCGTCGCCGTTGGCTCAGTGAGCACCATACCGAAGCTCGTCTCCTACGGCTCCCGCTTCATAGCAAACCTCGACGCACAACGAGAAGGTGCAGCACGGGAGTCGAAAGCATTCCGAATTGCCCAGTCGCCCAAGCCGGATAACCCCCTCTCCGCTTTCGCCAACGCCATGCTCCAGACGGCACGTACACGCCTACGTGAGAAAGAAGACAGCCTGTCGTATGTCGTACAGCAGCGGATGCAATTCTCGCTCGGTTCCCTGAGGCTCGTCGTCTTCCCGCGGACGATGGAGGATAACGAAATGGCGTCGTTCACCGCGAGCGATCTGCGTTCCGATCTCGACCTCATCGTCGAATCTAGCGACCTCCCAGCGAAGCGCAAACTGCATCTGGCGTTTTCAGGCATGTCGGCCTCGCGGGTCGGACCGCTCAATCATGGTGCGGTTCCCGCAGACGTTCGGACGGACGTACGACGGTGGCTCGGAGCGCTGCGCAAAGACACACCCGTCTCGACGATCTTCGAGCTGCCGGCTATGGACATGGAAATGGAGAGCGAGGAAGCTAGTGGGGTCCTCGAGTACGATTTCGTCTCGCAGTTCGCTCGGGGAGACATGACCGCCGCGAGGAGAGAGGACATCTTCATCACGCTGAACATGGCGTTGTATTCGTGGCTCACGCTGCTGCGGAAGAATCTTGCACGCGAGATGAATCAAGCTCAGGCTCAGGGCTTGGTGGATCGTCGCCCAGCTGCTGGACTTCTGATGCCCACTCCTTCGGGCACAACGACGCCGAGACGCAGACGCACAATTACCGAATCTTTGCCTCCCGACATCGCTTCCCTGTCCACGACGAACCTGACAACCGACCGGCCTATTATTTCACCCAAACCAGCACGTGCTTCCACCCATTTCGATGCAGCAAGGGAGGAGAGGCGCCAGAAATCAACATTTTCCGTGTCTGCAATGCCGAGCGTGAGCGACGCCAACGAGGCTCAGACGCTGCTCGATCCGCCAGTAGACTTCCTCACGCCCTCGCGCTCCCGCGACGCATCAACGCCACCTCTGAATGTCCAAATCACCGGCTCTGCGCCGACCAACGCAGCACAACCTCCCCCGAGTCCGATCGCGCCCGCAGCTTCCTCCTCGGGGAACGCCTCAGGCCTCGTCTACCAACCACGTCATCGACGCATCGAGCGGCTGCATATGCGGCAGTTGGGCGAAGCGACGCCGGACGTGATGCACCCCTTCTTCACGAAAAAGGCAGGATTCAGCCTTGAAGACGCACTGCCACAATACGTGCACGAATACGCAACGATGCCAATCGGGGAGATGACCCGCGCCTTGTTAAAGCTTTATAGTAGGCAGTTGAGCCGCTCAGCGCCTCAGTAGAAATAATTTATATGTATATGCTATCGCCTCGCTTTCGGTTCTGTCATTATTATTTTTTTAGCTAATATTATATCTATTGCTCTGCTAATCCAAGTACACGGTGACATGAACATGAACTACTTGGAACCGCCTACGTTGAACACGCTGAGCAACGCAAAGCAGCCGTAGAGAAGTCCAATGGGGTAAGCAACGAGAAGACGTTGATCCGACATGCGAAGAACTGCAACGAAGATGCCCGACGCGGCATAGGTACACCAGACGATAGATAGGGAGGAAAGCATGTAACCCAGCAGGCCGCTACGAACAAGTGCATCAGAACGAGGCATCAACAAGGTGCTTAACGTTTACGTACTCCAACGTGATAACGACGCTAAGTGCGCCAACGCCCACCATGGGCAGCAAGCAATACCCGAGCACAGAGAGCACGCGGTAGGCATCGATGCCCTGCTCGGACATCAGGTTAAGGAGACAGTAGAGGCTCATGGAGCCTAATAACGCGAGGCCATAGATATACCCAAACTGCGGCTTGCCGGACTGCGCATTTTTTTTTTGGAGTGAGCGAGTGCGAGGCTATCATGCGTAAAAGTAAGCACGTACGAAAAGGAGGGATGTGGCAAAGCAAAAGCAAAAGATGAGGGGCCCGGCGAGGTCGGCGTCGTCCATTATGCGCTCGTCGACGCGGCGGAAAGGATTTAGAACCGTCATGGACTTGGCTCGTATGTGAGAGAAGTTGATGCCGAGCTCTGTGATAATTAATGCGCATGAGGAAACGTCGAATGAATAATGCCTCACCCTCGAGCAGCGGAGGCTCGCCCTCGAACCCGCCGGTCCCAAACGCGGTCCACCATCCCCCAGCAGGCTGGATGCTGCCTGTGTACCCGGACGCCCCTGGCGGCACTATAGAGCCCTGTGCGTTGACGTTGCCCTCGAGGCTGGAGCGCGAGCCGACGTAAAAGGAGGACTGGTCGTAGAACTGGAGTGGTACGCTTGGTTGGTTCCCGCGTCCATAGTAAGAGTTTTGGGAGGAGGAGGCCCCGTACGCTGCGCTGTCTTGCCACATTGCAGTCGAGAAGTAGGCGCGCGATGGTTATGTTATACGTGGAAGTGAGCTGTGCCGGCACACGCGTCTACGTTGATCCTTATTTGTGCTGCGAACGAACATCAGATGATCCCACTCTTCTCTCTCCCAGGCTTTCCCGCGGCGATCGCGACCGTCCTCGCCTATTCCGCCTCGCGAATCCTCTACAACCTATATTTTCACCCGCTCTCGCATTTCCCTGGACCCAAGCTCGCTGCCTGTTCCAGGCTATGGTTGGCGTATCGCGAGATCATCCGGGGTCATTCATTGGGAGACCTGCGCACAGAACTTCATCGACAGTATGGTGCGCACAATTACCGAGCTGTCCCTGCACGTCTCTTGATATATATATATATTTTCTCTAGGAGAGATTGTTCGCTTGGCACCCAACGAGGTTCGTTCGAGTCAGCTGAATGCCCAGTTTTCCCCCAATCCACCTTGCTCGCAGCTTCACTTTTCGAATCCCGCTGCGTATAACGACATATATAACCACAGGAACAAGTGGGACAAGGACTACTTGCTCTATCGCGCCTTCGACATGGACACATCAACAATCGGGTTCATACACTACTCGGACGCCAAACAGCGTAGAGACGTCCTTGCCCCTCTGTTCTCCAGGACATCGATCCTCCAAATGCAGGGTCTCGTGCAGGAACGGGTAGGACGCCGTCCCTCCGATGAACGCCTGTTTCATTTTCTTATCAATGTTTCAGGTGGACGTTCTTTGCGACGCCTTGGCTCATCAATTTGCGGCAGGTGAGAAAGCCCTTTCATTGGACCGGCGTCGTGGGTCAAACTTTGGTTCTTTAAAGGAAAGTCCAGCGATCTCGTGCTAGGCTCCCCAGTGCTTTTCCGGTCGACGTGATTATGGCCTTCTGCTACGCGAAAAACTGGGACGCGACGAAAGCACCAGACTTCGAGTCTGACATTCGTCCTCGCTTCCCATGCGGTCCTCCCTCTCTATACCATGGGCAAGTATTTGGGTAATTTCGTGCGGATAATGGGATACATTCCTAAGTGGTTTGGTATAAATTTCGGTTCCTCTGCCACCAAGGCGTTATTTTTACTCCGCGGGGTATGTGTTCGCCTAGTAGCGAAAGAGCGGCAAGTGACACGTTCTTCCATGACTTACTAGGTATTGACGGACCAGATCGACGAAATAGTACGCAATCCAGGCAGCCTGGAAAATGCCTCCCACAGAATCATTTATCATTCGCTGTTGGATCCCGATGCCCATAAAGGACGACCATTACCCACCAAGCTGAGCTTATGGCACGAAGCAGGGGCATTGCTTGCCGCAGGTTCGGACACGACCGCAATGGCCGCGACGACAATAACGTACCATGTTTTACACAACCCTGAAGTGCAACAACGACTCGTAAAGGAATTGCGTACAGCGTGGCCGGTCCTGGAAGAGGTACCCCGTTATGAAGTTCTTGAAAAGCTACCGTACTTGGCAAGTCCTTAGAACGATAGCTGGTTCAGCTCGATCTAAGCAGCCTTTTGCAGACCGCGGTTGTCAAAGAGGGGCTTCGCATGTTTCCTGGAGGTGCAGCGCTACCGCGTGTTGTCCCTTCGGATGGAGCGACGATAGCTGGAACTTTCATTCCTGGCGGAGTAAGTTATGTTGTCCAGCTGATTCCGGTGTGCATACTCACTGGATCGTAGACTATCGTTGGCCAATGTTTCCTTTGTGTACACCGTTCACCCGCGGTATTCTCCGACCCGGATGCGTTCATCCCAGACCGCTGGCTAGGAGAAGACGCAAAAACGCATGAGGCCTCGCTGGCCGTGTTTTCTAAAGGCCCCCGTAGTTGTATAGGCATAAATCTGGCGTATTGCGAACTTTATACTCTCATTGCCGGCGTTTTCCGTCGCTTTGATGTGACTTGGATGCGAAAAGGTTCGGATTCTTGTCATTGCCATTACGTTGTCACTGAAGGAGGTCCTGTAGACCGGGAGATCTGACTATCGTGGAGCATTTTGCGCCGGTATTTAAGGGCCAGCATTTGTGCGCGTATTGTAAGCCTGTCTCGGATTAGGTTCTCGCAATAGGGACTCGTATCTAGTTTTAAGTGTACGCGGAATAGAACATGTCTAGACGACGCTGTGAGCAAACAATAAGCGCACGTGCGTGTTACGGCACTCGCGGCCACGGCTCCGAGAAACTGAAGACTCCTCTGCCATGGTCAGTGCTTTTATTGCGTCTAGCCGTCTCTTTTTGCTGATCTCATTCTCTCGGAATCCAGCCTCAGGTATCGATCTGTCGTCTATTTTCAAGTTTTTCGTTTAACCGTCTTTTTAGAATGAGTATATCGAGGAGCACATCAAGCGACACGGTCGCCGATTAGATTATTATGAACGCAAGTACGTATTGACCGCCCTGCGATTCCTCTTCCTAGACTCATATGTCGCAGGCGGAAGCGCGAAGCTCGTTCCGTTCATCGACAATCCGCTGTTGCGCAAAAAGCCTTTGGCCTTAAGGCCAAAATTCTTCACGCGAAGAGACACGCTGAGAAGGTGCAACTCAAAAAGACCCTTAAAGCCCACGACGAACGTAATGTCAAACAAAAAGACTCCTCCAACGTCCCAGACGGCGCACTCCCCACCTTTTTGCTTGACCGAGAAGGTCAGAAGGACGCCAAGGCACTGTCCACTGCCATCAAGCAAAAGCGAAAGGACAAGGCCGCCAAGTATGCCGTACCTCTACCCAAAGTTCGAGGCATCGCAGAAGACGAGATGTTCAAGGTCATGCGTACCGGAAAGAGCAAGAAAAAGTCGTGGAAGCGCATGGTCACGAAGGCCACCTTCGTCGGTGAAGGCTTCACCCGTAAGCCGGTCAAAATGGAGCGCTTCGTGAGACCTATGGCTCTGCGCTACAAGAAAGCGAATGTCACACATCGTGCGTTTCCCACTTTCGTCTCTGTGTCCCGAGTCGTTTTATCGATTTCTGCGCAGCCGACCTCAAGGCAACGTTCCAACTCCAAATTCTCGGCGTCAAGAAAAACCCCCAATCCCCCATGTACACGCAACTTGGTGTCCTGACTAAGGGCACCGTCATCGAAGTCAATGTATCAGAGCTTGGAATGGTCACCGCTGGCGGCAAAGTCGTGTTCGGCAAGTACGCGCAAGTCACAAACAACCCCGAAAATGACGGTTGCATCAACGCTGTACTTCGTATGTCCTCCCGCTACCTTTCGCATTGTTTGGTATTGACGATACAGCAGTCGTATGATGGTTTTCATATTCACTTTCTGTATTTCTATATAACACCAAAAAAAAAAATGATGATATAATTTGCACTCTTTGCCTGAGACCCTAACCCTAAATCCGGTTCATCCTTGACCTTATGTCTCATTCTCATTCTCCATCACCAGCCCCTGGTGCTGCTTCGGAAGGAGCATCGACACGACACGCGCGGAATGCACTCGAAAAGCAGCGTCAGCAACTTGAGCGCCTGCTCAAGGACCCCGCAAAGCCGGCAGCGATCCCTGCGCCGCCAAAAGAGAAGTCGATCCGCCCTCCCCGCGAAATGATGAAGAACGTGCAGGGTTCGAGCGCGGGAGCGGGAAGTGGCGAGTTCCACGTGTACAAAGCGAGCCGCCGGCTGGAATACGAGCGACTGAAAGCCATCCACGATGGCGCGCACAAGGTACGCCATTTTTATCGTTGACGTTGACTTGGTGCGGACGGGTGTGTGTGTGTCTATATTTAGGAAGCCGTATCGCGCGACTTTGAAGAGAAGAAGAGACAGCGCGAGGAGGAGGCCGAGGCGAAAACCGCCAAGAACCGCGCGAGGAGGCAGAAGAAGAAGGAACGTGCGAAGGGCTCTAAATCCGCAGATCAGGGAGGAGGAGGGGGAGGAGGGAAGGCCACCGGCGCGAGCGACGAGCAAGTCCTAAAGAAGCGCAGGGTGGTTAACGGAAAAGAACTGGTATTTCGGAGGCCAGGAGAAGAGAGCGACGGTGAGGACGGTGAAGACGACGGTGATAACGACGAGACGGGTCCAACAACCGCACCAGTGGAGGACGAACAAGAACCCACTTCCACGCCCAACGTACCGGTTGTAACGGCACCTACTATCATGATCCACGAGGACGACTGACTGTTGGTGGTGCGTGCGTTCATTGCCAGTGTGCGCTCCCGATGCAGTTCCTCCTCCGTGCGTGTCCCTTCACCCGTGCTATCACCCTAGAAATACGTCTTCCACTACATGACGATGTAGGACTACACCCCTCACTCTGGGCCATGTTTACATATAATTGTATCAACTCGGATGTTCTCCCCATGCGCCCTCGGGGAGCGGCAGTTCCACCAATCATCTTCGCGCTTTGTTGGAATCATTGTTCCGTTTGTTCCGTCGCGTACTCCTTAGGAATGCAATTTACTTTTTTTGCTGATGTACACGCGAGTTCTTCCCCCACGAAATCGACATGATGTATTATTGACCGTGCTACGAATAATTGACGGATAAGGGTTATTTCTAATTGGTGGATTCCGATTTGGTGGGTCACTGGCTCTTGGCACTTGCCACCACGCCTTTCGAGTTTATTCCGAATCTTTGGTCAGCGATCCGTGCCGGTTGTTAACATGGTCTCCGAGACGGCTAATAGTGTTCAGTCACCAAGCGGAGTCGTTATGATGGATCTTGGTGCGAGTATGGATAGCGTTCTACGTCCTCTGCATTTGGGCTCACTCGACCATCTCGGACTCCTCGAAGCAGGTTCCCGACCGCGTGCTTCGTCTGTTCCACTCGCTCCTCCGACGTATTCTGTTGGCTATGTGTACGATGCGGCAATGATGTCGCATAGTCCAGACGAAGGTGATGAACACCCGGAGCAACCGCAGCGCATCGTAGCCGTACACAACACGCTACTCAAGCATGGCTGCCTCGGTGCGATGAAGCGCCTTCCCTTCCGTCGCGTGCAGCGTGAGGCTGTACTTCTCGTACACACCGAGCAGCACTGGAGAATGGTACTGGCCCTGAAATGTAAGTGTTGTGGACAGTCGTCTCCGATACTAACTCAATTTCATGTTCGGAGCATTAACGCGGCAGGAAATAATCGACTCCAAGGCATTCTACGAGCACGATTCGCTCTACGTCAGTCCGCAGACAACGGATTCTGCTCTTCTAAGCTGTGGCGGTGTCATTGAAGCCTCTCTTGCTGTGGCTCGTGGTGATTTGAAGAAAACGTTCGCGATCGTCCGCCCTCCCGGTCATCACGCAGAGCCGGATCGCCCCATGGGTTTCTGCTTTTTCAATAATGTTGCAATCGCGGCTAGGGTTGTGCAGCAGCTTACGCCTATCAAGCGCATCCTCATCTTAGATTGGTAGACAAATAATAAATTCACGATCATGACCATGGCTAACCGCACCGATGGCCAGGGATGTTCATCACGGTGCGTATGTACCAAGTGGGAAAAGCATTCAATCACCCAATGCAATTTCTAGGAAATGGCACACAAAGAGCCTTCTATGACGATCCTTCGGTATTATACATATCCCTGCATAGATATGAGGGTGGCCGCTTTTACCCGTGCGGACCATTTGGCGGCATGTCGTCGTGTGGGGAAGGCAAAGGGCTTGGCTAGTGCGCGAAATGATCCCCTCGTTTTTGGCCGTTGCCCTTATCATTTCGCCAAAGCTCCGTGAACGTCCCCTGGGCCGAGAGTGGCACGACCGACGGGGATTACCTCCATGCTTTCCAGCAAATTGTCATGCCGATTGCGACTGAGTTTGCTCCAGAACTTGTGATCAGTGAGTAAAGGAGTACACGTGTTCTGCGCAATTTTTGAACCCTTTGCAGTATCAGCCGGGTTCGACGCCGCCGACGGTGACATCCTCGGGGAGTGTTGTGTTACGCCAGCGGGATATGCCCACATGACCTACATGCTGTCCACCCTAGCCGGTGGGAAGATTGTTGCTGCACTTGAGGTTCGTTTCTCCGCCTGAACGCTGTCCACGATCTTATCAGATGCAGGGAGGGTACACCCTTGAATCTATTTCCAATTGTGCATTGGCTGTTGGTCGAATGTTGCTGGGTGAGGCGCCTCCGGAACTGCCCACCTTGGTGGCGTCCGAGGTCGAAGCCGAGACTGTATGGCTCGTTGCCAAGGAGCAAAGCAAATACTGGAAGAACATTAACATCAAAGCTTGCCTACCGAAAGAAGGTCTCTAGTCTACCCACCTTTTTTTTTCAAGGACTCAGTTTAATCTTTCAGAATTCGAGGAACTCGCATTTGACGTTCCCGGTGCGCCTGCTGCGAGTATTATTCCTTCTTATCCTCAAATAAATGTCTTCGCAGAGATCCTCAAAGCACACAGACAAGACTACATGTACTCAAACTTTGGCATGCTTGAAGTACCACTCATGCACGATGATGTCCGGGAGAAGTTCTCAGCCCAGGTTATGTGCTCGTGAGAATGTTTTAAAGTGCCCTACAGGACCAGAAAATCATTTGCTTTGCAGAAAGGACATGCTGGATAATGAAGTCCTCGTCGTATTTGCGCATGAATTGTAACTCCTGAATCCCAGAGTCTTGGTATCCGTTCTGATCCTTTGTTACGTAGCGGCAACCTTCGCGTCGAAATTTCGGATAGGCTGACGTGCGACGTCCAACTTGAGTCCTCCTATATCGTAGGTTCCGGTCCCGACCTCACCCCTCATCAGATCACGAATCCGAACTAGATCGATGTGTCTAAGCAACTCGTGCGCTGGATACAGCAAGAGAACTACGGCCTCTTAGACATCAACCTCTTCCCCAAGCCTCCTTCCAGCAACAGAGATGTGAGCCCCGCGACTGACCTTATTTCCCGTAACAATGTTTTGCATCACAGTATCCGCAAAAACCTCCGGAGCAGTATGCACGCGAGATAATGACATATCTTTGGGACAATTATATTTTGTAAGAACCAAAACGAGTCGTAGGCGTGCCTTTCCACTTACGTTTTGTCTACAGGCTGTCCACGGCAAAGCGCATCATCCTCATTGGCCACGGCCCAGGTGTGGTGGGTATTTCGGAGCTACTTGAGTCTCGAAGTGAGCGTTCCAATGGTTTTTTAACTCGTGCGTGTCTTACGTCGTCTAGCCGCTGGTGTGATGCGCCACGTGAAACTTGTCGTTCAAGTTGTTGGTTATACAAAAGTCCCGCTTGTTCCCAAGAAAGGCCCCGACCTGATTACTTGGTACCAGAAGGTACGGACATGCACGTGTACCCAACTAGCAGTTCCTTTACACCTTGTGCAATGTCAGCATTCCCTGGTCATCGTTCCCCATGACCATGTCATTCGCCACGAGGGCAAGATTTTGAAGCGACACGGGCAGCTCGTCTTTGCGGGTGAGTACCCCGTTAATCTTCTGTGACGACATCCGACCATTTTGCATCGTCCACAGAGGAGTCAAAACCTGTAAAGCTCATGCTACGTGCCCTTCCGCTAATCCAAACCCATGTCCGCAATATCTTGGCCCCTTCGACCGCCCTTGGATAGTCCTCACTGTTCGGGAACACTTTTACTCGACCCTTGGAGTCCCTCGGTTTCCACTGCTCTTGAACTTGTTTCCAAGGCCCAAGATACGATTTGCCACAGCTCCCAATACCAAGTACTATAAACCTTATGATCATCCCATGATTACCACAGTGCTACACGACACATGAACCCGAATGCAAACACGATTAAAGCTTGTCCTTGATATGTTCTGCAGTTGATGGTGCAGTCTTCTCGGGGCCATTGACTCCCTCTGCCACGGAAGGTAGGGGGCAGTGGGTGATGTTATCCACCGTCTGGATGAGGTACCTCGGTCGGAAGTGATGCCCGTGTCGCTTGTCCCCATGGAGGAACGCTTTGTGTCGGCGGCCGTGCGCGCATCGAGGACAACTTGTTCCGCATCATCCGTCTTGGGTGTGGAGTCTTTAAGCACCTTCGTTTTTTGCTTTGCCTTCTCACGCTGAATACGTACGGCCCTGTGTATCGGGTCTACGTCATGCTCATGCTGCCTTCTGTCCCTTTTCAAAGCGACGCGGCATGGCCGCGTGTGCCGTGGAAGTCAGAGCTTTTTTGTAGCCCCTCAAAGTCGACCATATCGGTGAACCCACTGCATAAAAAGCGCCAAGCGCTGTACCTCCCGCTTACGTTCGATTTCCTCTTCCCCGGGCATTGACTCGTGAGTCCCCTCCCGTACCTGGAGGCGTGGAGAGTTCGAGTTCGAGATACCGTTAGGTATCAAACGAATAATCTAGAGATGGAATCATATTTGAGCGCGCCTGCGTGGACGTTAGAAGCCATCCAACGCAGCAGAACAAGAAATAGCAAAGACCACGTACTAAAAGAGAAAGGGCTTAGTCGCTCGACTAGGCGGGGCTGGTGAGGACCCTGCTGTCCTGAGTTCCAGCCTCGTGCCCGAAGAATATTTCCTACGATCTCTATGATTTGCAAATTCGGTGTCGTCGCCGCGGCGATACTTGTTCGCCAGCACTTACTACCTTGCTTTCTACATGAATGAGATCTCTTTGACAAGACCTCGCTAACTAGTCGTGCTTGGTCGATTTTCTGTGCGCCAGTCATGCAAGGCCGAGACCTAATGTAACCGGGGCTTAATATTTTCAACATAGCAAGACTTCTTCAAGTTATTTGTGAGGCACGCGTCGTAGAAGGATGCGCTCAGGCTTGGCTCGCATAAGTTAAGCGAAATAGTTTGCCTTATAAGGGTTATCTCATACCACAAGTGTGCAATCACAAGTACTAAATTCCGACGACATGACGGAATTTACTTCTGCAGCTGACAACGGCGAAGTGCGCACCAAACACGAAGATGGTGCCATCGTTGACGAGGACAGTGACCCGGATTATGTCGAGGACGACGAAGACGAAATAGCGGCCATCGGCCTGGCGCTCATCAATGCCATTCTAGAATATGCACCAATAGAAGATATCCAAAAACTGTTAGACGAAGGCGCACCGCTTTGGTATCAGGACGAGGAGGACGGGTGGTCTGCACTGCATGCAGCAGCAAGCGTCGAAGATGCCGAGCTCGTCAAAAAACTGCTACAACACGGCGCGGTTTGGAACTCTGGTGAAAACCCGTTTCTACTAGCCTGGTGCATGTAAATCGCTAAGAGAGTGCTTGTAGTGGATAATGCAGGAAACACCGCAGGTGATATCGCGCTTTCTCTCAACGATGAGGAGAGTTATCGCGCCATCCGCGATGCAGGCATTCGCTCGGGTCTGTGTCCGTTCGTGTTATTGTCGCCGGCCAGCCATCGCTAAACTTGCAACAGAATTGATCCTTCGCTTACTCGCCTCCCGTAGCGCGGAAGGTGATGCGCTCTTGCTCAAAGAAGAGGACGACACCGCATTGGGTTCCACCGACAAATTTTTGTCATCCCGCCTCCGATATACGAGCGATGAGCACGGACAAGAGATCTGCCTACTTCAGAGCGGCGATACTGAAATAGGCGTCATGATGGGTTGGGAGCGCGGGATCAGTGCGTTCATTACTTTTTAATATTTCGCGCGCTCATGGGCGGTAGTATATTAAGTGCAGGAAACGGTGCGCGGGATGTGCGTTGATCACCCGAATACCGAGATGGGGCTGAGAGTTTTGAACGTTGGCTTCGGTTTGGGGATCGTGCGTGTGCGGCGTGATATCGGCGCTGCGCCGAGCTGACTTGCTCAAGTAGATCGACGCGTGCTTCCAGGCGCTGCCAATTCCACCCTCGAGGCACGTCATTATAGAACCACACCCGGACGTTTTAAGGTACATGCGCGAACGAGGATGGTATGATAGGAAAGGAGTCATCGTTCTCGAAGGCAAATGGCAAGACTTTGTGGGCACCGAGTTGCTCGAAGACATGACGTTCGACGCGGTGTACACTGATACTTTTTCGGAGGAATACGAAGGTGAAGAACATATTTGTATCGAATCTACTAAGTACTTGAGCTGCTCCCCCAGATCTGCGTCTGTTTTTCGACCATCTCCCGAAACTGCTCGCCGGCCCGAATGCCCGATTCAGTTTCTTCAATGGATTGGGAGCAACAAGTAACTTATAATACATTTCTTGCTTCATCAGGGACACCACGTTGACTGCCGCTAGATGCGCTCTTCTACGACGTGTATACGCACTTAGCGGAGCTTCACCTCTCCGAACTTGGCATTGACGTGGAGTGGGAAGATATCGACGTCGCGACGATGCCAGGAGAGGTGCGATGGGGCAACACGCGAGAGTACTTCGCTATGAGGCTATATCGATTTCCCGTTTGTAGGATCGTCAGGAATACAGCATAGGCGAGGAGCAATATTGTATTTTTATCATGGGAGGCATTGGTCGCCATCGGTGGTTGCTGCCTACCAACGGATCAGCATATCAAATTATTCAACTAATGACGGAACTATCCGCCGCGGCTGTGAAAGACGCTGAGGGAAGCGAAGAACCAACAAGAATCAAACATCTCTACTACACCATCTCTCATCCTCACACAGACTGGTCTCTGTGGTTTCATCCTTCTTTCTTTCATCGTCTTCCCTATTGACAGCTGGCTTGTCGTACTTACTTTTTCAAAGACTCGACGATCTAACTACCGCCGATCTCTCCTTGGTTCACTATGAGTGTTGCTATCGTATCCGCACGGACTGCTGGTCAAGTGGTCTTGGTTCGTCCCAACCCTATGGAAATGAGTCATTGATCGCACCTAATTGTCCGCCCGCAGCATCTTAATCCTAACCAACCGGTGCCTATCCTGCCTTATGAATTGCACGAGCACGTTAGTACCAATTGCGCCTATTTTTTCTTCGTGACACCGAACTACCACCAGGTTACCGCTGATGCATGGGCGTCCCGTATACCTCAACTTATCCGCGTGGGCAGCCGTTATAATAAGCCTCTGCTAGAAGGCATCTGGTTGACCCTCATGTTTATGTATGCATATTGAAAAATATTGCGAGACCCGCGTTGACCTTTACCATGACAGATGCGCACTTGCGATTCCTATAGGGCTCCACGACGCAATATACCACCAAGTGCTCGATAGGAGGATAGATGAGGATACTTTCGGCGCAATATATCAGGCCCGGTGGATTTCCACCGCCATCTTGCTTGGCATTGTGTTGGTGTTTCTCATTCCACTCGGTATATGGAAGTCTGTCGGCCAAGCGCGCCTGACCAAACTCATCAAACAATGGGAAGACGAGGATGCGCGTTCGCAGGGCCCCGGGGACTTTCACGCCAGTATGGAAGGCGAAGTTGCCTGCTGCTCTCAGCCCGCATACGGTGCGTAAACTAGCGGCGGAGAGCTCCTACTCCGGCAGGCATGCACCTCATTAAAGCGACCCTCCAGCGCCTCACGGTTACGACGCCCTATCTGCAAACGCAATCGTACTTCCACCCAGCGGCGTACATGCCTTCGGTACGTTGCCTTTTTTCTGGCTGTCTACTACTTTGCTAAATCAATGGGGTAGTGGATAAATGGGCCCGTCGATCCTGGCTCTGACAATGGCTTCCATGCAGCGAACCAAGGGTTTCAAAAGCCGACTATGTATGGCGAACTGCCGCTGTATGGTAACCACGTCAGGAATTCCCGTGGGGCACTTCAACCGCATGGAGACCACAGTGTGTATTCGGACGAGAAGAAAGGCTTGGAGCACATCGATATATAAACTTGCGGAGGTGCGAGAGATATCCGGGACGTTCTTGGCGTGCGAGTTAAGGTGTGCGTTCTCTGCGTGGGATCTCCTAACATAATTTTATTCCTCTACGTGTCACTTTGCGAATTGATGCATCTCAGAGTTTACACTGACAAGGGGTGTCCGATGTCCGTGGAAGTGCCGAGCAGGGGCTACTGTAACATTATGAAGCGACCCGATGCGGTGGTACATTACCATGAAGACGATCAAGTCGACAAGTAGGTCGATGTTATGCCGAGGTATCTTGGCCCGGAAGTATTCTTCCGAGGACAACGGGGATCGATCTATTGTAGTCCGAAGTGAGGGGCCTGAGGATTCCTATTTTAAATTAAAAACACAAAAACCCACCTTCGCCGTCGCCAACAATGCATCTTCCTTGAACTTGACGCAAAATTAAACTGAGATGCGGAGAGTGTGGACCGCGCCAGAAAGAAGCAAACCAGGCCTCAAAGTTATTATTGAACCTACATCCACTGGCACGACAACGGTCAAGACGGTGGAAGTAGTCCGCACAGTCTTGGCGGGCGGTCTGCGGCACGATCACTGTGTCCAGGCGGTCTTTTGATTAGAGCTACATTCGCCATTGAACGTACCAACAAGAGTACAAGAGTTTTTTTGAGGTCCAAACTACGTTAGTTTCGCCGAGTCCTTGGCATGGCAGGATCGGTTCTCTCGGCTCGGCTCAGTCCGGACCGTATGCGATATCGCCGACTGACGCCAAGTAGCGACGGTCAATCAGTGACACTAGACCAGGGATGACGATCTATTGCCTCTACGTCTTTGACCGGTGCGTCTTTGGCTCTTCGTCCCCGCGTACGTACGCCCCAATGGTACCCGCTCTAGGCACTGCAATTGTGTCTACTACCACGACTGGCACCGCACCAACCGTCCAAAACGTGCCGTCGAAGGCGGCGGTCTCCTCTCGGGCGTCTCGCACGCACTCTCGCCCCTCCCACCCTCCGCTCCTGCTCAGGGCTCCTCTACGCCGAGCACGCCCTTCACTAGCCCGCGCAACACGCTCACGTCCTCCTCGGGCGTCCTCGTCGCTCTCAGCCACAGTCATCAATCGCAGGGTACTGTGGTGCCTCAGTCTGCGCCGCCCGCAGCGGCGGGTGGCGGCGGCGGCGGCGGCACGGGCCTGCCCTTCGACGAAGAGGCCAAGCTCGTCTACGGCGTCATCCTCTCACTGCGGAACATGATCAAACGTCTGTCAGGGAGGTACGCAACGTCCGCCGTGCTTTTGTCTTGACGCAGGTTGATTGATCTGACTCTGTGGCGGCCCGTCCGTCATCTGTCGTCCAGGGATGAGTCGTTTGTCAGCTACCGCACGTCCACGTACAAGCTGCACCTCTTTGAAACGGTTTCGGGCTACCGGTTCGTAATGCTGAGCGACCCCAATGCCGAGTCGTTGCGCTTCGTCATGCGCTCCATATATACTGGCCCTTTCTTGGAGTATGCCGTCCGAAATCCCCTCGTTCCCATGGACTCGCGTGAGAGAGGCGTAGACAACGAGTACTTTCGTGCGAGCGTAGACCGTCTTGTGCGCGGTTTGTCCGTTTTTCAATAAAAGAAAACACGTTAGGAGAACTGCCCATCTCCCATTGATATAATACAGACGTGTATGCAAAGCAAGTGAGCAAAGCGTATATGCAAATATAGCGATCCGTCCCGCGGCTAAATCAGGCCTCACCGTCGCCGGCTTCCGTGTTGGCGAGTTGTTTGCGCAATGTGCTCATCAGCGACGTCTTTATTTTACGCTCAAAGTCCTCTCCAGCCTGTTCGCCACTATCACCGGCGACTGCCTCGTCGAGTGCGAGCTTGGTTTGCCCGAGACGCAGCATGTCTTCCTCTATAGAGTTGCGCGTTATCAGCTTTACGACGTCAACGTCGCGCTTTTGTCCAATACGATAAGCACGATCCTGCGCTTGCTTATCGTTATGTGGGTTAAAATCCTGGTCGAAGCTTTCCACAAGTCTGAGATACGGGCATACGTAACGTAGAGAATCATGTACGCACAGAATCACGACACTTGCGGCGGTCAAGTTAATTCCCATGCCACCCGCTTTAGTCGACAACAGGAAGCATGGGATTGACTCGTCCTCATTGAACTCATCGACCAGAGACTGTCGAACGTCCACGGCCGTTGCACCGGTTAATAACAGATACTTGGTTTTCTGCATCTTGAAAACACATTGCAAAATATCCAGGATCTGCGTAAACTGCACACGATGCATGTTTATCTTGACATGCAAGTATTCGAAAAAGGCACTCACCTGGGAGAAGATCAACATCCGCCGCCCCTCGGCCTGGTATCCCTTCAACAGTCTTAGAAGAGTTTGCACCTTTCCCGCCTGTAGGTAGCACTCCTCGTCCTGCAAGAACCTTTGGGTTGACTATAGGAGTCGTTATTGATCATTCACACCATCACAACACCATCCATCACGTACCACATAACTCCTCAAAAAGACCTGGAGTTCAGCATCCGTCATAACCTCCATATCTTCTTTGACAAATTTTGCCACTGCCCCACGCCTCTTAAAATCGGCCTCCTTTAACAGCACTCTGGTCACGGCGTCGAGGGTCTTGTCCGTGTATTGCGTTCGAAACAACATAGGGTGCGATGCAGCCTTGCGCAGGTCCATCAGGACATTCGAACTATTCTCCAAATATAATTTGTCCTTCGTTCGTGGGGTCTTGGACTTCTTGGATGGTTTTGGCCGACTGTTTACGGGTGGCGTCTCGGTGCCTGGTGTCGATGCTTCGGACTCGAGATCGAATATCGTTTTGCGGGAACGATTGAGCGCGTCGTTGTATATAGCACGCTGCTGTGGGGTCATTTCGCACCACTCGATTCGTTCCATCTTCTTGGGTAAATCTTTCAGCACCTAGAAGCGATTGCGTAAGTGTGTGTTGACACGATGGTGTCCGATCAATAATCACGCGCCTGGTCTTTCCTTCGGCGCAAAACGAAGGGGGTCATCATCTTCTTGGCACGGGAAACCCGCTCCTGTGCGAGCAAAGTGACCTTAGAATCGCCTTTGGCCTTGAATACGGCCCTCAGCGACCCTAGGGAATCCTCCAGCAAGTCCGGTAGGATGAAATTCATGAGGGACTACTACGTGAATCAATCGACGGTGAGTTAAACAGTTCAAACGACATACCACCAACTCCTGTAAATTATTCTGTAATGGGGTTCCCGTAAGTAATAGGCGCCAGCCGGACTTGTTCCTCATTAGAGCCTGGTATCGTTGCGATTCAAAATTCTTTAAGACGTGGCCTTCGTCAAAGACACAAGTCTGTCGTGCGAGGTAAGCAAAGTTTTAGTGAATGGACACAATCACTCACATCCCACTCGATTTTCCTGAGGAATTTGCGGTCCTTATCGTCACCTGTAGCTAAATTGTAGGTTGTAATAAGGACCTCCCAGGCTGCAGATCGACTTCTCAAGGTCTCGAGAAGTGTTTGCCGAAGGGTTGGCCGATCATCCTTGCTACCATAATACGTCTGAACGGCGATAGTTGGCGCGAAATGCGCAAATTCCCGAACCCAGTTTTCCAGCGTTGATGACCTAGATAGACAGAGTATGCTAAGGGGCCACACACCCAAGGAGCATCAGGACTTACGGAACAACAACGAGATGCGGCCCCCTTTTTCCGCTGTCCTTGAGGTGAGCAAAGAAACTGATGACCTGGACGGTTTTCCCCAAACCTTGAGTCGCAGTGAGCAGGGCCACATATTCCTTTAGAAACTGAGAAGCGTACCCATCTCGTCAGCCAATATGCAACTCCTGCCTTTCTTATATAAGAGGCGGAGCCAGTTGACGCCAAGGAGTTGATACCCCTTGAGTTGTACGTCCCTCGAAAGAGATTTGGGCTGTTCGGAGAGGAAATCCTTCGAGGTACGCTCGTTAACCGGGGTTACCAGACTAAGAGCGCCGTTTTCTTCTTCTACATTGTCACAGGTAGCCTTTTCTTTTCCCTTTCGTGTGTCCTGGGACCACGACGCGATAATGGCATTGAGTTGCCCACCAATCCGCTCGCACTGTGCGAGGACGTCGTCCACGGCACCGTATCCGCGGAAGATTTCTACGCAGTCGTCGAACATTCGCGAGCTGACTCCCTTTGACGTGGCCCCCTTCTTTTTACCTTGCTGACCGAGTTTCTCTCTGAGATCATCAACTGAGTCAAACGGGCGCAGCTCGATGATTGTCTGAGCCTGATCCGGCGTACATCCTAAAAATGGTGGGTTAGTGTGTTGGACAGATGTATCAGTGGTTTGGTAGTCTTGCCCGTTAATTCTTGGAGACCATCGGCGCTCGTAGTATTGAAATAAGCAAGCGCACGACGTTCGTCAGAGGAAAATTCCTCTACTCGCCGTCCGCTACGACTGGATGCCTTGTCCGACTCGGATTTCCTCTGGTCCTCATCGTCATCCTGACTCAGCGATGCACTTTGGCCTGTTGAAACGCCGCAATGCAACGATAGGCGAGGCCGGTGACTGTTGCAAAATCACGTCGGCCGTAATTGATGGTTGCACGGGCGGTGGTGGTGTCGAGCTCCGAGGTGGTAAGTTGGTTCGTGCAGCGTAAATCATGGATTTCTTCCCCTTCTCTTTCGCGGCAACACGCTCTGCGTGTCTCGCATCCTCCAGTTCTTTGACGCGGCCAGTGCTGGGTGACACAACCGGTGAGGGGGCCGTAGGGCCTGGCGGCGGCGTTGGCCGATAAGAAAATGAGGGATCGAGGAGTAGCGCCGTCGCTGCACGGACATCGCGCCCTGCCTGTCGCCATGCGGCGCGCACTTTCCCTTCCTCAAATTGGGGGAATGATATCCGGAAGGGTAGAAACCCGGGACCGTCATCTATAACCTCCACAGCACTACGATCCTGTGGGCGCACACCACGCACGATGCGGGTCGAGTTCGTGCTCGTGTTTAAAACTGACTCATCCGAGGACGTGGACATGTTTGCTATTCGAGTGACAACTGGCGCGCGACGCTGGCTGGACTTTTGCGTAACAGGTGAGTCTGGGATGTTGAACCGGTCTAGCGAGTCGTCTGACAATGGCGGACGCGTGCGCTTGCGTGGTGGTGCGTCGGAGGTATCATCGTCTACACGGGGACGAACAGAGCCCGCAACAGAGGTGGCAGAAGACGCGTCGGACCGGAGGTTACCGTTGGTAAAACCACTAGACACGGAGAGGGGGTCAGGACCAGACACATGGCTGGCGCTTCCGTATGTCAGGCTATGAACGGGCTCGTTGTGCTGAAAAGGATGGTCCTGTCTAGTTGTAGACGGCGTTGATAGAGGGCTTGAGCTTGGGACAAGGATTGTTCCATTAGGTTTGGGAGGAGGGGCGAAGAAGCGGGATGACACTGGAGTCGTCGCGTCGCGCGACTGTGCTGGCATCGATACAAGCGACCGCGATTCGGACGAGCTAACTGACAACGTCGATAGTGGCGTAGAGGATCCCTGGGATATTGCTGACGCTTTCTGCTTCTTCTTGAACCTGAGTTGATCCAAAGCGGCGCTCTGGGAACAGGCGGCTGCACGATGAGACGACATAAAATATGGAAGCTTGCAACAAACGAACCCTCTTGGCAGCTGCATCCTGTCCGAATGACATCTGCGAAAGGAACAGAAGAAAAAGTACAGGAAATGTGTTGAAGTTGCAGGCTGGTATGCCGAGTATTCTGAGACCGCGAGCGACACGGCGAGCGAAAAACAAAGAGCAACGCCTGGAACACTGCGGTGTCGCCAATAGTCGGAGAGTCAAACAATGTGGCTGTTGACAGTCAAAAAAGTCTATATTTCGTTCGTACTTTACATATATACATGAAGGTCGACAAGAGAAACGAATAGGTAGGGGAATGGAGGGGAACTACGTAGTCTATGGCCTACAAAACGAACCTGCCACGCACCACCGAACACAACACCTGCCAGAAGAGTGAAGCGGATAATATAAGTAAGCGATAGAAGCTCAGGGAAAAGGGTAGACGTGCACCTCCTGTATGCAGACTTGACGTACGACGTTCTGCTATAACGAACCGTTACTCTGGAAAATAGCACGAGAGACAAATCCTGGTAGCCAGGCTCGCAATAGAGTATCGCAGGTTCAAGCCGCGCGTAAGCTAGACATGGAACAACAGTAGGGCAGTAGAAAGCAGTCAGAACCATTGATCGTCGGAATGAAGCCACTAGCTCATTCGAGCTTGGTGCTAAAATCTGGAGTGAAGACTATGAGTAATGAGAAACGAGTATCACCCCGGTCGAGTATTCCGAGTGCTGAAGCTGAGTTGAGGTTCAATGTAAGATTGCGACAAAATACCGGTAGCACTGCAGCAATATACCAAGCCACTCGTGCAGTTACTGGATAGCTCTGGCAGCAACGTGGATGCCAAGAGAAGAGAGATAGCGATCCGAAACCAATGACCCAGCATTGCTGAGGTCCATGCGCTCAACTGATGACGTCGGACGCACCACAACTAAGGATAAGTTGACAAGGTGACGGTATAGATATGGCGCCGAGACAGTCAAATTCCGTGACACTACACGAAAAATTCGATCATATCTGGTGAAGCGCAAAAGAAAATAGAAAAAGCAGGGGCAGGAATTCAATCAAATTCTGGCCCTATTCTTCTGGTAAGATGACTATGACATCCTTAGGGAAAGTTGAAAGAACTCACAAATAGAACAACCGAAAACAACCGAGATCAATACCTCTCAGGAATTATGAATGGGAAAGGAAACACCGATTAATCCAGCTGAAAACTAACCCAGTGCCGAGAGAAAATAAGGTGAGAAGGGAGCAAATCTTTTGTTTTGTTACAGTTGATGATATCCTGCCCAGAAGTTAAGGATCAGGGAATTCGGGAATATCGATTAGAAAGCGATGGTTTATTTCTGAATGATAGGTTATGAACAGAAAGGACTCGAGGACCAAGGAGAGGAGAGCATGGTCGTGACGACGGGCTGATGATGGTGGTAAGAAAGAGAGAGGCTCAGACGATAAGCGAACCAAACAAACAGCGCGGAATGCGTACGTAACTACTTTCTCACAGTCAGTAGCCAATCACAGTGCATCTCTCAATGCGCAGCCAGCAGTGCAGTACAGCACCGTGACTACCACCAAGCAGTATCCTTGGGACGAACCTCTGAACAGCCAGACGAATCCGACAGTTACATTGACCTTCATATGGCCTTCTCCATCACATCTCTTCTGCTATTCGTCATCTTTCTCAGTATTTTCCTCCTCATTACTGTTCCTTTAACTGGAGCCCTCGTCCGTCTCAGGAGCAAATTACAACCCAAAAGGTCTCCAATTAGATCCAGAAGATGGCGTGCAGCCCCATACTGGCCCTGTAATAACTAGCTTTTTCCTTATGTTATCCAGAGTTCGCAGACTCGAGGTAGGCAGCTCTGCTTTTCACTCCCTCGGTTGGCTCAGTCGTTGCATCGATGCAGGGTTGGGCTGGGCTTATGAAGGGCACTGGTACGCTGACTGTCTGTGCCGCCAGTCGAATCGGCCCTGACTTTTCTACTACCTGACCAGTACCGACATTATTATCCAATGCCGTGCTTTCGCTCTTTTCTGCCATTTTTCTTGACGCATCCTTATCAAGTCCACGCAATCATGGCATCTACAACTCCCCCGCTACCAAGATGTGGGGAACACTCCTATACAGCATCTTCCTGATGCTCGTCTCTCTCCCAGCGATGATAATCACTTATAGGTCAGTGTTTTCACCCATGTCACTTCCACACCGTTTATAGCAGTTCCCTGCTCTAGGTCAATTATCACTCCATATCAGCTGCCGTATTTCCGCCCGTTACATTCTCTACGTGTCCTCCTTACGCCCACGGAACGTCGTAAACCTTGGGTTCTCTACCTTACCCCGGGTCTCCTCGCTGCAGAACTTCTGCACATAGCCTATGCTGTCGTTGGCCTTCGAATCCTTCGCCATCTACTACTACCCTCGCTTTCTCATGTGGACGATTCAGTACCGCAGGACTTTTCTCCTCGTAGCCTCACAATATACTTGGCTATCTCCCTCTTCAGTACGGCCATCCTATGCCCCCTAGAAGTCATTTCCACTCGTCTCGCTGTCCAGCGAAACCACGAGTCTGCAGAGTTTAACTCGGTCGCCCAGGAAGAGGTTGGTGACACCGAAGATCTCCCAGAGTACTCCCCAGATGAAGACGTCATTGGGTACGACCTTTTCCCTCTCGGCCGCACTTCGGCGTCTGATCTCGCGCACATAATCCATATAGACTGAGGAACGATACGGACCCATACTTGGGTCTCAGAGACTGCGCGAAGAGGATAATCGACGAGGAAGGTTGGCGTGCTCTGTATCGCGGATGGTGGTTGACCATGTTATTTGGTGTCTTCGGTGCATTCGCCTAAGTGGTCATTAACCGGTCATTGCTCGATTACGTCTCTTCACACGATAACTGTACAGTACAAAGAATGCCAACTGACTGCATTTTTCCAATTACGATCCAGGTCTGATCTTTCCAGGTCTCCGTGCACGAATCCCCGCAAAGCTCGGATCCCTTGGATCACGTGATACGTATCCCCGATTTCCTTCCCTGATTGTTCGGCATTCTATATCGCCGTTTTATATCACCACTTCCTTGGCAAGAATCTGTACCCCCTCTTTTTTATAACTTCCCTAGCCTTCAGATTCGAGGCAGTGCACCACGTGCCTGTAAATGGAAAAAATCTTTGTACATGAGTACAGTAAGCCTTACGCTTGGCGGCACATCGCATGGACAAAGTTCCATCAAATACCTGCGTCATAGATGTTTACGTGGCAATTTCAGCTCAACGAATCTCATCGACTCTACCCTCCCAGGTTTGTTCGGACTGAGAGTTTATCAGAACCCATGACCAACTCCTTGCACTACATTCATGGGTTAGTGACATCTGCAAAGTCAATGCATTATGACAACTAGTGACTGCCCTCTTAGAATTTTATGTTTAAGAAGTCTGTAGTGCGCTCTTCCCCTAGCCCAACTTGACTTTGAGATGGTGTGACGATCGGTTTTGCTGATATCCGAGGATTAGGTGCTGTCGAATAACATCGCGTCATTCATCACTGTCGCCTCGATTAGGATATTTTACCCCCCCCCCCCCCATGGTAATCCACTATCTATCGCGGAGGGTCCAATTTAACGAGATCTGGTACGAGCGCTAGACAAGCTGGAGAAAAGGGGTGACGTTGAATCACAACATGGAAGGGACACATACCCTCTTACAACACGAATCTGCTGGCGACCCGGGAACTTCGTCTGCCCTATAGTCCAGGGAAACAGGTGACCCAAAATGTCATATGCGGCCGTAATGAGCCTCTCAGAATGTGAACGCTGATCTGCTCCTTCATACAGGATTACAGTCAGCCAGTGCCGCGTGGTCCAGTTCTACACCGTACGCCATCTGTTCGGCCTTACAGCATTACTCCGCACTACATTCAGACCGTAGCCGATCTAGATATGATATAAATTAGGTGGCGCTCTTCCCAGCATCGTGGCAAAGCGGGGAAGTCATTCCCGCACTGGGTGACCGAGCAACCACTTCTGACCTCAGTGATAACTATTGGTCACGCGTTGACATGACGCTCGTGTGGTGATGGTGTAGATGGTACCCCGCTTCTACTCGGCGACGCACGAATTTTTTCCCCGGTGGTAATTCGCCTCGGTACGAATTTCTAGGGCCCTGGGCACACAGGCAGAGACCGGCCCGGAATCGGTAAACTGATAAATGGCCAACTAGTGGTCAACTATTGGCTCAATTTCTTTCATACGATATCCGAGGTAGGGGACTTGTCCCCAAGTTGGGAAAATAATCATGACCCATCATTGTATTCCCACAGGAGTGACTGGGGTGCAAGCTTGCCACAAAGTTTCCGTATCTCCACGACGCTTGGCTTTTTGGCTTGGCGCTTCACGAGAAAATGATAATTTCTTGGCAGAACTACTTTCCTTGACATCTGAACTTGCCTACTATATCCCCACCTTTTGACTGGATGCACATGAGTAGTCAGCTCCACAATACCGTAGCCGCCGTGCTCGACGCTCTCACGTTATCCTGATCACCCTCCAATCATTCCGTTGTTACGATTGTGACAAGTCGCCCATTGGCCCGTGAGGCGCCCGTGAGGCTTGATCTCTCGGCTCTCAGACCTTAAATAAAAGGCCACGCTATCAACTCGACGCCGCTGCCCACCTCGATTTCACGCAATCCTTGTCTGCCCTGCACTCTCCAACCTCTAAGCTCTTTGATGTCCTCAGAGGCCGCCAAACGTAAAAAAGTGGATGCACCTCTGCAGCCCTCTGTTGGCGTTACTGTCAGCGACCATAGAAAGCGTCGTCGCAATCGCACCACCCAATCTTGTCTCAATTGTCACACTTCCAAGCGCATGGTATACCACCCACCATCTCCTTCAGTCTTACCCCTGACCCCTTATTCCAGTGTGACCGCAAGAGACCTTGTGGTCGCTGTATCCAGCTTGGCATCGTACGTCGTTCCCCATGCGTGAGGGCACTACGTAATCCAAATACTCATTCAACCCACAGACAGGTCTTTGCGTGTACGAAGTTGACGACCCCAATCAAAGGTAATGGACACTCTATTCTCATCGTCGGAGACTATTTATTAATTCATATCCCCCCCTCAGGACCGAGGCAGCCGATGATAAGACCCGCCTGCAAATGCGTGTCGCCGAACTCGAGGGGGTCATTCGAGAGGCAAGTCTCTTGTGTTGTGTACGGAGGATCAATTTCCTAACAGACGAGCCGCCTTCGTAGCTCAAGAATAAACCACATCCGCGGTGGGCACAGTCCTCATCGGATACCTGCCAGGATCAGGCGGCCCATTCCCTTGCTGCCCCTGCATCGTCCCCGTGTGACGAGAAGCACACGTTGAAGGCTTCTCAAAGGGAGAAGAGTGGTGTAGTGGCCCCATCTCCACCACTCAACTTGGACATCTCGATGGTGTCCAAGGAACGAGGATCTCGACCAGCTCCGCTCGAAGAATTTCCTGGGTCCCGATTGCAGACCTTCATGGGCCCCTTCAGCGCGGCTTCTTCGTCCTCAAGCAATTCTCCCCTAGCTACACCGGACATCGACGATGCTGGGATGCAATCCCTTTCTGCTTTCAGCCCGACATCGCCCGGGGACAACGCCATTTCTTCGTTGCTTTCTTATTTCACGGACGGAGATTTTCAATCAGACAGTCCTTTCGCGGAGCTGTTTGACAATACACTGCGCGACATGTCCTGCAGTGAGGCGACTCCTGACTCTTGTCAGTCTCAACATTCTGGACAGCAGACTCCACTCAGCGAGTGTGGTTGCCTTTCAGAGGTCGAAAATTATCAAGCCGTATTAGAGTTGTCCCTCCGCTTAAGATGCGCTGCGGAGGCGTTGAATCGCCACCCGCAGCACAGCAATAGTTCGATGTGTCTTCTCAAGCAGCGTATCGCAGAACTGGATGTGTTTACCAGGTTTGCCGTGTTTCCCACCCTCGGTCACAATGTTCTAAAAATTTGAATCCTCCAGTAATACCCTTGGGAATGTTGACACGCCTGGAATGAGCAGCTATCCCAAGACTCCACCAATACAAGTGGGGGGGCTTAATTCAACTTCGGGGTGTGCCTCTCCAGACGCCGATTGGACCGGTGGTCCCACTTCCTTTGCAAGCGTTTCCCCGAGCACGCTAGTGCGGTCATCAGATGATTCGCTAATGTATTGGACGCCTCAACGGCATCGGAATATGTCCATTTCGTTGACGCCTAATTCTTGGGGAACGCCCTGGATCTTCCCGCGTAAATTTTGATATCCTCTCTTCACTATAGCCGGTTTAAGTTATTCTCGACGTCTCTGATAGGCACTCTTCCGACTATTGTGCTGTGGCAGATACCAAATATCTACGAATCCTGTATCTCATCAATACAATAGATAAATTCCTGTCGTCAAATTCGGGGGCCCTCACACATACATTTGAGTGAGCTCACTTTGTTTGTTGTTTGTATTCGATTTGTTCAGGTGGGAGGAAAAGGTCGTTGCCCCTCAGTCCCCCCACAAAAAAGTGCGTGATCAGGTGAATGGAGACGGGTGCCATACTTCCAATAGTTCTTTGGCTGTCTGCATTGATAGATGCGACGTATTCCTTCACGCTCACTGACTCTTTTGTGCATAGAACGCTGACCAAACATGTTTTCCGATTGTAGCTCTCCCAATGGTGCCCAATGGTGGAGACTGCGACCCCTATTCGCAACCCTGTCCATGTTATCGCCGCACCCATTCGGCTTCGGGCAGTCGTCTCCCCGGAGGGAGGTGCGTCATCAAAGACGACAGGCTATGTGTGCGATCTCGAGGCCGACTTTTCACGGCAGGAGTGAGTAAGTCTGAAAAGTTCCGCGAAGTGCGGAGATGTGCACAAATGCGTGACCGCAAGTCGCAACAACCACGCCGTCGTAATGTACGAGAGCGACTTTAATGCCTCGCCATGCACGCAATGGTAATGCGGCCGATACGCATCCCCACCACACGGTCACTCATATCAGTCATGGCCAGCAACCAGATGTCGCCCACATTCGTGCTTGCCACACAATAGGACATCACACTTCATTCTAGAAATACTGGCGCAGGAGCAGCATCACGAATCCACAGCGATCGCAGATGCATCGGTGTCGAAGGGCTAAAGGCGCGCACGAGTGCGGTGAAGTCGGGAGAGGCTACAAAGAGCCTGAGGTTGGGTGGTCGCAAGTGGTTGGAAACGGTCGCGCACGCTTGCCCGTGGCGCGAGACTTCGAATAGATGGCCGCCGGGTTCGGGAATGTGTCGGGTTCGACTCGCTAAGGCCGCGCGTGCGCCATGCTGGAGAACACGAGGGGAGCGCTGCACTGAGCTCAATCAAATGTCTGAAATCAGGCTGCTATTAGGGGTGTTAGGTGTAAACATGAGTTGTATATACTTGGGAATAAAGGGAAGGGGTGAATTAGATGAACAGAGGAATGGTAAAACGCGGAGGGGAGGGTGAGTAGGAGCGCACACACCGCGCACACGAAGCGCGGGAAAGTGGTTCACCGCGTGTGGGTGGGAATGCGGCGCTTACTGTAGAAAGCAGAACGCGGCTCAGTGCGGGGGAGTGCGCTCGAATGACCTCCGAGTCTACCATTTTTTGATGAGAACACTTTTGAGCAAACTGAAAAGTGCCTTTCGGATGTGCGCTCTCTATCTCGGCCTTGCTCAAATAGGGAAGGGTATGAGAAAGGTCTGGTGGTGGATTCAAACAGCGGGAACAAAGGTACGCATGCCAACGACTGTCACCTTAACGCAAAAGGACGGTCCTTTCAATGCTAGTTTTTGTGATTTTCGTACACACGCAGAGTCTAGACATTCTTATCATTGAAGGATCTCGTCCAGTCTGGCTCTATTTCATGGACGTCGGTTCGTTATCAAGATTTACTCAGTATGCCCCGCTTGGCAGCTGGCGTGCCTTTGTTGAGTCCTCCCATGTTTCACTTTCCTCAGCCCAGGTACGTATCTGCGACCTCACGGCAACTTCCCGGTACATCATCAGGACTCCGAGAAAGAGCACTACCGCACTTATCATTCAGCGCTATTCAGCATTTAATTGATTGGCCAGCACTGAAAAAATGATTTCAAAATAAAGCAGGACGGAAACAGAAATGTCAATCATCGCGGTGAGCTAGCCGGAGTTTCACAATCTACACCCCTGAATGTTATCAGATGCACTGGCAGTCGCGAGCGCCTCTGAAATTAAGCGCCATCCCAAGACCAATCGCCGGCACGAAATAGCGAGTTTGCTCGGAACACCCAAGACAACAGCAACACAAAATAAAGCTTCACGCGATGGTCCACGAGGACTCACCGGTACTTACCACGCGTGCCTGCATTCTTCGGTACAGCGACTACCCTCAATCATGAAACAGACAACCCACGCATCGGCACTTTTGAAGGGGTGGTCTCAAGCTGTAGACTCTGGGAAGTTACTGACGCCATTGATGTCTATTTAATGAAGGCCTGATTGTTAGAGGCGCGAATCCTGGAGGGTGTGTCAGCTACCGACAGTACGAATCATTGGCGCCGATATATGCGGTGATGTAAACGACGCACCCTTGGACGCACCACGAAAAGAAAAGAACGTCCGGAGATGGAAATGGGTCCTGGTGCTGGTCACCTTGTCTGACAGTGATGTGAGACCTCGGCGCATTTCCGCAGCATTTCCGCTTTCGGTGACTTGACGTTAGAAGGGTGGGAATAGGGTGGGAATGGTCCAGAAGGAGTTAAATTGCCTCTTGTACCATCTTGTGGAGCCAACGAGGGCAGAGATCGATGAATGACAATAGGGGGATCCCGTTCGAGCACCCCAACCCCACTGACCCTCTTCGATGGCTGCTAGAGCTGCTGCAGTTGGAGTTGACTTGCACATCGCAGTCAGCGTAGTAGATGATCCACTACATATATGCCTGTCATCGCCCTACTTAACTGCATCAAGACCACCTTCTAGGCATCAAATCCTGAATATAGGCCTGAATACTATAGATACACCGGTGCGTTGTTAACACGGCATAAATGGATGCACCACTGTCTGTAGAGGTGACAACATTTTTAGTCGATTATATATGCGCATATATATGCGTTAACCAGGGACATGCCTCCCGTGCTAGGGTACAGATATACAAGACCCTGGAATTCTAGGACTTTTTCAGGGCCGCTCAGCGATGCATATGATCGTGATGCAGTGCGTAATGTACGTCTCACTGCCTTTGCTTTCCTTCTGTCTCTAAACTAGTAATACTGGCCCCGTGGGCAGGAAACAACCCTGCGCCGATTCTCGACTAGTACCATATCTGGTGTGTGAACCGTAGTCATCTTCCACGGGTAGCGCTTGACTGAACTGACTGGGACCACCCTGGTCCAACGACAGTCACGGAGCACGCCTCACCGACGACACCCCAGGTAGATGCAGACATCACCAACCCACTGCGGCAACCATTGCAGCCATCGAGAGTAGTACAATCCGCCTCCATCGGATTCAGGCCCTGCTGCCAATCTCAGGCCCAATGACCAAGAACCCGAGACAACACCCACCGATGCAGGACCCGCAACATACCGCTCGAAAGTGCATGGGCTACGATATAGAAGAAACCCGATGACAGGTACCCAGAGGACCAGCCGTCCTGTCATTAATCACATCGGATCCACGCAGCAGAATCACGCAGCTCTTCTCACTGGTACTCTGGTTGACAAGCGGTCTCAAGTTGACAATTCCATCATTGCTTACGCTTACACATCCAACAAAGCGTTGCTGGGGGACTCAATTGGAGCACCTCAATGTGGCGTCGTATGGTGTAAGGGTTGGATTGTTTCTTTATATATACCTAAATCGCCTGGCATCGCTACGTGTATATTTTTTAGGGTGAAATTAAATCATATGTTTTTTTATACATCCTAAAGTGTGATAGGCATCGGAAATGCATCGATTATCAGCGACTCTCATCGAACATGTCAATGACAATCGAAGCGACGCGATACTAAATGGCAGGAAAAGTCGAAAGTTTGAATAAAAGTGACTGGATTGAGGTCAAACGAACGCAATCAACTACTCGTTCGGAGGACCACAGACGGTTTCCCCACTCACCTCTGACTCAATTACCACCAAATTAAATACACAATGTCTAGTACTACTTAATGTACCCGAACTTTGTTTTGTTAAAACCTTGTCGTGTTGCGAAGTTAGCGAAGAGGCTCTCTGTCACACTGCAGACCAACGCCGTATTGGGGCAAGTATTGGGGTTTAATTTAGTGGCTATATACTTTCCGAAAGTGGAGGAAGTGCAAGTGTCGCCGGTATACGGCGCGGTGCGCAGTCAATTCACACAGGAGTGGGGAGTGGCTTCCGTGCTACGATGCTTGGCACTTGCTTGGCTTTTTGGCTTGGTGCTCCGTGGGGAAATGAGAATTTCTTGGCAGAGCTTCATTCCTTGACATCTGAGGTTGCCTACTATATCCCCAGGATACACTGGTCAGCTCTACAATACCGCCGTGCTCGACACTCACGTTATCCTGATCATCCTCCAACCGTTCCGTTCTTACGATTGTGAAAGTCGCCCATTGGCCCATGAGCTTTGGTCTCTCTCGGTGGCTCAGACACAAATAAGAAGCCCTCCCGTCATGTTCTCAATTCGACGCCGCTACCCACCTCAATTTCACACAATCCTTGTCTGCCTCCGCACGGAGCACTCTGCAACCTCTAAGCTTTTTGATGTCCTCAGAGGCCGTCAAACGTAAAAAAGTGGATGCATCTCTGCAGCCCTCTGTTGGTGTTGCTGTCAGCGACCATAGAAAGCGTCGTCGCAATCGCACCACCCAATCTTGCCTCAATTGTCACACGTCTAAGCGCATGGTATACCCACCCACTATCTCCCTCAGTCCTATCCTTAACCTCTTATTCCAGTGTGACCGCAAGAGGCCTTGTGGTCGCTGTATCCAGCTTGGCATCGTACGTTGTTCTCCATGCGTTTTGGGCACCACATAATCCAGGTACTCATTCAATCCACAGACAGGTCTCTGCGTGTACGAAGTTGACGACCCCAGTCAAAGGTAACGGACTCCCTGTTCTCATTTTATTCATTCCGATCCCCCCCTCAGGACCGAGGCAGCCGATGATAAGACCCGCCTGCAAATGCGTGTCGCCGAACTCGAGGGGGTCATTCGAGAGGCAAGTCTCTCGCGCGCGCGGTGTACGGAGAGTCAATTCCCTAACAGACGAGTCGCCTTCGTAGCTCAAGAATAAACCACATCCGCGGTGGACTCAGTCCTCATCGGATACCTACCAGGATCAGGCGATCCATTCCCTTGCTGCCTCGAATACTTCCCAAGGTGAAAAGTGTGATGTTGTGGCCCCATCCCCATCACCCAACATGGACATCTCAACGGTGGTTCCTCGGTTGGTATCCAAGGAACGAGGATCTCGACAGGCTTCACTGGCTCCACCCTCGCTCGAAGAACTTCCTGGGGCGCGATTTCCGACCTATATGGGACCCGTCAGCGAGGCCTTTTCATCCTCAAGCGATTCTCCCCTAGTTACATCGGACATCGACTCCGACGATGCTGGAAAGCTATCCCTTTCTACGTCCAGCCTGACATCACCCGGGGACGACGACATTGCTTCTTTGCTTTCTTATTTCACGGACGGAGATTTTCAATCAGACACACCGTTCCAGGAGCTGTTTGACAATACACTGCGCGGCATATCCTGCAGCGATGCAACTCCTGACGCCTGTCTGTCACCACATTCTGGACAGCAGACCCCATTCAGCGAGTGTGGTTGCCTTTCAGAGGTCGCAAATTATCAAGCCGTATTAGAGTTGTCCCTCCGCTTAAGATGCGCTGCGGATACGTTGAATCGCCACCCACAACACAGCAATAGTTCGATGTGTCTTCTCAAGCAGCGTATCGCAGAACTGGATGTGTTTACCAGGTTGGTTTGCCGTGTTTCCTACCCTCGGTTGCAGTGTTCTAAAAATAATCGAATCCGCCAGTAAAACCCTTGGGAATGTTGACACGCCTGGAATGAGCAGATACCCTAAGACCCCACCTACACAAATATGGGGGCCTAATTCTGCTTCGGGGTGCCCCTCTCCAGACGCCGGTTGGACCGGTGGTTCCACTTCTTTCGCTGTGCCGGCGAGAGTTTCCTCGAGAACGCTGGCGCGGCCGTCAGATGATTCGCTGATGTCTTGGACGCCTCAACGGCATCAGAATACATCTATTTCATCGACGCCTAACTCTTGGGGAACGCCCTGGATCTTCCCGCGTAAATTTTGATATCCTCTCTTCACCGTAGCCGGTTTAAGTTATTCTCGACGCCTCTGACAGGCACTCCGACTCTTGTGTTGTGGCAGATACCAAATGTCTACGACTCCTGTATCTAAAATCGTTGATTGCAAATTTCGTACGCACGCAGAATCTAGACGTCCTTATCATTGAAAGATCTCGTCCAGTGTGGCTCTATTTTATGGACATCGGTTCTTAATTATAAGATTTTTTTGACATGCCCCGCTTGGCAACTGGCGTGCCTTTGTTAAGTCTTCTCAATGGCTCCCATGTTTCACTTTCCCCAGCCCACTGGTATCTGCGACCTCACGGCAACTCCCCAGTGCATCATTAGGACTCCGAGAAAGTGCACTTGCCATTCAGCATTTAATTGGTGGATTCAAAATAAAGCAGGACGGAACACGGAAACAGAAATGTCAACCCTCGCGGTGACGGAGGGCGAGCGGGGCGAGGGACGGGCGAGGCGTGGGCCTAGGGCCCGGGGTACGTACTGGGAATACCACGACGTGTGCTCATCTGCACCCCTTTGCCATTCCTTGTCCATAATCGGTATGCCACTCCCTTACTCCCTTACACCCATCGCAGGTTTCCCGGCCTTCCTCTGGGAGGTGGTTTCACTCTTTTCCGGTTATTTACTTCTTACGCCTTGGTGCAACTTCTATCTTTCGTAAATTTCACTCTACATGGATGTGAAGACCGGTCTTGTACTACGTACTGTCCTGGAATAAACGTGGTTCCAAATTTGCGGTGAGCCAGACGGTATTTCATAATGCACACCCTTGTAAATCATCAGCGAGTGCATCCGAAACTAAGCGCTATCCAAGGACCAATCACCGGTACGAAGTAGCGAGTGTGCTCGGAACACAAGACAACAGCGGACAACAGAACGCGAGCATTTCTTGCCATTCGGGAAACATCATGCTTCACACGACGGACCACGAGGACTCGCCGCAACGTGCCTGCATTCTTTGGTGCAGCAACTACTAGTAATCATGCAACAAACAACCCACGCATCGGTACTTTTATAATAATAGAAGGGATGGTCTCAAGCCGCGGACTCCGGGAAATAGTTACTGGCGCCTCTAATAAGGCCTGACTACTGTAACTTATTAGAGACGCGAATCGTGGAGGGTGTGTCAGTCCCCGACAGTACGAATCATTGTTTATTTGGCGCGGGAATGGTGGTGACCTGGGTAGGTAAAAGCGTCCTCAAAAAAAAAAAGACGGTCCGGAGATGTTGTGAGTTCTGACAGCAAATGTGGGTTGTGCCAGTGTGCGTGAGGCCAATATGACACAGGTCGGCGCCTTTCCGCAGCATTTCCGCTTTCGGTGACTTGACTGCGGAAACGTTAGAAGGGTGAGAACGGGGGGAGGGAAGGGTCCAGAAGGGACTAAATGGCCTTCTGTGCCATATTGTGCTTGTCGGAGAGCCGACGAGGGCAGAGATCAATGAATGACGATAGTGACCCCGTTCAAATAGCGCTGCGATTGGCAAGCCATTTACACCCCACTGACCCCTTTTTTGATGACTGCTGCAGTATAGACCCACGTTTAGAATTTCAAAATTAGGGTATCGTAGATATGCTGTAGCCATGACTGCACTCGCCGACAGCCGCCGACAGCCATACGTGAGTATCGACCTGGAATGTGGGGCCGGTGACCGCCGGTCCATGCGATTTTCGACCCGCAATGCACACCGAGCCGAACCAACCATCTTACTGTAAAGGATGCAGCTCGGCGATATAATATGAAAAAATATAGGTCGACGGAACAATTCTATGACAGCAGCGAGCGGTATTGTCCCACATGCAAGCCGAGGACAGGAGCTTCAGAAGATATACTGTGTTTACAGCCAGGGTCGGGCGTGATTCATAATATCGGGAGCACCGTACCGTAATTATGCCAGAGCGTCAGTGTCCAAGGCACCTACTACTGTAGTAGAAACCACCGATCAGCCATCCAGGACCAAGGGCATGCTTGCCAGATAAAAGACAATAATTTCATGTCATGCCAAGTGTTATGCCGAACTTTCATGCGTTCCAGGCAAGCTTGCAGGCTAAGCGCAGATACAGAGACAGCAAATTATTGAACCATTCCTATTCACAGATTGTGGGTACTGTAGATCCTGGACACGCCGAACAAAGACGAAAGACATTCAAGTTCAAGTTTCTGTTGTCAAGGGCCCAAAGAGGTTGACGCAAGCAACTTGATTCGCTTGGGGATCACGCGACATATTGTGGGAATGCTGAATAATACATGGTCCGAACGTTTGTCGCGTCCTCGACTCGAGTTCATACTGTTACTGTGCTGAACCTCCATTATGGCTTCTCATCTTGTGGGTTTTTTACTTCTCCATCCTTTGCTCACACACATCACTTACTTTCTCTTTCTTTCTTTCTTTCTTTCTTCCAAAGGCAAACATCTTTGGCACAGAGCAGGATCGTGTAAACTGCTCTTTCTATTACAAAGTCTGCAGCATTCCTATCTGTGGGTACTTGTGCGCCGAAAATGACCTCATCTAGATAGGTGCCTGTCGGCACGGGGACCGTTGCTCTCGAAAGCATATCAAGCCCCCGTTCTCACAGACCATCCTCCTGCCGAACGTATATCATAACCCGGCACACGATCCAGTCTGCAAGCTCTCGGAGAAAGAGCTCCAGGAGGGGTTCGATGCCATTTATGAAGATTTGTATTGCGAGCTGGCAAAATTCGGGCACCTTCTCGAGCTTCACGTGCGTCGGCGATTACCCATCTTCTAAAGTAGGCACGCTGACATTTGAGTGGGCAGGTGTGTGACAACGTTGGCGACCATTTAATAGGCAACGTGTATGCGCGTTATGAATGGGAGACGGAAGCACAGGCCGCAGTCGATGGTTTGAACGACCGCTGGTATGCAGGTGGGTATACTTTTCTTCGTGCATGTGTTTTGTAGACTCAACATCCACCATGTAGGCCGGCCTCTGTACGCCGAATTGTCTCCCGTTACGGACTTCCGCGAAGCTTGCTGTCGACAGAATGAGAACGGCGAGTGCAATCGCGGTGGTTTCTGTAACTTTATGCACTTGCGCCTTGCATCCAAGGAACTCGTCTCTTCCTTACGCCACGGCCAGCGCATTGACCGTCGGCTCCACCCACCCAAAAATCAAGGCGGAGGTGGTGGCTGGGAGCCATCTAAGCGCGAGGGTGGGCGAGGACGAAGTGCCAGCCCGAGACGTGGGGGTGGTAACGGGGAAGACAGGTGGACGCGTAAGTAGGATTTAGCGCGTATCTCTAATCTGTTGTCTCCGGTTTTCCGCCGGTCTGGCCAGACAACCAGACAAGGGCTTGAATGTATCTTGCGGCTTCTTGTTCTGCAATCGGTGATTACTCATTCAAGTTCGACAATTTTCGATTATCAGAGATATGATCCCGTCGTTTCGTCATCATAAAAACGATGACGGGGAGAGAAGCGTTGCCTTACTCAGCTAGCTGTTTACTCTACAGTGTAAGATTGAGGGCTCTTGGGGGTCATTTCAAGTTGAGCAGGATACCAGCACCACCTCGACCTTCCTTTCGTTTTGCCAGAACGATGGACAACAATGGACCAGATTAAGGTACACCGAATTTTTATTTTTTAATTGTAGCAAGATGACAACTTGCTACAACCAAGTGAATGAACATGGGTATGAGATTTGGCACAATTACTCAGACCAGCCACCCATGACACTCGCCCCGCCCACCATCTTGTAACAAGTTGGGCCATTGTACAATAAATCTCGCATCACAAGTCAGTTTCAGAATTTGCGTAATAAGTATAACGGCAATTCATACTTGTCAGCAATTGGACGCAGTAGCTTGCCTGTAAGCGAGAGCGTTCGGACGCGTGCAAAGGTCTCAACATACACCAGCCTCGGTGACGGCAATCCAAGGAACTGTGATCTGGAGAGTTGGTTAATAATTCAGGGTGATGAGAAGCAAGTCACCCACTCGGTTGATGTATGCGGCGACGCAGAGAACGAAGCAGGTTCCGGGTCCATTCAGGAGAATAACATTAACATCGGCTTTAGAGGAATCGCCAAATAACCGCGGGGCCAGGGTGACATAATAGAACGAGACTAGGAGAGAACGCAGCGCCGTGACTGGGATAGTGAGTAAGTTCTGATGCACGCGTCGAGCACGGGGGATAGTGAGGATCTGATATTCAGCAATAGGGTCCTCGGGGACCGTCAGACGCCAGGTCGACCGGTTAGGCAAGAGCGGCAAGATACAGTGCTCACAAGAGATTGTTCCGAGACAGCTTTGAGCCGCTCCAATGCGATGGCCTTCGTTGCGCTAAGTGAGTCACCCTCACTAACAAGGTACGTCCTCGGAGTGTAACGTGAAAAATCCAGGGTAGATACAAGCGCGAGGGCCTCGCTACTGTGTCCACCTAGATAATAAAGATACAGTCTGAGCGTGGGGACAGATAGAGTAGCTTATATTCTTGCCTGAACCAAGGAAGACGGCTAGGTGACAGGTCCCCTTCTGACCCCGTCTGCGAGGCGCACCGTCCTTCGGGAATGCGATAATAACGCAGATTCTTGCAATGATCCCAAAGGTGAGCGCAACTACCACCAGCAACCAGGCTGGCGGATACATGTGCTCTATGGCGCGCGAGAGCGGGGAGTGAACGGGGAATGGAGAAATTTGGCACCGTGACTTACGTTGTTTAGCCGCGCTTATCCGTACATGTGATGAGTCCAGGATCACCACCTCTATCCGATTCTTTCGCCTTTTTACGCACTGGCGCAACTGTCCTTCTCGACTTGAAAACACACGAGGGGTTCCACCCGACATCAAATTGACCCTCGTTACCATTGACATGGCTGCGGCCATCACCGTTGATAAAGAAACGATTGACAGCCTTCGCAAGGCCGTCAAAGACTGCGCAGATCGTGGCTTACAACATGCGTCCAAGTGGTATGCTGGGCCAAATCACCGCTAGGTCCATTTGTCTGACGACGCTCGGAGGGCTGCTGAGCTTCTGGCAGCCGTGCCACCTTCCAAACGGCGTGCTTATCAGGATCTCTCGTTTGTATCGTCGTCCCCTGTGCGTACCGGCCTCTTAGGTGCCCCCCTCCCACCGGTATCTTTCCCTCCTCCGCACCCACACGCACCCCTTGCTAGCGCTGTGGACCCTCGAGTGTCACCGGAGGAACTCGCGCTCG
Organism: Lactarius hatsudake; assembly: GCA_024734325.1. NCBI lineage: Eukaryota > Fungi > Basidiomycota > Agaricomycetes > Russulales > Russulaceae > Lactarius > Lactarius hatsudake. The sequence goes on from JANSJP010000007.1 coordinate 945,017, forward strand.
AGTTCGATGAGGAAGACGTCCTCTCTGCGGGCATGGCCAGCTTCCGCTGCCGTGAGTTTGCTCGTGCGGCACGCACCCTGAGCGCGTGCGCGAGTGCGAAGGGGCGGTTCTTATCGTTATACAGCCAGTATCTGGTATGTCTTGCTTTCGTCATTCGGAGATGCCATATTGATACAATCGTGGAAAGGCCAGCGAAAAAACCGCTCTCCGAGATTGGAATAAGCTCGACAGTAAGTCCTAGATGATAACAAAACGCACCATGTCACTGACTTTAGGGGTGTGAAGTGGATCGAAGTCAGCCTGGGGTGCCAGTTAACACAAGCCTTCTAGGGCTATATGAGACGGCATCGTCCGTCGACAACAAGAAAGATCCGTGGATTCTCTTCCTGTATGAACGTTCCGGCCGTCTTGTCGTTCCTGTGTTGACTTCGACCCTTCAGTCGTGGTCTATTGCTACATCGCCTTAAACGAAGGGAAGAAGCGATAGAGTGCGCACTGCTTTCCCTTCAACATTACCTCTGGAATTGGTCGACCTGGGACCTCCTTAGCAATCTCATCAATGACGGCGAAGAAGTAGGTACCTATTGTCAATCCCTCTAATCCTACTTATGGCCCCTTATAGCTCTTCTCCTTGCTCCCGCTCTTGCCCATACCCTCGGTTCACCCCCTTGTCCATTTGTTCCAAATCCGCACGCTCAATACGCTCCATCAACCTTCCGAAAATGAGCTCGGTCTTTGCGATCGCCTCCTTAGTCCAGAGAACTTTTCGGGAAGTCTCTGGATTATGAGTCTTCGAGCTAACGTACTCTATCATTTGCACGGTACGTCGTTCCGTTTTCGTTTGCTATTGCTCATGCTACAGATTTTCAGATTTCTCTGCTGCCGAGGAGCAATTTGAAAAAATTCTTAAGGTTGACCCATGCCGGATTGACGACATCGACGTCTATTCCAATATCCTGTATGTCACAGAAAATCGTCTGACACTGTCAAGGCTTGCGCATGACTTTCTTGCGCTCGACAAAGACCGTCCAGAGGTGTGCTGTCTCGTCGGTAGGTTATACCCTCCACCTGCCATTCCGGTCGAGTGCTGATGCAACACGTAGGGAATCACTATTCACTGAGGGCAGAACACGAGAAGGCCATTCGGTACTTCAGACGCGCCACGCAACTCGATCGGACGTACCTCTCCGCTTGGACACTTATGGGCCACGAATACGTAGAGATGAAGAACTCACATGCAGCGATTGAGGCATACCGTGGTGCGGTGGACGTGAACAGGAAGGACTACCGTGCGTGGTACGGCCTCGGACAAGCCTACGAGCTCCTCAATATGCACCAGTACGCACTGCATTACTATCAACATGCAACTGCTCTGCGGTTAGTTCTTATTCTACCGACAAAGACTCTAGGGCCTCATCGTGTACATCTTTAGCCCATATGACGTTCGGTTGTGGCAAGCGCAAGGCGCAAGTTATCAAGAGATGGGAAGACTTCGCGAGGCTATTGAGTGCCTGAAGCGAGCGTTGCTTGGTGCCGATGCTAACGAGATCGCCATCGCTCTCAAACTAGCCCGGCTCCATTCCGATTTGGACGAAACTGCAGACGCAGTTGCGTACCACCAGCGGGTCATAGAAATATCCCGCGCTACGTGTATGCCAACTTTTCACATTTCGCGATCTCGCGTAATGACGTTGATTGTATGACTGTGCAGTAAAACCGGTGGTGGAATGGGCTCGCTCCGCCATGTATGTCGCCCGGTATTATTATGTGTTAGATGGAGGGGACCTCGAGCTTGCAAGGGATCTGTTGGAAAAGGTTGCGGGGAGCAACTCTGAGGATGCAGATTCGGCGGCGGACTTATTGAAGAGGGTAAAGGCAGCGATGTCGAGGAGAGAAGGACTGGATGGAACGGATGCAGAGGTGAAGCAGGAGCAAGACTTGAGTGTAGAAATGCCAGTGTAGAAAGGCCTACCCTCAAGAATGTATTGAATCGGGTCGCGCCTTTCTCGCGGTCACGGGGATTTAGCCAGCCAAATTTTGACAAGAAAATAAACAGGAGTCCAATGTCGAGTCCACCGCCGCTTTCTCTCTCTCAGTCTCCTTCAGCTTCAATCCCGGATCTTGCTCATGGCCATGATCCTCCTCCTCTCTCTGCCACTTCCGCCCCCACGCCTAGTGCCCAATCGGTTCCCTCCGCCAGCATTTCTGCTCCCGACGCCCTTACACCAGTACTACCATCGCCCAGTTGCCTGCACCGGCGACGGCCACCTGTAGTTCCGTTATCTGCTGACGAGGAAGCTGCCGCAGCCCGAGTTTCATCAAGGTACGTAACGGTGTTACTTGTACCCATGCAACAATACGACAATCAGTCCGGATATTCAGGGTTGCTGCTCACTTGACCACCGACCATCTCTCTGTCCTGTTCCCAGATATCAACACACCATTCCAAGATGTTGGAGATGTCGTAGATCGTTTGCTTCCATATCATGTCTTTCAACACCCCAGAGAGGATCTCCTTATGGCGAACAAAGGCAAGCGCAGAGCTACCGAAACAGAGATTCTCCAGAGTGAGCTTGCAGGTGCATCCCCTCTTCGTGTGCGGTATCCTTCCCTTGCTTATGGTATACTTAGAAACGAAATTAGCACTGGAGTGCTTCAAGCGCCGAAGTGCACTCGAAGAACGTTTTCGTCGTGCTAGGACAAACTCGGGCAAGGCAGGCTTCGTAACATATTCTTTTCGGACGCCCGCTAACCTTGTCCTAGCGCACTGCGTACGATGATCAAGCATACTATCTTGAACGACAGGCACTTGACTCAGAGCGAGCCGACCACTCCGCGTTGAGCACGGAATTGCGCACAGCGAAAGCAGAGCTCGAGCGTATCACGCGTCAGCAGCGTTCGACCGCCCACCCGCAACGTACAAATTACTATCTCTCTGCAGCCCCCGTCTACGCGCATCACTACCGCGCCTACCATTATCCCTATGCCCAAACATACGGAGTGCCCGCAAGCACCTCCACCTCCACCCCAGGCTATCCTTATTCCGTCCCGCTCAATTCTACGGTTCAATACATCCCGCCTCCTCTCACTACGTCCGCCACGACAACAAAAACATTGTCGATTGCCACTAACCCAGCAGGCGCTCCAGCATCGACTTCTCCCGCGCCATCATTATCAATGCCAGCCACCTGCACGGCAGCCTCAGCGCCTATGGCGTCACCTGCTGGGACATCCAATGTATCCAGTGCGATACCCGTACAATTGCCTGTCTCATCGTTGCCCACACTACACGCTCTGGGCATTGTGCCTGTTCCTACGCAGTCTGTATCGGCCGATGCGCCAACACCGCCGGCGGTCTTGCGTGGCACATCGGCAAATGGGGCTATGTTGAACCTTGAGATAAACGTCTCACTACTCCAAGCCGCTCAGATGAGCGGGCTGGCGCTTATGCTGAACTCAATCATGCTAGGCTCCAGCAACTCAGGTACCACAGAAGTACCACCACATGCACAGGTCGGTGCTCCATACACATACCCTTACGCTGCAGCGCAGTCATTGGCCCCAGCGACCATTGCCGCCACCACGTCAGTAAATGCCGGACTTAATAAAACGAACCAGCCCCAAGAACAAGAGAAACTCGAGTAATACGATTGGCAGCTCGTTGAACCACCTGATCGTCCTTACAGTACCACGTTTATACTTATTCGAATATTTTGTATCATTAATCAAAAATGCGTTTGTTACTGCTGGATGGTTGTCGTAGTCTTGGACTTAAAGTAGACTAGGTTCTAAACTTCGAACACCTCAAACTGAGACGGGCTCTCCCAGCCACCGTCCCCCAACATCGGGTATCTCCCCTTCAATGTATTCCCCATCAACGAAAATGCCGCCCTGGATCGCGATATCGGGTGGTTGGAGGCCCATTTCACGGCATACTTTTAGGAAGTCCGCTGGAAGCGGGGCAACAATCGTCAAACGAAAGCGCTTGCGAGGACCCGTGCGCCGGTACCTCTAAGGTGCCTTGTCAGCCCCAAAAACTTGCTACTTGTTCGAGCATAATAGAAAACTGACGTACCCAGAAGGAAATGGACGAAGAGTGCAAGAAAAGTCGGCTCTGCGGGACCCTCGAAGACGCCAAGATCTGCTGGGCAGACGGGGCATTACCGTACAAGGTGTCGCCAAGGATTGGCACTACGAACAAGCCATGACCGGTTGCAGGGAAGGCTTAACGGTCACGCACATACCCTGAAGGGTATGCGCCATGTGCACGCGTAGTTGGTGCTTCAACCCCGTGCGTGGGTACAGACGCACAAGCGACAGGGGTGCCTTGTCCTACACCACGTCAATGCAACGACGGTATCGATTATCGTATCAATACGTTTGAGTACTCGCAAGAGTGAACGCACTGAAAAAGCGAGGACCTCCCACATCGTAAGTGCGGTTTTGCTTCCCGGTCCTTCCTCCACGCCAAGCTGCACGCGCCCGTTGTCGGAGCTGAGCGAGCGTGAAATCAGCCCTTTCTTGGCAGAAAATTCTCTGCTCCCGCCGAGAACCAAGGCGAGGTAAGTCTTTCCGATTGCGTGCATACGGAACTGCTGCGAAAGCTCCCGAGCTAAGACCTTTGTACATGCAAGCATCAGAACTCCAGTGGTTCCCTATGATGTCCATATTCAGTCACGGAGTTAATGTTGGGATGTACCCCCGTACCTTGTCTAGGCGATGAACCGGATATGGGCCCGTACTTAGATCGTACCTCCGCCGGAGGCCTGCGATTCCGACGGTGGGTGTAGTGGTGCTGATGACTTCACCAATCATCCAATAGAGCAAATGGTAATAAAGTATTACCGTCCAGTACAGCACTGAATGCAGATTTCGATGATACCGCATCTAGGTGATTCTCCCTAGAATGGTGGTTATTGACTGTACCTACCCCGGTACCCGGGGTACTACCCTGAGACACGAGCCCAGGCGGCTTGTTTAGGGCGATGACTCCACGGTCTGCATATAGTACGCTCGGACAGAAACGACTATGAGTGTTTCCCGACACCAACGACCCCACGGTACGACCGAGGGCCTCGATTGAGTCGACTTTATGGAACATAAGCGTTACCTTGAGCGTTACTGTAATCTGGGCACGGTCAGTTTACGTAGTCGGGGTGACCATTCGGCGAAATCCCGTTTACTTATTTGAGTTTGTTTGTAGTAGGAATCCTGCCTCAGGACCGCCATATTAAATCATTCCCCCATCCGGTGATGCGCAGCAGCCGGGCAGTGTCACGGCCGCACTGGCCCAGCTGAATTCACCTTGGAGTATGACCCGCGGACGTCGGGAATGCAAAGGGAGTCGACAGGGCGCCAGGGGCTTTACATGGCTCAATATGGCTACACTCGCTTACTTTAATACAACCTTACAAGTTACAACGGTCGCACGCGAACTCCGGAAGGAGCGGTGTAGGGTGCTAGTGGTACTGTATGCCGTTCAGGAAAAATGAGGGACTATTTTTCCAGAAACTTGAATGCGTGACCGCCGGGAATGATATGAAGGGCGGGGCGGGACAAACGTTCATCCTGCTGAGGGTAAGGATTAACATCATTATGCACTTGTCTCATCGATTGAAGATTTGTCTCACACAGAACTTCTGTTCAGATGCACAATTGAGTTACCTAAATGTGAGAAATGGAACCCTATTATCACAACACCACTTATCTAGCACTTGAAGATACGAGAGTCACGATGGAGTACTAACTACTAGGTCATGCCATACAACAGGATCAACAGCCACATCGTCACCAGGAGCCGTTCGTCCACCTGCTCCGAGCCGAGCCCGTGCCGCAATGCCCCAAAAACAAGGTGCACGTGGATTATCATTAACCAGATGCTACGACAAAGCACGAGTACCTTGCGTGCATTTGACATCTCGTCTCATTGAGGCAGGACCCGCAAGAGGCGCCAAATACAGATAGGGTGCTTACTTACCTCCCTCGGCCCTAGTTAGCGAAATCCCGACCTCCCCCAGTCACGGTGCGTGTGTCCCTGCTGGCCATCAGAAACAATGCCGCTAGATCGTAGGGCATTTACAGGCTGTCAAGTGTTGTCTTAGCCGGGGTATGTCGACGAGGAGCAAAGATGATTGCGCTTGGTGCCAGTGCGTCGCAGTTTTGAGACGGTGAGGTGCCGTGTCAATGTGTGCATGTCAACTTACTACCGCAGTTTTGCTACTTTTGTCCTTCATAGCTTCATATTATATGGTGAGTAACTCGTCGAGTACATTATTGTTATAGGCCACTTTGCGGAAAGACCTTTGTGACCACTTGGGTGTCTAGCAACTGGCCTGTTCGGTCCACCGACAATCGAGAATTAACGTTTACCAAGTCCTGGAGCTTGAGGCCTGATCCGCAAAACTTGCTGTCGGCAGATAGACATTGTGCACCGTCGTATATACATGGAAGGAAAACCGCCAGGGCGCACCTAATCCTGACAATGGTCATCTAAAATTTGTATCGTCGACTGCCAGTAAAACTTCTAATCCTGTTGGGCCACGAAGAGTACAAGTCCACGAGTGTAGGTCTCACTACACTCCAAGTAAGCTCGGTAGGACAGTGGAGCTAATCTAACAACGTCTGTCGTCAATGCTTACAAAGACTTGCGCCGCACGTAATGGCGGTGAGAAACAAAACACAATAAGGAAAGGCAGTACGGAGTCGGCGGTGTCTACTGTCAAGTCGTTGAGTCTCGTTCTAAAACCCTGCCTGTTTCGTGAGAAGGAACAGTCGGGTAATCTCGAGCAGCAGGTCGATACAGGTGGCTGAGTAAAGATGAGCTTGGGCCTCCGTCTCGAGCAGCACTCGCAGTAGGCCGGCCTGTTCGTCCAGGGCTGTCTTCCCACCTGCAAACGTGCGTCAATATGCACTCACGACCGCGATATTCGCAAGAGACACGAACCTATGCACCGAAGGCATATAAACAGTGTCATATACCCAACTCGGCCTCAGCGGCGGAATACTTGAATCGGCATCAGTTTCGTGCTTCACACGCGCAGAATCGGAGTAGTTCGTTCCGGTTGAAAAATGTGGGTGGCCGGTGGCCGGATGCAATGGGGACAGTGTCGTATACGACCGGTGCGAACGTGTCCACTCGCCTAGGGAGCGCTGAGAATGCTCAATAGAATCATAATCTCGAATACGTGGCAAAGATGTCGGATCTGATAATCGTGGAACCGCTTGAGTCATCGGTTGCTGAATTGGGGTGTAATGGCGAGATAGGTCGGCAAGCCAAGGGGCATCTTCAGACCTATGCGCGTAACGCACAGGGGGATCGGCAGGGGGATCGGCAATCCTGGCACTGGTGTCCGTGGGTAGGTGAAGTCCCAAGGAAACGTCCGGTCGTGAAGAGTGCTGAGGTTTGGCCAAGTTCAAGTGATATGGCGGGCGATCGCGAGGGACACTGAAAGTAGATTGACGTTCCACACCGGTCGACTGGTTATCTAAATCAGGTAGCATATTTTCGAGGTAGGCCCTATCTTCGCAGTAAATAACATGAAGGTTAAATCGGCACTAAGGCAGACGTTCTCACAATTTCTCCTGCGCGGTCTCCCAACGCGGTACGGCCCATCGCAGAGCATCAAGCAACGACTTCACATCTTGGACATGAGATTTAATCGCCTGAGCGGCTGCTGGCCCGAGTCTGCTACTGGGTGCGAGATGGTCGCCGCCGCGAGCCTTGATAATCCAATGATCGATACAGAGGACTGCTGCGGCGATCTCGGCACCGACAAGGAGTAATGAGACATTCGAAAGGGTGCGTTTGTGGATGATGGTCAAGATCTGCGCCATTGATTTTGCAGCATTGACCGTTACAGCATGGGCAGTCAGCGCGTGCGCGAGACTTGGTGTGGTTGGTTGCGCATCACGCGGCGGGGGTAATAACAGTGTCACAGACGACGGGAGGAAGGCACGTTGCAAGAGAATTGTGATGAGGTTGTATGTCGTATAGAGCATTGCCGACTGATTAGCGAGGACAATGTCATCGAGGTCAGAAGACCATCTCACTGAGGCAAGAGTGGGACTCGTGATAAGGCGTGCGCAAGTGAAACACAGACCACGACTCACAATGTCCGGGGACCTTCTCAGCCCACTCTGTCAGGTTTCCGTTCAGTTTGTTCAGAATCTCCTGCACACTCAATCCAGAAGAACCATCGTGGTCGAGAATGTCCTCCGGTCACACGAGTGAGGATAAGAAGAGACCGTATAATAAAGGACTTACCAGGCTCTGTAAGGTTGACGCCGCGAAGTCAGTGAGTCGAAGCCAGAGGTTGAATGCGATGACCGCCGAGGGCTTGTCAGACGGTTGTACAAATGCGAGCTGCGGATTGTCATTCTCCCAGAAGTCGTCGTCGACTTCGAGAGGGTATTCGGCGTTGAAGCTACCAAAATCGAATAAGCACGAGAAGCAACTATAAACGTGGTTGACGTGCTCACTCGTCTTCCTTTGTAGCACAAGGTCGCCCAAGGGCGACACATTGCATGCGATCCAGGCCGATTAAGTACCACCATGCCCGTTTCCACAATTCGTTTGCAACGCTCGGCCCTGCTTTTGCGTACGACTGTTTGCTGTGTGCACCTATGTCCTGCATTTTCCGGATTCCTACCCCGATCGTATACCATGCGCCGCGGTGCCATCGGGTATCGCCTTGGAACTGAGCCATGAGCTGAAACGGATACTGAGTCAGCACCCCCAAAAGACAAGAGCGGACCCTCGTACGCATAACGTTTGGATCTCAAAGAGACTCGCCGGATTCAGAATAGCTCGTCCTTCCTTCTCTACTTCTGCAACGGGCTCAGTCCTGCATCATTCGATGCACTGCTAACGGTAGCGTACCTAAAACCGAGAAGTAGTACTTGAACCCCGACGTTTGCCATTGAGACTGCTCTGCGCGCTCATCCAAGCGAGCTTCAACTGACTCGTCTAGGAGGACACGAGGGTCGTGGGTGTGGCGACTGGCAAGGGCAAATATGCACATGCACGTGCATGCGAACCAAATGTCGCGCTCGTATAGCCTATCCACGAAGTGGCGCATAAATGTTGGTCGATGTAATAGAGGAAACATTCCTGTTGCAGTGAAGGAAGTAAAGATCTATAAGAGCTCCAGCGAGATCCGACGGTGGCCAGTGACGGAGAAGCCCCGAAAAAGAGTCCGAAGACACGAAAGTTCCTTCATAAACGAGTTCCCACTGGAGACACGAAATATTAGCCAAAAGTCCCCACACGAGAGTGTCGGTGTCATAATAGGGAAGGGAAGGGGGGCAAGACACTGTACACGATAATAAATACTCACATCTGGGGCGTGCCAATATTCCTGCCTACGTAAGCCATCTTCTAGTGCATTTCTGTGGTCGTTGCCCTTCTCCAGTTCGCTAGCTATAGAGCCTACGTCGACACCCATGGACTCGAGGAGATACCTTGTCCTTAGCTCCCGGGTGGCAGAAACGAGGTTATACGTAGTACTTCTCCCGTGAAATCGAAATGCGCCGTCGAGAAGTCGGCTAGCTTTTTCTTGTGGCTTTTTATCAAACAGCGAGAGGCGCTTCATAGACTGGACTAGTCGGTCTCTCAGATCATCAACGTCGGATAAGGCTTCTTCATCATCACTGGAGACGGCAGACAACGACGTCGACGAAGGTTTCCGCGAGAGGACCAAGGGCGTAAAGGTGGAGAGAGGGGGCAACGGTGGTGATGTTGTCTTCTTCCCACCTACTGATCCTGATGCGGAGGTGGCCTCGTTTTTCCAGGAGCCACGCACAATGGGTGGCCCAAGTTCAGCAGAGAAGTCGAGATCTGGACGAAGCTATGAGATAGCCGGCGCTGAAGTCAGTGCGGCGATCTGAGAGGCAGAGAAAACAAGATTTTCCTGTTATAGGAAGAAAAAAAATCGGAGAAAGTAGGGAGGCACACCCTACGAGACAGCCGATACGGGTGAGTGAGAAGTATACGCACGCGTTTCAGCAACGCCTCCATCCTTTCGACTCTGTTTTCCAAACTTGTGACGTAACTGGAAGAACGTTGTAAGAAACAAAGTGAACGACGAACAGCAGTCAGTATGACGAACGCCTTTGGAGGACCTCGAGGTTTGGAGGCTTCGCTGCGGAGAAGCAAATCAGTGCTGGCATGAATTGGAAGAACGGACACTGAGCTAACACGTAGGTGCAGATCTTTCTATTTTGCACACAATTCGTACATACGTTATCCGGCATCTTAGGTCCATCGCAACGAGTTTTTCTACGGCGACAGTCATCGCAGGCTCTGTCGACATTGCGTTTTTTAGGGATAAATGGGCTAGAAAATGACTGAGACCAGTCGGAAATGGGTCCTGTTGGGCGGTCGGCGGTAGGAAAGACGTGACGGGAGGCGGTCGGAGGCCCTGGTAGACCAGACTGCTGCATCAGAAGCAGTCGCGCTTTTAATCAAGGCGGCCGCGGAACAGAGAGCCTGAGGTTACTTGGCACCACCACGGGCAAGACGAGAAGGTGTCCGTACGGGGGCCGTTAAGTTAGTCGAACGAGGTGATTCGAGTGACGAAATAAGCACCGCTAACGCAGGCGCTCGAAACATTTAGGCATCATCCGACGAGAGGGCCCGAGCAATGATCATCATGCATTACATTGCGGTTTCGAGCGCCTCCGACCTTGCGGACTCCGCTCCCGCGTCGGCAAGTCTTCCTAAACCGATTTTACTCAGGCTCTGCTTTTGTTCCGTCGCCCATACATTTCATTCCTAATAGATTAGAGTATCACGGCATTTACGGAAACAATACATACTTTCTATTCAGTGTTTGGTCATGCCAGAGGCTGGAATCCGCTGGATTGGCCATTGGCCGCGTTGACGCGGCCTCTCGGCTAACGGCGGCTGACTTATTACCACGTGGACTAACATCACACACCCGCGCTTCTCAGCGCCTCCACGGAACTTATTTTCGTGTGCAAACTGCAAAATGCTTCTCCCCATATCTCGCTCAGTATTCAATGCCCGTATCATCTCCCGGTCTATGGCATCAAGGCCGCCGCTCATTCGTCCAGCACCATTCCCACTTCCCCCAAACCAGCAGCGCGAGTTTGAAGCTCTTCAACGCCAGGCCGAGGCCACAGCGAACGAGAGAGACCAGGTGGAAAGGCATCCAGATGCACCCGTCCCCCTCAAGGCCGAGTTCATCGGCGATGTCAATCCCGTAACAGGCGAGCTTGGTGGACCAAAGCGCGAGCCCGTTCAGCGCTGGGTAGAGGAGGAGGGTGATTGGAGTTTTAAAGGGAGGGTATCAGATTTCTGAGAAATTCTGACCAAGTGTTGTAACCAGGTGAACGTGTGGAACGTAAGGGTCATGTCATGTATTAGGTTCTTCGTTACTAGAGATGGGGAGCTCATCACCCCTGGCCAGGCTTCTTCATCTGGCGGTCATTTCGGGGCACGCATAAACCAACTGATAGGGAAGCAAACAACATCCTAACTTAGGCCCAGTCCGACCCCTATCTATCTAACTTGAACAGGGTCTCTTTTGAACCGCAAAGACGACCGGACTACAACGTCGTCGTGCACAGTCCCGTTAAGCCCAAATATGTCCTGTCATCTTTGATCACTTCTCGCAAGACTTCTTGCGGTATTCGTAGGCCGACCAGTGGCGCATTTGCTCCCAGATCTGCCGCTGTTCGTCTGGGGTCTTCGTACTGCTTATCTTTGTTCTATGCTAACTTAGTGCACCCATTTTCCCTTAGTAATGGCTTCCGTTCTGTCTCCATCATCCTCAGCGATGATAGCATCGTCTCATCTTTCGGTTCATCTTTTTTTACTTGGCCTATCTCCGGATAGAGCTGGGAAAGCTTTCAAGTATGATAATACAGTGATTGAGTTTACGTGGCTTGGCACCATTTCACCGCCAAAAGGATTCATGCAGGTACACGGCGCCAATCACGGAATCATCCGAGCATACTCACGTAACTAATAAGTTACTGTACTCTTGTTCCTAGGTAATGTATGGAAACACGTGTTTGCATCAGGGCTGCCCTGACATGCTGCGCACAGCCACCAGCGTTCACATCGATGAGTCAGGACAGCAAGACAGTAAGTACGCAAATCCGAAAGTACCAGCAGGTATCATAAGTGATGCAGGCTGTTACTGTATCATGTGGGTGTGAGTGCCAATGCATCTGCCGGGTCTTAGTTATTCGAGGGTTCAACAGATATCTCACCGTGGTTCAGGGGGGCGATCACTGGGCGATCGCCATTTCGAGCAAAGATTTGAAGCTCACGCTTCGTTGGACATCCACGCCAAGTGTCTCTGCGTCTTTCCCAAATGCCTCAACGTCGAGCACCATCTGTTGTCTTACCCGCTCCTCGTCGCGTCCATCCTCCTCCGAAGAGAGAGAATGGTGTCTTGTTTGTTCCCCTTCTTGAGTTTTCTCAACGACTCCTTCTTGGGCATCGCCGTCACGTAGATGATGTACTTCTGCACCACGGCTTCGAGGACCTCTTCTACGAACGATTGCATGAGTTCGTCCTTCATAGAAGCAATCAGGACCGGTCCACTCCATCCCGAAGAAGGCACGAACAGGACGCAGGACACCCACGACAAAGAAGCTCGGTTCCGATGGTGGACGTTTGTTTGACATGGCACGAAACTGCAGTGGCATGGAGCGTACGGGCTGCAGTGCGTCACTGGCTCGGCGGGTCAAGATGGATACGATCTGCAAGGAGAACGGGGGAATGAGGGCGGACAAGCCCTGAAAGGTACTCCATAGTGCATCTACCCATCGAGAATTAACGTAAATTCGAGGAGCGGAGAGAGACATGCCTTCTGCCTGACCGGAGCTTCTTCCCCGACAAACACAGGTACCAACATCGGGCTGACTTCGTCACGCCACAGCATCCAAGTTTGAGAGTGCAATAGTTTTGCGTCAGTGATCACCGCTGAGCATTGACGCAACAGCCCATCGTCGGCGGGTTGACTCTGAGGGGTTGCCCTCGACCGGCCCTGCGGTCTCCCCAATCATAAGAAGCTGTGCATATGTTAGTAAATTGCCGGATTCCAGGCAGTCGTCGAGTCATGCCTTTTCGCCGACTGAGGGGCCCGGGAGAGGTATAGGAAGTCCTGGTGGGTATGTTGGGAGATTGTTCTCGATCCATGTACGATACCGACTCATAATCTGCAACATGATCCAAAAGTGGTATGCCAGCCGGAGGACGAAGACATTTCTGTCCCAACAGGTAGCCATCGCAGACCATACTGCAGCCGTCGAGGACATCACAAATGGGATGATCTCGGCTGTTCACGTCATTGTCATCATCACGGTCACCAACGCGCTAATTTTGGGACGCAAAGATGATCGAGATTTCTTCAAGTTTGACTCCGGTTCGAGCTTGCTCACGGTCAAGACGTCGCGTCACGATATCTCTCCACCGCAGCTGGAAGTACACGGGCAGCTGCCACCGCCGCTCGAATGATAGGAACGTAGAGTACGCCACCATCGCCCGAATAGCACGGACGGACGGCGGATAAACGCCTGCGTCATTTCGTAGTTCCGCATTTGCGAGTCGGGCATTACTCTCAGAGCCTGTGGTCGGTACAAACGTACGCACCCTGCGAAACTCCCCTGGCCGCCCCGCTGCGAATAAGGTGCTACCGAGTGCGTCCATGAGGGCACGCGCGAGCTCGGCCCATACCACATTGGCAAAAATTTTACGCTGGCTTCGTCATCGACCACATCTGTGCGTTGCCCGATCCTTGCGCTGATGCGTTCCGCAATGTCCACAATACGTTTCACATCGCGCTCTACGAATGAGAGTATGCCGTTGTACAGAACAGCGAGCGGGTTGTCTCTCTCGTCGAGGCGAGGCGCCGCTGCGAGTGCAGCATCGAAGGATTCGCGTGACGCAAAGGCCGTGAAAGGTTCGTAGGGGGTCCGCACGGTGCCGGGGAGGGACGCGTTCTCGTGTATTGGGAACGATGTTTGTGGGAGAGATAATGCGTGTGAAGCGTGAAGCGCGCCAGGAAAGACAGTCTGAAGCGATGGGTGTGACAACATGGTCAATAAAGCATTGGGAGCCTGAGTCTTGTTACAAGATACCTTCTTGACAAATTCGCGCAAGACATCGCGTCGGAGCACATCTTCTGCGTCACGCCAAAGTTGGAGCGCGTCGTATGTTCGCAAGCATTCGGTCAGATCGGCCATGCGTGTTGTCTTGTCATCCAGCGGCGGTGTTGGAGAAGAGGTGATCAAGGTCTGATGAAAGTGTTGACTGGATGCGACTGACTCGCTGTGGGGACTATACGGTCAAGCGGAGAAATTTGATCCAAAGGGACAGCTCACAAACCCATTGGATCTCGCTAACAAAAGCAGACCGTGTCGGTTTGCGCTCTGGTAGCATGAAATTTTTTTCGACAAAAATAGGTTATCTATTATACAATATATAAATGCTCGACGAACTTTTTTGCTGACACATACAATGACACATACACTGACACATATTTGCGGCTGTCCCTGCTGAGCCACTGCTTGTGTGCTCACATCAAATCATGTCAAATTGCTATTCACATATTGTCCTACTCCTATTTATCCATGATGATGACCCATGCATGCTCTACAGGTGATGTACATGTTCTCAATCAATGGGAATGGAAACATTTGCATTGACTGTTGATAGGTGCCAGTGACCTAGGGATTGCCAGGGGTAACCCTGGGGTTTTCCTGGGCTACCTGTACCTGCTACAGGGGTACGGGTTTCAACAGGTCAGGGTATGGGTTCACACAATTTTGGTGGGTTTGAAAACCTGCAGTGGGTTTTTGAACCTGTCATGAACTTTCAAACCTGTCATGTTTTTTGAGCCCATGCTGGCACTACTATTACATCAAAACTCTAATACTATATTGCCACTGCCATGATACTCAGCTGTCTGTGCATACAAGTGGGTGCTTGCTGAATGGGACAAGGGGCTGGCAGGCCAAGCTGCCAAGTAGGTGGTGGTGGAACCACATATGCACTTGAGGTGTGCAAAGTGTTGGTATGTCAGGTCAAGGGTGGAGGTTGAGTACTTGCTGCGTGCAGCGATTTGGGGTGTAATAGGCTGATGGGTGGCATGGGTGATGTGAGCAGCACTGATTGGGCAGCTTGCTGGATACTGGAGGTGATGTCAAGAGAATAAAGCAATCTGAAGTGGAGATAAAGCTGTTGTTAGCAAACATCACCAAATGGACAGTTGTGCATGGAAAGTCAATTTGCAAACTTCATGCATATCAGACAGACTTTCGAGTTAAGGCCCCAAATGGTGGAACTGCATACACACTTGAGGTGCACAAAGTGTTGGTATGTTGGGTCGAGGGTGGAGACTGAGTACTTGCTGTGTGCAGTGATTTGGGGTGTGATAGGATGATGGGCAGCATGAGTGATGTGAGCAGTGCTGATTGGGCAGCTTGCTGGATCCTGGAGGCAATGTCAAGAGAATAAAGCAATCTGAAGTGGTGATAAAGCTGTTGTTAGTGAACATCACCAAACAGACAGTTGTGCATGGAAAGTCAATTCACAAACTTCACACATATCAGACAGACTTCAAGTCAAGGCCCAGGGCCTAATGGCCTTGCTCCATTGATTTGCAGAATGGTTCTCTGTTCACATGAGCAATTTCGGGTTTCAATGGGTATGGAAAGAATTGTCTGTTGTAAGGGTACCTCAGGCAGCTGGGCCCAAAACTGTCCCTTTTCAGTGTTTTTGGCCTCAGACAGGCATCACGTGGATTCCCTACCATATCGGTCTTGCATTTGTTTCGATTCCCTCTATTCTCATCCCTTCCCTATCTCTTGCTCCATCCATCCATCCACCATCCTTCCTCCCTCGTCTCTCATTCTCATTTGGTCCTTTTCTCGCAACCACAGCAGATGGACGACAACAACACTGATGACCCACAAGATGGCATCTAGCCTACCCACAGACAGGCTGTGTGTCCTCACGCCTTGAGTTGCCTTTGTCCACCAGCTCTCTGAACCCATTGTATCATCCTCCACCGCCTCCTTCCTTTCACCCTTTCAGCTCACTTTGCCTGTACAATGCCTCAGCCATGCCGCCCCTTTGTCACTGGCAAGGGCACAGGTTTATCTTTTAGTCTCACAATTACTAACTCGTAATAATACTGTAGGATTGCGCTGTCATTCGGCCACAATGCCGGCCTCCGTTCATCATAGGTCCTTTGTCTTGCTGTGCCTCCCTTGTCTCATATCAGCTCCATTGTATTGCCTCACCCATTTGTACCTTGCCTCCCTGTCTTGATTCTGTGTTTCAATTCGCCTCGCATCCCATCTGTCAATGCCACCATTCCCTAATTCCCCCTTCTCTCTTCCTACCTTACCATTACTTAGCCTTAGGAGTACAGTTTCAGTGTACTTAAAAAGGCTCCCTGTTCTCAGCTGAATATCATCAGTTGTTTCCCCCTTTCGACACCATTCACTTGTGTGATTTCTTGAGGTCAGGCCACTCAATGGCACCCAGGACTCTCGCAAAACTAACAACTCAGATTCTCTTCATCTACTCTCTTGCTCTCATCTCTACCAACTTGCTCCTGCACTCACGTCTTTGCATTTGCACTCTCGTCTTAGCTCGTGTTCTCGCTCTCTCACCAGTCCTGTGACTTGATCGTTGTCACATTGACACTTTGCCAATGGACATGCTTTGGCTTCTGGTCTTGGCTTTCCCCTTTTCCCTAATCCCTGCAGAATCCCTCTCCACCTTCAAACTCATGGGACCCTACGTCCCTACACCGTCACTGTAAACACGTCTACTAATTAAATTGAATCCCATCCAACCATGAGCTCTTCCTCATCCTCATCAGCAGGGACCTCTGGTAAGACAACATCAGTCTTGATGTCACTATCCTTCACATATCCAAGACAGCTCCAGACCCCAAGACACATCAAGGCACGTGTTGTCTGAACCAAGAGGTGTGGGATAGGACAAGGCGCCCTTGGCTGAAAACCCATTCGATGTTGACTGAAGTAGCTAGATAGGAAAATCAAACAGAGAACAGGAAAAGGCAGTTAACTTGAAGTATGTACCTGGTATTGTCAAGTAATCTAAAGCCATGTGGTGAAGGTGAGGATACACAAGCCTATGTTCATGCCATCAAGCACAAACATCAGTAACATGTTCTGGGTCTGTGCTAAGATACCATTCAAGTTTGTCACATAATTCCAAAGGTGTTGGGGCAGCAAGTGCAGGTAAAGCGTCAAACATGTTCCCTGGTGTTGGAGGTGGGGGTTAGGGAGTCAGGGATTAGTTCATTTGAAAGGATTGATGCACAGTAACTAACAAACCTTGTTAATTGGGTCTTGAACATCAAGATCCATGAACGTGTAGGTCCAATCAAACTCTGTGCAAACAATGGAGTGTGCAGCTTCAGTCCAATTGTCTTCCCATCCCATGGTCTTGAAGTATTTCAACTTGTGGTGAGGGTGAAGAACTAACTATGGATGTCAGTTAGTGTGCTGAATGATAATGGAGTGGGCCTGGTGACTTACTCATGGCGATATGGTAAACCTCAGAATTGTCAGTTTTATTGTAGTACCAGTTGAGGGTTTTCTTCCCGATAGCAAGCACGGCATGGATGGGCAAGGAAAAAGAAGTGTCTTGTGTTGCTGTGGCCAGATGAGCATTGCTGTGGTCCATGGCAGGTATAACAACACTGATGCTTGGTGTGTCCCAAGAAAAAAAGAGCGTAGCATGTTTGAAAATCTAGGTAATGGGTTATTTCCAGACTGTAGCACAAAAAAAAAAAAAAAAAAGAAGCCTTCAATGTATCCCACAAATGAATGGCAATGGCCCATCCTTCGTCTTCCAACTTGTATTTGTGAAGGTTGAGGTCGCAGTTGGACACCAGATCATCAAGGGCAACATAGTAGGCAATAGCAAAGTCAAGCATATCAAATGTTGAGTTCCAGTGTGTTGAGACATCATGAGGCATGACCCGAACTGTGAGCCCAAGTTCCTTGAGCTTGGCAAGCCACTGAGGGAGGAGAATGGTGGAAGAGTTTTTGATTGCATTGGTGATCACATGAAGCTGGGTAAGCTGAGGTAAGAAGCTGAGTTTGAAGGACCTGAACCATCCATTACCTTAGCAAGCATTGACCAAATTGGAGCAATGCTCCCCTCAAGTTCTGCTATCTCTCCAGCTGACATACCTTCACGATCTTCTGCCAGACTATTTTTGTTGTCATCATCTAGTTCAAGTTCATCTGTGCCAGTGTCCAGTTCTTCATTGGGGTCCATGTTATCTGAGATGCTCTCAAGTTCCTGTTGATAAGTGACCTGTGCGCACTTAGTGGCTCAATGGACACGCAGATAATGGGCTGCTTTAGATAAGATATATTGGACTTATGTAGATTAGATTATTATGATCTTTACAATCTCAGACTTTCTTATCTATGACATCACTGTACAATGACATCATGGACTCCTCTGGACTCCTATTGTATTTTGTCCTTGTACTCATTCCCTTTGTTCTATCTTTATTGTGATGTCACTATGATATCATAGTCTAGCCTTTCCTTGTTCTTTGCGCTTTTGTTCTCCTTCTGTACACTCCCTTGTGTCCCTCTGTAGAACAATGCTCCTTGTATTGTGTGACTCTGTGTTACTTCTGTTGTACTAGTGTCACTCCTCTGTATAGTATAAGTAGAGTACCCTGTACGCTCTGGCACCACACCAGTTCCTCATCTGTTGTGTGCCAGACTTCACATCTGCTTTACTTGCAAGACTTACTCTATTGCTGCAATTTGCTGCTTCCAGTCACCCCTCATATCTCACCACAGTCTCCCTTGTCCACTGTGAGTATGATCTCTATGTGCACTGTTCATCAGGTTATGGGCCCTGGTGCCCAAGCCACTCCACTTGGCTGGTCACTGTGTTCTTAGGATCACACACCAGGTCAAAGTCTGTCTGGGGCCTCACCAGCCTTGCCCAAGGCAGTTGACACTGGGGCACCAGTTGTCACTCTCAGTAAAAAAGAAAAGTCAGCCAGTGGTCAGAGAGTAGTCAGAGAGTAGTCAGATGTTAGTCAGAAATTTCACCAAAGTCAAGAGATAGTCATTTTGTAGTCAGCTTGTAGTCAGTGCAAAGTCATATTACTTAGAGAAAAACTTCAATTGGATGCAAGTGGGATAGGTATGGGGAATATGGGAATATGGGGAGGATATATTGGGATAGGGGTGGGGAACATGGGGGAGGGGAACATGGAGAGGGGAGATATGGGGGGGGAATATGGGATGGGGGGATATGGGGATGGGGGAGGGGAATATGGGGATGAGGGAGAGGAACATGGGGAGGGATAGGGAAGGGAAACATAGGGATGGAGGAGGGGAACATGGGGACAGGGGAGGAGAACATGAGGATGAGGGGGGGAATGCCAGTGTGAGGATGGGGGATATGGAAACATGGGGATGAAAGAGAGGAACATGGGGAGGGAATATGGGGAGTGGGGATAGAGGCTAGGGGAATATGGGGATGGGGGAGAGGAACATGGGGAAGAGGGATATGAGGATGGGGGAGAGGAACATGGGGATGGGGGAGGGGGATATGGGGATGGGGGAGGGGAACATGGGAAGGAATAGGGAGGGAAACATAGGGATGGGGAACATGGGGATGAGGGGGAATGCCAGTGTGAGGATGGGGGATATGGAAACATGAGGATGGAAGAGAGGAACATGGGGAGGTATGGGGAGGGGGGAGGGGAATATGGGGATGGGGGTGGGGGGATGGGGGGAGGAGAACAAAGGGGAAGGAAGGATATGGCCCATTATGGGGATGGGGGAGGGGAATATGAGGATGGGGGATATGGAGAGGAGAATATGGGAATGGATGGGGGGAGCATAGAAATGAATTAATGAAGATATAGGAATAAACATTGATACAGTTAATTGATCAAAATTAAATTGAAGAATAATAAGAAATCAGTGTTTATTAAAATAGTCAATTACACTTATGGGGGATGGGGGATATGGGAAGAGGGGAGGAAAATGTGAGGATGGGGGAGGATGGGGATATGAGGATGGGGGGATGGGGAATATATAGATGGGGAATGGAAAATAGGGAAGGGGAGAAAAGTGATGGTGAGGGGAGAGGAATATGGAGATAGAATGGGAAACATGGGGATGGGGATGAGGGTAAGGTACATAGAGTATGTGGGGATGGTGATTGTGTAGATAGGGGAGGGGAACATGAAGAAGGGGAATATGGAAAGGGAATATAAACATCAGGGAGGGGGATTGGGAAGCGGAATATAGGATAGGGGAGGGGAAGAGGGAATATGAACATAGAGAAGTGTAATGTTGAGTCTACTGAACTCAAACCCAACTCAACCATTTAAATCAATTTGGGTTTGGAGAATCCTGGCTTGAACTCAATGGCTTGGTTTCTTCCAAACTGTTTAAGTGCTTTATAATCCTTCAATAAACAGCTGGGTTTGATTAAACTGGCAAACTGAACCAAACTAATTATTGAGCAATTTAAAACATGTATTTTTAAGTGGTTTGGAATAGTCTGGAGCAGTTTGGAGCAGTTTCAGTTCAGTTGGATAGATTCTAATCAAACAAGTTTCCAGTTTGGCCAATGGCCCCAAACTAATCAAACAAAACATTCCCATCACTAATATAGGGGAATACAAGGGACATGGAAAGGGGAAAGGGAATTGGAGAGGAACAAGGATGGGGAAGATGGGTGAACATGGGAATGGAAAATAGGGGATATTGGGATAGGGGAGGGGACATTGAGAAGGAGAAGTTTGGGGAAGGGAGAGGATGTCATGATTGCATTGGAGTACAGAAGAAACTGGAGTGCTATGTTGATCATGGGTTATTAGGTCTTAACTATTACAATGACATTGTGGATGTGGATGACTGATGCTATGGTGATGATGATGTCACTGATGCATGATTTGTAATGCCACCACAGGGGCATTAAGTGGAAGGAGTTATTCATGAAGAGTCTAATCTAAGTCAACTCAGACTGATGATGCATGTACCACTTGATCATCCTTGGACACAAGGGTCTGGAGAGTTTCAGTGCATCAACTTCACCTTCACACAACTTCCCACCATCCAATCTGATCCTGCCAACTTGATCAACACCCTGATCTAGTCAAGGAACACATGTCATGAACTTTCCATCTACCTCTTTTCTTTTCTTTTTCCTTTTCTCTTGCATCCTGTTATCTGACCCTGACCTGATCTGATCCCATCAACTGATGGCTATCAGATCTACTATAGATACCATATGTGTAACACCACCACAGGGGTGTTAAGCACAACATGCACTTTGTAAGTCAGATGGGATTGGAAAGGTGTGAGTCAGTTAAGACCCAGAACTCACTTTGGTGATGAACAAGTATCACTTGGTCTCCCAGGGACACAAGGATAATAGTGGATAGACAAGGCTCAAGTGTAGCATCTGTAAAAATGGAGGGTGTCAAAAGCTGTCAAGACCAGTCGAGACCGGTCCTTGACAGCTTTGACAGGCACTGGTTTCACAGATGTAGGTGCAAGCTAAGGCAGGGACTCAAGCACAATCATGGTGAGTCAAAGGGATCATTCATGAGGCAAAGACAATGTGGTATTACACAAGAAGTCAAGTCTACCATACAAGCTAGGTAATACAAGACTTATATACTCATACACAGTGTTTGTCAATGACAAAATCTTAGGATATGGGTCCTAAAGAGCTAACAAAGGGACAAACATAAATGGAACAAGGGAATTCCATGGGATGACATGCACATCAGAAGATGTCAGCAGGATCTGGAAGTTGTGAAATGGGGTGTCATAACAGTAATGCACTGGGTGTGAGATAAGAGATGAAGTATGTATCAAACCAGATTGTAGGTTAAAAAGTACCACTGAAATGTAAGAAGAAGCAAAGATGCATGTGAAGATAGAGAAGAAGGGTAAAAATCATAACAATATACTTTGCTTCTCTTCTAGCCCCTTCTGATCTCCCCCTTGTTTCACCTTCTGTTTCACCTATACTCAGGCTGTCTGTAAATGCAGTAGGTGTTCAGAGCTGTTTGGAGCTGTTCAAGGATACTCCAAACAGCTCTGAACAGCTCTGAACACCTAGTTGCGTTTACAGATGCAGATGCCAACTCATAAGCCCTGTAGGCCCATCTATAAATGCAGTAGGTGTTTGGAGCTGTTTAGAGCCATTCAAGGGCACTCCAAACAGTTCTGAACAGCTCTGAATACCTAATTGTGTTTACACATGCTGAGCCATCTGCTGGATCTAAGTTATCTGATCAGCCATTTCTAAATTGTTGAACTGGCTCTAAAATTAGCTTAGCAGCTGAAGTGTTACCAAGCTGGTTAAATAACTCAGGAATTGAATGTCAGATCACTTAGAGTTGGCAGAGGATCCCCCAGCTTCTGATGGGGTCTACTGCTCCAAATATTTCCATATTTATAGCTATTTTATTTCTTGATATTCTAATAATGTTTGCTTGAGCTGCTAGCCTGCTCCTGCACTTATCACTGTGGTGACTGTGCTACTTGAAAACTACAGATCAGATGGCTTAGAGTTGGCATGAGACCCATTTACTTTTGATCTGATCTAGCTCTATAAATATTTTCACATTTTTATCTATTTTATTTCCTGAGATATCAGGTATTTGGCTACTCAAATTGACTTGGATAAAAAATGATAATCCGGGGCAACTTCCGGGCTGAAGTTTAATTTGTGGCGTGGGGAAGTACGCCACTTGGCCACCACATATGTTCGGATTCCAACCTACCACGTTTCCGCCACCTCTGCCACCTCCTTTCCACACAAATACGAAGATACACTGGCAAGTACGAAGACTCGAACAACCTGGGCACAGGCCCCCTGCCGCCGCCGCTGCCAAGTTGGGTGGGTGGTATCTTTTTCTGTCTGTCGCTAACCCATGTGGGCTGCAGGACTGGCGGCCACGTCATCTCCTCAAAGGCTACCTCACCACCGTACCACTTGCGCCTCATAGTAGATAAGTAATCCTTTTCTTTTTCTTTTCTACTGTCTCATTTTGAACTGACGGAGGACCGACCCCTCTCCTTTGCACGCATACACAGGCCACCTCACCTGCCCCCATACTCGAGACACGCAACCCACCCCACCGCTGGCGTCGTGCCCAACTGCTGCCACCCTCGCGGACCTCGTCGCCTTCCTGACATCACCACCTCGACCCGCACAACTCAGACACCGCCATCTCGACACCCCCCAATCACCACCACCTCAATAGCCGACATGCGTGCCGCCCCGCCACTGCCTCAACAACGACCACTGCCGCTACCAACCACTGTTGATAAGTGACCTGTGCGCACTTAGCGGCTCAAATGGACACGCAGATAACGGACTGCTTTAGATAAGATATATTGGACTTATGTAGATTAGATTATTATGATCTTTACAATCTCGGACTTTCTTATCTATGACATCACTGTACAATGACATCATGGACTCCTCTGGACTCCTATTGTATTTCGTCCCTGTACTCACTTCCTTTGTTTTAACTTTATTGTGATGTCACTATGATATCATAGTCTAGCCTTCTCTTGTTCTTTGCGCTCTTGTTCTCCTTCTGCACACTCCTTTGTGTCCCTCTGTAGAACAACACTCCTTGTATTGTGTGACTCTGTGTTACTTTCTGTTGTACTAGTGTCACTCCTGTATTTTGTATAAGTAGTACAGCTTGTACGCTCCTGGTCCACATCAGTTCTCATCTGTTGTGTGCCAGGTATGTCTCCACCTCTCTAATGTAACATCAGTTCTCATCTGTTGTGTGCCAGACACTCTATCTGCTTCACTTGCTAGACCTTACTCTGTTGCTGCTTCCAGCCACCTTTGATATCTCACCACAGTCCTCTTGTCACTGTGAGTATCATCCCTTCATGTGCGCTGTTCATCAGGTTATGGGCCCTGGTGCCCAAGCCACTCCACTTGGCTGGTCACTGTGTTCTTAGGATCACACACCAGGTCAAGGTCTGTCTGGGGCCTCACCAGCCTTGCCCAAGGCAGTTGACACTGGGGCGCCAGTGGTCACTGCTGAGGAACCTCCTGTATCATGTACTGCCCAGTAGTCCTACTTTCATCCCTACTGTTTTCCTAGCCCCTGCGCTATGTGCAAGGAGATTGGATCTGGCAGCCCCATAATCCATATCCAGGTGTGCATGACCCACTGGGCTGTGTATTGTGGAGCTTAGCGCCAGCTGTCTCTGGTGCTCCACACTGGGCGCAGGATCTCCTCACCATGGGAGTGTAAAACCTGGTTCAGACTCTGGGGGGTGTTCACCACTATGGTGTTCTGCAGCCAGATACCTGCCTTGTAGCGGCAATGGGAAAGGATTCAGTAAAGCCACTTGTGGCGATGAGGCAACCAATAGGCCGAGAAGGCTGAGGTAGACAGCCTTGGGCTCTGAAAGCATCCACTTCATTTCCCCCTGACGCAAACTGGTGAAGCTGTGTCTTAGACACATCCTGGCTGGCAGCTAGCTTCCAGTATGGCAAAGGGATTCTTCCATCCTGGGCCTAGCCCTTGTATCACTGGCATACCATCAGGAGGCAGGACGCGCTAGCGTTCTGGCCTTACAGATTCACAGACAGGAGTGGTACCCCCCATCACATCTTGCAACTGTTATGAAGCACTATCGCTGACTGCTCCTCGGCGATAGATAAATCATCCCTATGGCATCTTCCAACAACTCCTCTCGCGCTGCCTCGCCCACTGGTGCCACCGGTGCGGCTGCAGGCGCCACAGCAGGTGGCTCACTGCCACCTGCTACTGGGTCCACACCCTCCTCGCGTATCTCGAACGCGTATGGCAACTCCTTCGGCATGCCCTCGGGCATTAATCTTACCCGATTTGATGGGTCCAACTGGAACGAGTGGTCCGGAACTCTAGAGGCCATCCTCACGCTGAATGAAGCAGAGGATGTGTTCTACCTCCAGGTTCCACCCTCTGGAGTCACTGCTGATGAGTGGGACTCTGTCCAGCGTCGGGCTAAGGCGTACCTCCGCCTCTATCTTAAGCCTGACGTCTACTCTCTCGTTGCCGACCCACTAGCCTATCCCACCTTCAAGTCGAAGTGGGACAAGCTGAAGGATGTCTATGCTGGTGCTAGCGGCAGCACCACCATCTTTAATCTGTGGATCCAATTAACCCAAGCCCGCCTCGACGACTCCGCACCTATGGCCTCTCAATTGGCCAAGCTCAATGAGCTGCGGGTCGGCCTTTCCAACGCACAGATGGGTGTCACTGACACCCAATTCTGTCTCATACTTCTCCACGCCCTGCCAGCCTCCTACGAGGTTCTGGCTTCTACCATCCTTGCCAGTGGCGCCCCCTCCAAACTCAAGCATGCTGAAATAATTGTGCGCATCGTCTTGGAGGAAGCGCGTTGCTCTGGCCCCTCTGGTTCCTCGCTAAACAAAGCTGCCCCCATTAAGCCTAGCAGTGGCCCACGTAAGAAGAAGGATCATTCTCAACTTACTTGCCACTACTGTAACAGGAAGGGGCATATCAAGCCTGATTGTAGGCAGAGGAAGAAGGATGAAGCTATGGGGAAGCTTAAGGACACCGGCAACAAGGCTGCCAACTCCCATGTACTAGTACCTACCACCGCCTCCATTAAGGAGGTCGATGATGAGCCCGCCATTAACTGGGCGGACAATGCAGTTGGAGTTGCCTTGTATGCTGCCTCGCGTGTGCAGTGGATGATGGACAGTGGTGCAACACACCACATCACACCACATCGGTCTGACTTCAAGGACTACACCCCGTGTAAAGGCGCTGTGCGCCTGGGTGATAAGTCCACAATCGACCAAGTTGGTGTAGGCTCTGTCGTCTTCACTACGAGCCAAGGCATTCCTATCACCCTAAGTAATGTGCTGCACCTTCCACAGGTAAAGACACGCTTCTTGTCGACGCGTGCTCTAGCACAGAAGGGTGCGGAAGTGGCCTTTGACAGTGGCTCATTTAAAATATCTGTCAGTAAACAATGTGTAGCTGTTGGCTACTTGGAGGACAACCTTTACTGGTTGGACGCTTCAAGCATTGGCCTCAATGCTCACGTCAAAAGTGCTG
Source organism: Lactarius hatsudake (assembly GCA_024734325.1). Classification (NCBI taxonomy): domain Eukaryota; kingdom Fungi; phylum Basidiomycota; class Agaricomycetes; order Russulales; family Russulaceae; genus Lactarius; species Lactarius hatsudake. The sequence continues at coordinate 971,146 of JANSJP010000007.1, forward strand.
CCACCACTCTTGATATCTGGCATCAGCGCATGGGACACATCTCCCCTGCTGCTCTTAAAACGTACGGTCCCTCTGCCACTACTGGCATGGACATTGACAGCTCTACCACACACACTGCTGTGTGTCGTGGGTGCGAGTTAGGCAAATCCACTCGCCAACCCTTCTCTGCGTCCTCCACCAAGAGGACAACCCGTATCTTTGAGATTGTACATAGTGACCTCGCCGGTCCAATGCAAACTCAGTCCCTACAAGGCTCCGCGTACACCGCCACCTTCATAGACAACCACTCCAAGCACGCAGTGGTGTACTTCATTAAGTCGAAGGATCAGTTTGTGAAAGCGCTGCAGATGTATTTGGCCTGGGGTGAAACCCAGACGTCCCATAAACTGCACGCACTCCACTCTGACCGCGGAGGCGAGTACATGGCGAGCCAAGTACAGGACATTCTCAAGCAGAGAGGGATAGAGCATCACCTTACGATGCCAGGTTCACCACAGTCGAACGGGAAAGCCGAGCGGTTTAACCGCACCATTACGGATAAGGCATGGCCATGCTACATACAGCAGGCATGTCTAAAGGTTTTGGGAGCATGCTATGAGCACTGCGGTACACATCTACAACCGCTCCCCCACCCGTACGCTCAAGTGGCGCACACCTTATGAGCTCTGGTACTCTGGCAAAGTACCAGATGTCTCACATTTACGCATCTTTGGATGCAAGGGGTACATGCACGTACCCGCTGATAAGCGTCGCAAATTAGATGCGAAGGCCATCGAGGTCACGCTTATTGGGTTTGAGCCTGAATCTAAGGGCTATAAGCTCTGGGACCGCCAAACCCCGCTCTGTCCGTTTGTCCAGGGATGTGACATTCGACGAGAGTAGCTTCCCGTCCCTCCAGGGTGTTGAGCCACACCCACAACCTTCTCAGGTGGCCTCACAGCCACCACCTCCACCAGTGATTGCCATACCTAGCACGTTGGCGTTACCACCACAGCGAGCACCCTCCCCTGCACACTCAGACACAAGTGAGGAGGAGGATGTTGAAGACATTCTAGACCCTAAACAAGAGCGTCCTCACATGCCACCACCACCTGCACCACCCACTCTTCCTGTTACACCTAAGCGTGAGCAGCCCACTCCCACTTCGCCACCGCCACGTCAAAGTGCAACACGCATTATGCGCCATGTCCCTCCTCCTTCCCCAGATATGCCGGGAGGTTTTGAGGACCGTGCACAGCGTAGTCAGCTGTTGCGTGAGATGGACAATGTGCCTAGACGCTCTGCCCGTGCACCTGTGCCCAATCCCCGCTATTTCTCAGCGGACAATGTGGCCATGCGCGGCAGACGGTTGGGATATGCGGAGCTGTTAGCTGCAGCTTACATAGGAAGAGATCCTGCATCTTATGCAGAGGCCATGCGGTCTGTGGATGCAGATGAGTGGACTAAGGCATGTCAGTATGAAATGGACGCACTTGCCCATAATGGCACCTGGGAGTTAGTAGATCTCCCGCCTAATCGTAAGGCAGTAAAATCCAAATGGGTCTTCAAGCTCAAGGCGGATGGCCGCTACAGAGCTCGCTTGGTGGCTAAGGGATTTACGCAGATCCCTGGCATAGATTTTGATGAAACCTTCTCTCCCGTCACACGATTTGAGTCGCTACGATTACTTCTGGCGTTGGCCGCGCTGGAGGACTGGCACATCCATCAGATGGATGTCAAGTCTGCTTTTCTCAATGGCGTGCTTGATGAGGAGATTTACATGGAGCAACCACAAGGGTTCATCACCACTGGTGCAGAGACGAAGGTGTGTCGCCTAGTCAAGGCGATATATGGTCTCAAACAAGCCTCCCGTGCATGGAACCTGCAATTCCATGGAGTGTTACTTGCACTCGGCTTTAAGCGGACGTTTGCCAATGCCGGCGTATATGTGTTGCCTCAACGAGAGGGGGATGGACCACTCTTCGTTATCGTTTACGTTGACGACATCACTATATTGGGTGCTTCCTTGGAAAGGATTAAGCGTTTGAAGTCAGATCTTTCTGAACGCTATGAGATGACAGATCTCGGGGAGATAGAGTCCTATCTTGGTATGCGTATTGTGCGCGACCGCTCCCTTAGACGCATTGAAATAGATCAGTCTGGCTATGTCAAGGATGTCCTTGAACGCTTTGGCATGTCTGATGCCACTCCACACTCCACACCCTTGCCTGCTGGTGCTGACGAGCACCTTCATAAATATACGGGTCAGGCTACTGCCTCTGACATTACGCACTACCAGTCACTCATTGGTAGTCTGCTGTACGTTCAGATTGGTACTAGACCAGACATTTCCTTCGCTGTGTCACGTCTGGTGCAGTATGCAGCGAATCCTTCACCACAACATCTACGGCTTGCGCAATACGTTCTGGCTTACTTAGTAGGCACTGTGGACATGCGGATAGTCTATGATGGCGCCAGTGGAGACGGCCTTCATGGCTACTCTGATTCTTCCCTGGGTGACCAGGTTGACGACAGACACTCCACTTTGGGTTATGTGTTCCTTTTAGCCAATGGTGCAATAAGCTGGTCTTCGCGAAAGCAAAAGACAGTGGCCCAAAACACTACAGAGGCGGAATACATGGCCATGACCGATGCGGCCAACCAAGCCGCTTGGTATCAGAGCTTCCTTGTGGAACTTGGGTATGAGGTCGACGACCCCATCCCACTACATGGTGACAACAAGGGTGCCATTGACTTGGCCTTGAACCCTGTCACTGGGAGGCGATCGAAGCACATTGCCATTAGGCATCATGTCATAAGGGAGTACATCGAAAAGGGGACCATCACCCTCATTAGAACCCCCACTGCGGAAATGGTTGCGGACGGCTTTACCAAGTCACTTGCGCGTGTCCTGCTGCAGCAACACAATGTTGACATGGGCTTGTGCTAGTCCCAGATTGCTGATCACGGGGAGATGTTGATAAGTGACCTGTGCGCACTTAGTGGCTCAAATGGACACACAGATAACGGACTGCTTTAGATAAGATATATTGGACTTATGTAGATTAGATTATTATGATCTTTACAATCTCGGACTTTCTTATCTATGACATCACTGTACAATGACATCATGGACTCCTCTGGACTCCTATTGTATTTCGTCCCTGTACTCACTTCCTTTGTTTTAACTTTATTGTGATGTCACTATGATATCATAGTCTAGCCTTCTCTTGTTCTTTGCGCTCTTGTTCTCCTTCTGCACACTCCTTTGTGTCCCTCTGTAGAACAACACTCCTTGTATTGTGTGACTCTGTGTTACTTCTGTTGTACTAGTGTCACTCCTGTATTTTGTATAAGTAGTACAGCTTGTACGCTCCTGGTCCACATCAGTTCTCATCTGTTGTGTGCCAGGTATGTCTCCACCTCTCTAATGTAACATCAGTTCTCATCTGTTGTGTGCCAGACACTCTATCTGCTTCACTTGCTAGACCTTACTCTGTTGCTGCTTCCAGCCACCTTTGATATCTCACCACAGTCCTCTTGTCACTGTGAGTATCATCCCTTCATGTGCGCTGTCATCAACCACCACCCATGCCAGCAACGCCGCCACAACAACAACCCGCACACGCCGCTGCCCCCTCAATTGCCGCCATCACCACTGCCGACCACCATCCACACCAGCAACGCCACCACCGACCCGCCTCGGCCATCGAACGACCCCGTCCCGCCGCACTGTCATCAACGCCACTGCCGCCCCGACTACATGTGCCACGCGACCGCATCAACACCACCGCCCTCGCCCTTGCGTCCCACCAACCCCGTCTCACCCAATGTTACGATTTCACCTGCTGACTTGATTGTACGATTACGATATGATCCGATAACTCGCGTCTCCTGACTCTTATCTCGCACCTTGCGCCTCGGCGATAGGGTTGGTTGTTTTACACTTCTTTTCATCCGCTGACCATTCCTGAGGCGCGCGTGACCCCGCGGGATTTACTTGTACCACATACGATTCGTCCCTTTGTTTACACTTTAGGACTCTTGACTCACGATCGCGCCATATGTTTGCTCCTCGCAAACATCCTGTAGTAGTATATAAGTCACGCCTTACCTAGCTTGTACGGTAGACTTGACTTCTTGTGTAATACCACATCGTCTTTGCCTCGCGAACGATCTTTGACTCGCCAATTGCGCTTGAGTCCACACTTGAGCTCGCCATTGCGCTTGAGCTCTATCTGCCTACTATTATCCTCGGTTCCAGGGAAACCGAGCGATACTTGTGCATCACCGAACTGAGTCTTAACCGACTTGCGCTCTTCCGATCCCGTTGACTTAGCACGGTACACGTCGTACCTAACGCCCCTGTGGTGGCGTTACAAGATGCATTGAAATAGATCAGTCTGGCTATGTCAAGGATGTCCTTGAATGCTTTGGCATGTCTAATGCCACTCCACACTCCACACCCTTGCCTGCTGGTGCTGACGAGCACCTTCATAAATATATGGGTCAGGCTACTGCCTCTGACATTACGCACTACCAGTCACTCATTGGTAGTCTGCTGTACATTCAGATTGGTACTAGACTGGACATTTCTTTTGCTGTGTCACATCTGGTGCAGTATGCAGCAAATCCCTCACCCCAACATCTGTGGCTTGCGCAATATGTTCTGGCTTACTTAGTAGGCACTGTGGACATGTGGATAGTCTATGATGGTGCCAGTGGAGACAGCCTTCATGGCTACTCTGATTCTTCCCTGGGTGACCAGGTTGATGACAGACACTCCACTTTGGGTTATGTGTTCCTTTTAGCCAATGGTACAATAAGCTGGTCTTTGTGAAAGCAAAAGACAGTGGCCCAAAACACTACAGAGGCGGAATACATGGCCATGACCAATGCGGCCAACCAAGCCACTTGGTATCAGAGCTTCCTTGCGGAACTTGGGTATGAGGTCGACGACCCCATCCCACTACATGGTGACAACAAGGGTGCCATTGATTTGGCCTTGAACCCTGTCACTGGGAGGCGATCGAAGCACATTGCCATTAGGCATCATGTCATAAGGGAGTACATCGAAAAGAGGACCATCACTCTTATTAGAACCCCCACTGCGGAAATGGTTGCGGACGGCTTTACCAAGTCGCTTGCATGTGTCCTGCTGCAGCAACACAATATTGACATGGGCTTGTGCTAGTCCTAGATTGTTGATCATGGGGAGATGTTGATAAGTGACCTGTGTGCACTTAGTGGCTCAATGGACATGCAGATAACGGACTGCTTTAGATAAGATATATTGGACTTATGTAGATTAGATTATTATGATCTTTACAATCTCAGACTTTCTCATCTATGACATCACTGTACAGTGACATCATGGACTCCTCTGGACTCCTATTGTATTTTGTCCTTGTACTCATTCCCTTTGTTCTATCTTTATTGTGATGTCACTATGATATCATAGTCTAGCCTTCTCTTGTTCTTTGTGCTTTTGTTCTCTTTCTGTACACTCCCTTGTGTCCCTCTGTAGAACAATGCTCCTTGTATTGTGTGACTCTGTGTTACTTCTGTTGTACTAGTGTCACTCCTCTGTATAGTATAAGTAGAGTACCCTGTACGCTCTGGCACCACACCAGTTCCTCATCTGTTGTGTGCCAGGTATGTCTTATCTTCTTGTATAAACACCAGTTCCTCATCTGTTGTGTGCCAGACTTCACATCTGCTTCACTTGCAAGACTTACTCTGTTGCTGCTTCCAGTCACCCCTCATATCTCACCACAGTCTCCCTTGTCCACTGTGAGTATGATCTCTATGTGCACTGTTTATCAGTTCCTGGGCCAGTGCTTCAAGAGCTGTGGCAGCACCACTGAGGTCTTCTCCTTCATCCATTTTCCTAGGGGCATCAAATTGATGAAGGATACTTCTGGCAACCAGGTTGAGGGTGTGGGCAAAGCATCTTGTCTGGTTGGCCACACCCAGGAAGCTTTCAATGAGCATGGATAGATGCCCAATCATCTTGTCATTGTTGGTCACATTGTCACAAGTAATGCTGAGCATCCGGTGATGAACAGTGCACATAAGGGACTATACTCACAGTGGACAAGGGAGACTGTGGTGAGATATAGAAGGTGACTGGAAGCAGCAACAGAGATAGTTCTTGCAAGTGAAGCAGGTGGTGTCTGGCACACAACAGATGAGAACTGATGTTACATTAGAGAGGTGGAGACATACCTGGCACACAACAGATGAGAACTGATGTGGACCAGGAGCGTACAAGCTGTACTACTTATACAAAATACAGGAGTGACACTAGTACAACAGAAGTAACACAGAGTCACACAATACAAGGAGCGTTGTTCTACAGAGGGACACAAAGGAGTGTGCAGAAGGAGAACAAGGGCGCAAAAAACAAGGGAAGGCTAGACTATGATATCATAGTGACATCACAATAAAGATAAGACAAAGGAAGTGAGTACAAGGACGAAATACAATAGGAGTCCAGAGGAGTCCATGATGTCATTGTACAGTGATGTCATAGATAAGAAAGTCTGAGATTGTAAAGATCATAATAATCTAATCTACATAAGTCCAATATATCTTATCTAAAGCAGTCCGTTATCTGCGTGTCCATTGAGCCGCTAAGTGCGCACAGGTCACTTATCAACATCTGGTACCACAATGTGAGTTTTATCTGCTATTGTTACGATCGGACTCATCGGTATGGATTGCGGACTCGTGGGGTTCTGACTACCCTAGTATTAGTCAGGGACAGTCGTCTCAGTCAGCGTCGAGCAGAGTATCACATGTATCGGACATCGGACGTGACTCATACCTAGGACAGTCGTAGTAGGGTTCGAGCTACTATCGCTACTGGGTACTTTACGTTTAGGAGGAGCTTCAAAGCTCCTCGTCAATTGTATATCTACGGGGTTGTACGAAGACCGAGCTCCTTAGCTTGGTCTTCTTGAATCACTACCACGATTCTCCGAGTTCTCTTAGTCGCCTGCTTGGCTCTCTCTCTCTCTCTCTTAGTGCGGCTTGCCTTGGTTTGGCAGCTCGCAAGACAACGTATACGCCTGGTGGACGTTGCCCCAGTGCTGTGGACGATCGCGTTCCTGCTACGGACGTGTATCTATTTCTGCTAAGTCACCCCACGCCTGTCGTACCACTGTCTCTCGCTCAAGTCGAGCACGTTAGGACGGGCCTAACGCAACAGCTATAGTGTTACGTTCCTTCGGGACATATCAATCCGACTTGGATTAGTAACCGGTTTGCCGAGTCCAGACGTCGTGAGTCTTCAGTATCCCATAGGCAACGGCCAAGGCGATACGCAACGCGAGCCCGATGTACACAAGGCAAAGAACGAGAGTGAGAGTGAAGTCGATGATGATAACGAGAAGTCGAACGACTTATAGCAGGGAGCGATGAATGACAAGAGGGCACGCGCAATAGAGGGAGCAGAGACAGAGCAAGGGAAGGAGTTCTTCAAGATATCAAAGCTGCCGTCTAAGGATGGGCAGCGTCCTCTACTTATACTACAGTGGTTGGAGCTTTGAAGCCCAGCAACCCTAATACACAGCCACGAATCCTAATACGCCAAGTAGTCACAAGCCAATCAAAGTCCGTTCGAGTCAGCAGTCACATCAGTCACAAAACACGAGGCCGATCCGGGCTCGAGCTCATCCGGATCCTTCTGGACTCTTCTAGCAAGTTCTAGGGCAGGTCATGTGCCAGGGTCACGTGACAGCCATCTTCGATCTTCAGTACTGCGCGTCGTGGAGGAAGCTTGCCTCGATGTGTCTCCACGCGCGCCAATGTTCCTTGGTTCCGGCACTGAACGCGCGGACTTCGTCTCCGTCGCAGAATTCTTCGGGCATCTCGCGTCCGTACGCAACATATAGCTTTCCTGAAGTCAACATAACTAACCTTGTCCTGGATTCCAAATTCTTTTAGGACCCTCGCAAATATGACAGTGAGGTTGACGCCCAAATGCGACTCAGCCACTTTGACAATGTCCAAGAGCATCAAAATCGGGACACCTTCACTCTCAAAGTGGACAGTCATGGCCATAAACACCTTGTGATTGGGTGATGTCCAGGCATCGGTGGCGAAGTTCAACATGCTTCCATATCCCTACCATCTCAGGTCAGTAATATGTCATTTTTTGATGAGAAAAGGCCCACATTACCTGTAACATATGAGCAACATGCTGTTGTACATGCACAAAGACCTGTTTTATGTCCCAAGAAATTGTTTTGGCTGATGGGATGTAACATGTGGGGCAGCTGGACATCATCAATTTCCGAAAACCCAGATCATTTACAATCTGGAAGGGTTGCTTGCTTTCTGTGTAATGCCACCACAGGGTCGTTAGGTACGACGTGTACCGCACAAGTCAACGGGATCGGAGTAGTGCAAGTCAGTTAAGACTCAGTCTGGTGATGCACAAGTATCACTCGGTCTCCCAGGGACTCAAGGATAGTAGCAGGAAGACGAGGCTCAAGTGAAAGTGCAAGCAAAGGCAAGGACTCAAGCACAATGGCGAGTCAAAGGTCGTTTGTAAGACAGAGTCAATGTGGTATTACACAAGAAGTCAAGTCTACTGTACAAGCTAGGTAGGGCGTGACTTATATACTAGTACAGGGTGTTTGCACTGTGCAAACTGATGAACAGTGCACATAGAGACTATACTCACAGTGGACAAGGGAGACTGTGGTGAGATATAGAAGGTGACTGGAAGCAGCAACAGAGATAGTTCTTGCAAGTGAAGCAGATGGTGTCTGGCACACAACAGATGAGAACTGATGTTATATAGAGGAGAGGAGACATACCTGGCACACAACAGATGAGAACTGATGTGGACCAGGAGTGTACAAGCTGCACTACTTATACAAAATACAGGGTGACGCTAGTAACACAGAGTCACAGTAAGTACAAGAGTTATTGTTCTACAAACGGACAAAGGAGTGGACGTTCTGAGAACAAGGGTCAAGAGTACAAGGAGAATCTAGACTAATGATATCATACTGACATCATAATAAGGATAGAACAAAGGGAAAGTATAAGGGCGTTGAATACAACGCAAAGTCCGGATCCTATGATGTCATAACGTACAGTGATGTCATAGATAAGTAAATACAATAAGTCCGAGATTGTGTGATCATAATAATCTAATCTACATGAGTCCTGTATATCTTATCTACAGCAGTCCATATCTGATTGTCCTCTGAGCCGCTAAGTGCGCAAGGGTCACTTATCAACACAAACACATGGTGCGATTGTGAGTCATCAGTCCTAGAGTGCGAACAAAGGGAGAAGTCAAGTATAGTACAATGGAATTCCGTGGGATGACGCGTGCCTCAGAAATGGTCAGCAGGCAAAAAGAAGCGTAAAATTGGCCATCGTATTGCTGAGGTGCAGGGTGCAAGATAGAAGCCGAGAAGTGCGTGAGACCGGATTGTATTGTAATTGTACAGTGAATATGAAAAGGGAAACATGGTGAAGCGCAGGAAGACAAATGGAGAGAAGAATTGTGACATTCTGTGACCCAACAAATGAACTCCACACTAGAGGTGTGGTCAGAACCATCAAGAGTGCACTTGGGGGTAGAGACAATGAAGTGTACCATGCCTCAATAGTTGTAAGCTGGTGATAGCTCTAAGTTATCTTGTCTTTTGTGATACATTGAAAGGCTGCTGTGATTGACCCATCCACAGATTTGACCTTCTCTAGAGCATCACAAGCAGCCTGTACATTTTTAATCACATCAGCTGCTACTACTACTTCATCCCCCCAGCAACCTTTTGCGTGCTTTCGGAGGTTGCCTGTTGATTTGGCATCACAGGTGTCCAGATACTGGTGCACCATGCAGCCATTTCCCTTGCCTACGCAATGCTTCATGTTACACTCAAAAACATGGACATGGTGCCCATTGATCACCTCAATTAATGGTGTGAGTTTGAAGAACACATATATCAGTGAGTTCCAATTCTTCAAGAGACATTCTAGACTTGGAGGGGTCAGTGCCTGATAAACTTGGAAACTGACTATGCCTACCCAGCTCTGCCTCAGCCATCTCTTCAAGTTTGACAACTTCGTCATTGCTGCTGTCCACATGTTCCAGGATCTGAGATTGTCCAATGTCTTCATCCACAATTTCCACTCAGACTGCAGTTCAATGACAGTGGGTGGACTACAACAGGTAAGTTGGTTGTGTCATGTGGCAGTATATAAATAATGCTTACCCTTGGTGCTGCCCTTTTGTCAGGATGCTTAGGTCCCAATGGCAATGTTGATGTCACCTTCAAATTCATGTCTTTTGCAGCTTGGTGAGCTTTCTTGTTTGCAAGGAGTGGGTCGCCATTATCTGTTGCCTGCTCTGTTGCAACGCGCTTGTGTTGAAGGCCCAAAGATTCTGCAGACATGATGTAGTAGTCCAAGACTCCAGTCAACTTTTTATTTTGTATTTAATAGACATTTCCAAGGCATAATTGAATCAGATTGATGGACAGGTTAGTGGGCACTGTGTGCTAGTGGATGGGGGTTGTGCGATTTGCCACAGCGTGTTTCACCACATTCCAATGTCCACCGCTGCTCAGGCTCCATGGCCTTAGTCATGGTAAATATTTGTTTGACCTGCCACTAACCTGCTGAACCCCCACTGCAGGTATGGGTACAGGAGGGTTGCCACAACACAACCCATACCCATACCTGGGGTACCCTACCTGCTACCTGGCCTGGGTTTTCAAACCCACAGGCAATGCCTACACATCACTAGTGGACTGTCACACACCAGCCCATTCTGACTCTTCTGGGTGACCACACTACTCTTGCTCTCACATTGATCAATTTTGATGAAACCTTTTGTGTATTCACAGGACCATGTCAAGTTGGGTGGTTGATGACCTGGAAGTTTCATATGAGCCTACAATAGTTGGGTGGTTTGTATGGTCTATTGGTGTTACTGTGTTTGAATCACTTTTGTCACATAGAAGATGTTGATAAGTGACCTGTGCGCACTTAGCAGCTCAATGGACACGCAGATAACGGACTGCTTTAGATTAGATATACAGGACTTGTAGATTAGATTATTTTGATCTTTACAATCTCGGACTTCTTGTATTCTCTTATCTATGACATCACACATGTACATGACATCATGGACCACTCTGGATTGCCCTTGTACTACGTCTATGTACTTCCCTTTGTTCTTATCTTTATTGTGATGTCACTATGATATCATAGTCTGGACTCTTCTTGTTCTTTACGCCTTGTTCTCTTTGTATCCACTCCTTTGTCCGTGTACAGAACAATGCGTCTTGTATTTACTGTGACTTGCTGTTACCAGCGTCACCCTCTGTAGGAGTATAAGTAGAGTACCCTGTACTGCTCTGGCACCACACCAGTTCTCATCGGTTGTGTGCCAGGTATGTCTTATCCTCTTGTATAAACACCAGTTCTCATCTGTTGTGTGCCAGACACTAGCTCTGCTTCACTTGCAAGTTTACTCTGTTGCTGCTTTCCAGTCCACCCACATATCTCACCACAGTCTCCTTTGTCACTGTGAGTATGTCCCCTATGTGCACTGTTCATCAGAAGAATCATGGTGCCTTGCACATCAGATTACTGTAGTGGGATGTCATTGTGCTACGCCAAGTCAAGTGTAAGCTAAAGTGAACCGTACAGGTGAGCACACCCAACCTGGTGTGGAGACAAGTCATGCGCCAAATGTACAGTCACAGTGGAGGACACAGAATGTGGAGGTTGTAGCAGTGCAACTGTCACGCTACGTCAAGCCAAGGTGAAGGTAAAGTTGAACTGAACCGGTGACACACCCAACTTAACGCGGAGACAAGTCACGCGCTAGATGTGCAGTCGACATGGAGGACGTGAAATGTGTAAGGCTTTATGCAAGCCTCCAATCACAGGTATCACACGGCGGCACACTGAGTGGAGAACCAAGAGGACAAGTTGGCTCCACTCAGGACTGCTACAGGAGGGTTTATATACACTACTACAGCTGAGCTTGAACTGAGTCTGAACACTATTACTAAGTGTACAGTAAGACTCCTTGACTCAGGAGCTGACTGTGTCGTGTCTATTAATAGCGCATCTTATTGTGCTGACTGATGCACATGTCATCGTGCTTACAAGCGGCTCCCCTTGCTGAGTAAAACCTAATACAGCAAGTAAGTGTATACTACTAATCGTGACATATGTATATTCTAGATCCTTCTAGAGTCTTCCATCTCCTTCCATCCAATCAGAACTAACTAAGCATATAAGGGATTCTTGTCCCACAATCACGTGCACATGGGTGGCAGCCCGTGTGACTTAACTTGTATCAGTACTTTAGCCCTTTATATCTTCGCCAAATGAATGCATAAAAATATGCAAAAATAAGGGAAAATAATACGCGTCCTGTGACAGAGGTCTTATATGGAGCTCTAACTGCAGGATATCACACTATGGCATGCTGAGTGGAGAACCAAGAGGACAAGTTAGATTGGTAGAGTAAGGAAGATACATATGAATGCACACCTGACTGGAGAACCAAGAGGACAAGTTGGTTCCACTCAGGATGCTACAGGAGGGTTTATATACACTACTGCAGCTGAGCTTGAACTGAGTCTAAACACTATTACTAAGTGTACAGTAAGACTCCTTGACTCAGGAGCTGATGCGTTGTGTCTATAATTAGTGCTACCTATTGTGCTGACTGATGCATGGTCATAGCGCTTACGAGCGGCTCCACTTTGCTGAGTAAAACCTAATACAGCTAGTAAGTGTATACTACTAAGCATGTTCTAGAACCTTCCCGAGTCTTTCATCTCCTTCTAACCAATCATAACCATACTTATGTATAAGGGACATATATCCCATGGTCACGTGCACATGGGTGGCAATCCATGTGACTAACTCGAAGTCTCTGTACTTTGGCCCTTTATACCTTCTTCATATAATTCCATATAAATACAGAAAAATAGAGAAAATAATATGCATCTGTGACAATTACTGAGACTGTACTACTACTGTATATATGCAAGTTCCCTTAGGCTCACTCACCTCACTCACCCCATTGCACCACCTGATGTCAACATCCAGAACATATTTCAATTAAACACCCTGTTCTTGCTACTCATACCCCTCAACCAATTAGTGTTTGAAAGTTCAGTTCAGTTCAGTTATTTGGGTAATCTTGAGTGAACTGGAACTGTGACTGGTTCTAAAAATTGCTAGATGTCAAAAAAAAACTGAACTGAACTGACCATAACCAGTCCATATTATTTTAGCAGTGGCCACAAAATCGGTCTCCACCAGTTCAAACAGTGACTGGTGGAGACTGGTTATTATGGGCAGGCTCAGCCCCTCTGCATGGATTCTGACACCTGGTTTTACCATAGTATAATAAATAGCTACTAAACAAGTACACTAAGTAACTACAAAACCTGCTGCAGCAGCTGCATTGCATTGTCACTGCCCCCAACCGTTGTCATGTCCCACACCATTGTTGTGCCATTGTTGTTGTTCATTGTGCCATCATCTTTGTTCATTGTACCATTGTTGTTGTTCATTGTTGTGCCATTGTTGTTATTCATTGTCATACCATTGTTGTTGTTCATTGTTGTGCCATTGTTGTTGCTCATTGTTGTGCCATTGTTGTTGTTCGGTGTTGTGGTGCAGTGGCACTGCCAGTGGTGCCATCATTGTCTTCTGATTGTGTTCATCAGCAATCCTTGGGCTCTACCATAGTACTACCATAGTGCCCACAGTGCCCACAGTGACCCATAGTGCCTGTAGTGCTGGTAGTGATGTCTATGTTCTGTGGTAGTTCCGCCATAGTCCACCATAGTCCACCCTACTACCATAGTACTACCATAGTCTACCCTACTACCATAGTCATCTCATAGTTGTCTCATAGTCACTCCATAGTTGCCTCATAGTCACTCCATAGCATCTCATAGTCAGTTCACGACAACATTTCATGCAAAATAAATCAATAAATTATGTATTTATGTTCACACCACTACTCTGAATACAATAAATAATACAAGAGGATGGGAGCCAGGTGCCACAGTGACAGGTTGGTGGGATTATGAAGGGGTGGCATGCTGGTGCTGGTGTAGATGTGGTGGTGGGGGCTGTGTTGATGTGGCATCAATGGGTGGGGTGGTGGTGGCAACCACATGGCGACAGTGCCAGTGGGGTGGCATTGACATGGGGTCGTCATCACTGGTGTCCTTGCTGCTGTTCACCTCTCTGGTCATTGCTGTCCCCAGTGTGGCATCAGTATGGGTTGGCATCATGGTGGGTCTTGTGTATCATGATGGCGTGGAGTTGTGACAGGTCTTGGGCACTGAGATGGGCGTGGAGGTGGGGCCGACATGTGGCAAAGCAGCAGAGGTGGGGACAAGATGAGTGAGACACACCTTGCATGTGCTGGAGGTGTGGTGCTAGTGTTTTAAAGTCCAGTCCTATGGACTGGAAAAAGACCAGGAACTGGACCAGACCGGACTGAAAAAGGACTGGACCATTGGTTGCGGTTGCACCCATTTTGGATGGGACTTGGTTGTGGTCCATTGTCAGCGCTCAGATATTTCAACCATGAAAAAACTGGTGGAAACCAGTTGAAAGCAGGACCAAGGCCATTAACTACTACATTACCACAAATAAAAGTATAACTACCTGGCTAAATAAACAAAACTGACAAAGCATGTTTGGTTCTGAGTCTGGGCTTTTCCGTCATCATGCCCCCCAAAACCACCAAGCATATACCAGTCATACCCAAAAATGCCCAACCTAAAATGGCATCTGGGAGCCGAAAACAGCAGGCACACAACAACTGCAAGAGTTCATCTGAAGACTCTGAGGTCATCAAAAGGCCACAAAAGCGACAGAAGCAGAAGGGGAAAAAATGCACAAGTGTCCATGTTCCGGTGGAGGTGGAGTCTGTTGACGAAGGTAGCAACAAAGAGTCCAATGAACCTGAGGCCGTTGAGCTTGGTGTGTTGGATCCTGGCAATGCTGGAGTACATCCATTACACATATTCCGAGCGGCGTGTACATGTTGATGGACTACAGAGTGATCTTGAGGATCAGCACCAAGCAGGAAAAGAAGAAGAAATGGATACAGATGATGCTAGACAATAAGTTTGTCACTCGCCAAGAAGTCTTCACACGAGATGCAGCATTGCATGCTGTTGCTCAGTTCATTGCTTGCAACTGACCAGGTAAGCACAATGTTGTATGTCAACTGGGCAATACTTACCTGCACACCATCCTTCCCATCTTCAACTACAGGCCTTTGCTGTTGCAAATAACAAGTTGTTTCATAATTGCCTTGTGTCGATGAGACCCAAGACCAAGGCGTCTGACCTACTGAGCAGCCATGATGTTGGTGTTTACGTCCACAATGAGTGCCTGAAGTGGTTGAAGCAACTACGGAGAGAAAGTCACAGTCAGTACAAGAGCTTGGATGATAGCAAAGTGATACTCACCAAGTATCAAGTGGCTCCTGGTAAGGTCTCAATGACAGCAGATGGCTCGTCAGCAGACAATACAAAGGTGGCATTCCTGGGGATAACTGCACACTGGATTGAGGTGAAAGAAGAGTGATGGACATTATGATCTGAAGTCATCGCTTTTCAGAGCATTTCAGGGCCCATAGTGGCAATAACTTAGGTCACTATTTCATGGGGCTGTGTGACTATGTAGGAATCTTTGGTCTGAATACATCAAAACTTCAGGCGGATTACCTTGGATAACATGTCAGCCAATGGAATGATTTGTTAGATGGTCCAGCGTCTCCACGAGTCCTGAAACCTGCCAGTTTGGAATGCACATGAGAACCAATTGATGTGAGTCTTTCTTGTGCGCATTTCAAGACCAGTATTCAGTTGTTTACCCAGGTGCCTTGGACATGTCATCAACCTCAGAACTATCGATGTTATGGGACATATCATGAAAATAGCAGCTGTGGAAACAATGACAGCAATTTGGGAATACGATCCTGATCTGCCTAGTAACCAAGTCCTTGGAGGATCTCTCAATGTTATCACTGCCATTCGCACACTCACTGTCAAGATTCAATGCTCTGGGAAATGCATTGAATACTTCAAGAAGCTTCAACTTGAACCTGGTATTACCACTCCCTTTGTAGTCCCACTTCACAGCAACGTCTGATGGGGGTCGGTGTACAAAATGCTCGACTGAGCCTATTGTGTTTGACAGGCAGTCAGACTGTTCATTGCAGCAGCTGACGAGTTGTTTGGGTCAATAACTGTTCTCTGACGTGATGGCCGGATCTTTAAGAAAATTCCATGGTCAGCATTTAAGATCACCAAGATGGACTGGGTCAGGGTCCTCGATGTGAAGTCGATTCTTGAGGATTCCAATCTGATTCAGGAATACTTCTCTTCTGAACAGAAACCCACCTTATGGTGTTCACTCCCTGCAATCAAAGAGCTTCAAACAGCATGGGAGGTAGAATGTGACAATCCCCAATATGCCATGTACAAGGATGTGATCAACAATGGCCTCGCAAAACTCAACAAATACTATTCTCGGTTCAACTGAGAAACCAAGCTATGTACTGGCCTTGGTTCTCCATCCGTACTACAAGCTTAGCTATATTGCACATGCATGGGGTGGTGAGGAGGAGGAGGCAGAGATTCTTGCTGGGAACCTCAATGTGAGGAACTGGCAGGCTGAGGCACAGAAGATCCTCGAAAATATGGTGCGTTTCTAACCCTTTGCATAATGGCAGTGCAGCTGATCTGAAGTAGATGGCAAAGTATTGGGAAACTCACACTGGACCATCAACAGCAATGCAAATGGTACTGTACCCCCCAACAATGCCAGCAAGACCCTCCCTGACAGGTTTTGATCAACACTGTTGAACACCAATTGCATGCGGTGAAGAGGGTTGGGTTGCCAAACTGGGGCACTACCTTTCCAATCTGCCACAAGATGTGACACCCAACATGGACATTATCAAGTACTGGCAGGACCATCACTGAATCTATCCAACCCTTGGACAGATGGCCCTCAACTTCCTCCCCTGTCAAGCCGTCTTCTGTCCCCTGTGAACATCTCTTCTCTGCCAGTAAACAGGTTGCAACAGATCAGCATGCAAGACTTGGAGCGCAAAAGTTCGAGGAGCTCCAACTGATGGAATTTGCTTGGCATCACAATGTTGTCGATACAGCAGTATGGAACTTGAGTGAAATCAAACAGGTAGATGTTGAAGAGTACAAGGGTCTCTTTGTTGCTGATGCTGAACAAGCCAGGCATGATCTCAGTGCTGATGAAGAAGTCTATTATTGTAACACCACCACAGGGGCGTTAGGTACGACATGTACTACATAAGTCAACGGGATCGGAGTAGCGCGAGTCGGTCAAGACTCAGTTCAGTGGTGCACAAGTATCACTCAGTCTCCCAGGGACTCGAGGACAATAGCAGAAAGACAAGGCTCAAGCGAAAGTGTGAGCGAAGATAGGGACTCAAGCGCAACAGTGAGTCAAGGGTCGTTCATGAGACAAAGTCAATGTGGTATTACACAAGAAGTCAAGTCTACCGTACAAGCTAGGTAGGGCATGACTTATATACTAGTACAGGGTGTTTGTGGTACACAAACACATGGTGTGATCCTGAGTCAATAGTCCTAAAGTGTAAACAAGGGGAAGAATTGGATATGGTACAAGTGAATCCCGCAGGACGATGCGTGCCTCAGAAATGGTCAGCGGATGAAATGAAGCGTAAAACTGGCCATCCTATCGCCTGAGGCGCAAGGCATGAGATAGAAGTCAAGAAGCACAAAGCGTCAGATCATATCGTAAAAGTACAGTGAACACGTAGGGCGAGATAAGGAAGCCATAGGAGAAAGCATAGTGGGGTGAAAATCGTAACAATTATTGAGTTAAAGGTTTTCGTAAATTAGTTAAAGTTGCTAGTAGACTCTAGTACCAGTAGAGAATCATATTATGTGTTGGACTTGATGATATTGGACACTCCTGCATGCGAGCTCACATTGTCACTTGCCTGGCTATACTGTGCTGTGTGCGGAACTTGTACTGTATTGCCCCAGTATGTACTGAGGCTGGACTCAGACGTCCAAGTCCACACCTGATTCTCTGAATTTGCTTGTTCTTTCCCCCACCTCATTCCATCCCACAAATACACACTTTCGGGCTCTCTTCATTGCTCATTTTCCCCACCCCTCACTATGTTGTATCAATTTAGCATTGTCTTTGTTCAGTGCACCAGTGCCAGCAGCTTCTTCTAGCAACACAACAAAATGTCTAGGTTGTTGTCTTCTCCCAGCCACTGTAATGTCCTCTTCCCTTTCTTCAAGTTCTGCAGTACCACTGGTGCAGGTACATTGCGCCTTGCCATCACCCTTCTCCTCCACTTCATTCACCAACCGTATAATCTGTATTCAACATCCACAAATACCCCTCACAAGACCTTCTCAGCTCCTTGCTGCCCACCCCTCTCTAAAAGATTGCTGACCTGAATGACACTTTACCAAAGTCTCTGACATCGCCTTCTTTACCTCTCCCAATCCATGCTTCTGTGGTGTTATTCCCACAGACCCATCTGGCCATCCCTTACCTTTACATCTCACATAGTGCTCTCCACATCTACCCCGTCTCTCTTATTTCATGCCTGCAATATACAAAGGTTAGTACCTCCTTCTCCATATACTTGAGTCTTATGAACTCTTACCCAACTGCGAATAGGGTCTCATATGGCTCGCATGGCCAAGCCCTCAGAAGAGGTGACAAGTCGTGAGTTCATCATAGATAACCTCAACACTGGCATACATCACCTCAGTAGGTCCCATCAGACTCTCTCATCACCCCTTTCTGTGGTAGTTGATCTCATCTCATTGTCTGTGCTACAGTTCTTGGGAAGCCATGTCACACCCTTAGCTACACATTTCCCTCCCCCTGGGGTGTCACCCATCCTGTATGTCTCCACTTTTGCCATACTTTCAGATTCCGCTAAGAGTTTTTTTTAGGAGTCCATGACATTTTTTTGCTGACTCTGAGTCCATTGCAAGGTGACACAACTACAGTGGGGCCATGTTGACCCATCACTCAGACACAGCTAACACAGCGGCAGCAAAACAACTTGGACATGGGAGTCTTGATGGCGACACAATGGGTGGCAATGGTGGCTGGCGATCATACTGATAGCAGCAATTGTGATGATAGTGACTGCTAGTGTTTTAAAGTCTGGTCCAGTCCAGTTTTTTTTTTACCTATTTTGGATAGAACTGGGACTGCAACCGGTCTGTAGTTTCTTAGCACAGCAAAAAAACTGGACCAGACTGCGTAAGACCGGTCTACATCAGTTGGGTTGCAGTGTGTAGACCAGTCTTAACTGGTCTACCACTGGTCTATAACAAGTTGAAACAAATTTATTTCTTCTAAATAGCTACAACTAATTACATGTCCATTGTCTAATCTATTGTTGATAAGTGACCTGTGCACACTTAGCAGCTCAATGGACACACAGATAATGGACTGCTTTAGATTAGATATACAGGACTTGTAGATTAGATAATTTTGATCTTTACAATCTCGGACTTCTTGTATTCTCTTATCTATGACATCACATATGTACATGACATCATGGACTCCTCTGGATTCCCTTTGTACTGCATCTTTGTACTTTCCTTTGTTCTTATCTTTATTGTGATGTCACTATGATATCATAGTCTGGACACTTCTTGTTCTTTACACCTTATTCTCCTGTCTAGTCCACTCCCTTGTCTGAGTGTAGAACAATGTGTCTTATTGTATTACTGTGACTCACTGTTACCAGTGTCACCCTCTGTAAAGTATAAGTAGAGTACTCTGTATGTTCTGGCACCACACCAGTTCTCATCTGTTGTGTGCCAGACTCCACATCTGCTTCACTTGCTAGATCTCTCTGTTGCTGCTTCAAGTCACCCTTCATATCTCACCACAGTCTCCTTTGTCCACTGTGAGTATGATCTCTATGTGTACTGTTCATCATCTATCTCAGTTGCAGCACCGTATTGCTGCAGCGTGGCATCGGAGTTGTTGGCACTTGTTGTCGGCAGCAAGGTCAGTGGCATGTCACTGTCACAGCATGACCACATGGCATCTGAGTCGTAGCATGCTAGCACCGTGTTGCTGCAGTGTGGTGTCAGTGTCATAGTGGCTTGGCGCCGAGTTGCTGTCATAGCATGACCATATGGTGTTGTAGTGTGTTGCTGCAGCACAGTGTCAGTGTTGTAGCGCTGAGTCAGTGTCATAGCGTGACCACAGTGTTGGTGTCATAGCATAACAGTGCCGAGTTGCTGTGGCATGATGTCAGTGTTGTAGCGTGGCACCGAGTTGCTGTCGTAGTGTGACCATACAGCATTGGCATCGTAGCATACCAGTGCTGAGTTGCTGCGGTGCAGCATCACTGTTATAGCGTGGCGCCAAGTTGCTGTCATAGCATGACCATACAGCATTGGTGTCATAGCGTACCAGCACCATGTTGCTGCAGTGTGGCATCAGTGTCATAGCGTGGCACCATGTGGCTGTTGCAGCACCAGGGTGCTGTGTTGGTGTCATAGCATGCTGGCACTATGTCGGTGTGTCGGTGTCAAAGCACCATGGTGCCATCATAGTGCAACAGTGCCATCTTGCTGTTGTAGCATCACAGTGTGGCGACCTTGCACACCAAATGGGCCTGCATGTGGCGCAGTGGAACCTATAACCTGGAAAAGAAAAATATATAGTTAGTTTGTAAAAGGATAAGGAAAAAACTTAACTTGTTGGAAGCACTACAATGCAGTCGATGACCTGAGTTGACGACCTGAGCAGTGCCATGGGGGTTGAGGTCATGTGTCAGCTAGACACGTTGCATCAGTGTCTGGTCTGGCAATGTGCATCCTGCAACAACCCGTGAATCTGGGCCGTGACAAGGTTCAGACTGGCAGCTGGGCACAATTTCCACACAAGGCTGGGCAACTAAAAGTCCTGTCAAGGACTGGTTGCAACTGGTTGCAACTGGTCTTTTGGCAGTCTTTTAATGAATCAAATTGTTGATGGACTGCAACTGGACCATGCTGGAACCACATGCAACTGCAACTGGAAGTCCAGTTGCCACCAGTTGGGTCCAGTTGGGTCCATGGTCTTTTTTCAGTCCATAGGACAGATTGTAGAACAGTAGAAGTGCTCTGTAGACTACAAATTACCATGTACACAAAGATTTATTTTTTTGCCTGACACTGTGTAAAAACTGGTTGCAACCAGAGTTCAACCGGCCTCAGGTAAATTATCAGTTGCAACCAACAACTTTTCTGTGACCTACAATACAACCAACATGGACCAGTTGGTAGCGGTCTCAGTCTGGTCTTTCATGATTTGCTTTTGGCAGGGACTGGTCCTGGTCCCAGTTGCCTGGTTTGTGGCCAAAAAACTGGACCACACCAGACTTTAAAACACTATGTGGTGCAAGTCAGTGAGAAATTATATGAAAAAAAGAAAGAAAGAAAAGCATATCTTGATGCACTGGGCTGAGTTATCAGCTGTGGGTGACCATCATAGTCATGGGGCCTTGTGTCATTGTTGTTGTCACAATTGTCTTTGCTAATGTTGTCCTTGTCATTGCAGCTGTCCTTGTTGCAGCACCAATATCACCTGGTGGTTGTCTGTGGTGGAGACTTGCATGCCCTGCTTAGGTGATGTCATGACAGGGGTAGCATCGTGACCAAGTCTTGCATGTTGCAATGGCATGATGTCAGGATGGGGGCAGGTTGCATGGCAAGGTGGTGGAGGAGAACCTGTGTGTGGCAAAGGATGGAGCCAGGAGCCACAGGCTGGTGTGTGGCAAGGCAGTGGCAATGTGGCTCTGTGAGAGAGTGAGAAATGATATGGAACAAAAAGAAAAAAGAAAAAAACTTATCTTGTGGAGAATAGTGTGGGGATGTTGGTGAGAATGATGACAACATTGGCAAGTACTGCAGACTAGTTGGTGAATATCTGGGCGATGATAAAGTAAGGGCTGGGATGGCAGGGAGTGCAAAGGAGTGCCAGATGTCTGTAGTTGATGTATGAACCATCAAACTTGATAATGATGTGCACTTCTTTCATGATCATGGTGTGCGCTGCATGAGATTTTGTGCCAGTTTCAAAGAGTTAAAGAATGAAGGGAAAAAAACTCATGGAAAGAAACAAGCCTGGCTGAAGTCTGGGTGGCAGCGAGGGTGTTCAAGTCAGTCATGTGAGGCAATGTATCTGAGCCATGGCACACCTTCCCATGCCACATATTAAGTCTCTGCCCAACACTTTTTTCTGTTCAAGTCAATTCAAGTCTGTGTTTCAATGTACTGACATCAAATTGCAGGCCTTCCCACTGCTGCTGTAGCTGTACAACCCCATGACCATGGCCAGCCTGTGACACCGACATTGTGCCATGGGACTACAACATTGCACGCTGGGCCTGTGACATTGATGTCATGCTGTGGGACTACGACACCAACACTGCAAGCTGGGCCTGTGACACCGATGTTGTGCTGCAGGACTATGACACAACACCACATGCTGGGGCTGCAACATCAACATCACACCACAGGACTACAACACCAACACCAATGTTGTGCTGTGGCACCATGTAGTAAATGGCATGGGTTTATGCACCTGTGCGGGTTTGGCTTGGGGGTTTGGGCAGGTACGGGTATGGGTCACAGATCATGGGTTTTCACCAGGCACGCAGGTCACCATTGTCATCCAACACTCACTGGCAACACTTGTTGATTGCATTGCTTGGCCCAGGGAACCCTCAATTTAAAGAAGCTGAGTGTTTTTCTTTGTCTTATCCTTTTAGCTAACTAACTACAATGTTTTTCTTTCTAGGCTCCAGCACATTCTCAGTGCTGCCTCCTGCCACCTGTTGAGCGCAGAACTAACGAGCAAGGAGATAATAGCAAAGAGCTAGTAAAGACAAGTTAACTTCAGAGGTGAAGGGAACTCTATTACAGCTGCATACCTAGTAAAGACAAGTTACTACAAAGGAACGTCTTTATGAGTAAAGGTAATAAGAGAAGTAAAGAGAAGGGGACTTACACTTCAGAGGTGAAGGGAACTCTGAAGTGTATAGGCGAAAACAGCAGTCCTTATATACAGGACACTTAGGTAATAATGGTCCGTGCGCACAGGTGATCCAAACACAATAGACATGGTCTGTGCGCCAGAGGGAGAAATGCCATTGGAGGGCAGAGAACAATAGCTGCCTAAAGCAGACAATACCGGTATCTTAATAATAGAGAACAATAAGAGCCATATATGACTCTGACAATAAAGATAAACAAAAGCGGTCTGTACAAGTCCGGCCATAGTCCAAATCAGTCCATAAGGGACAGATACCGTTTTTAGTATGTGGGCTGACACAATCAGATCCCACGAGACATGTGACTTATATAGTCGCGTCTCAACACCACCTCCACCTTATGGTGCACAAGAGCTGCCATGTCCCACCGTGACACTATGACACTGGCATGGCATGCAAGCCTCACCATGATGTTACATTGACAGCAACTCCACTGTGATGCTACAACAGTGACACAGCATCACAACACCACAACAAGCAGCATGGTGTTGCAACACCATGATTGTGACATGGTGCCACAGTGCCATGACTGCAACATGGTGCTGCAGTGCCATGACTGCAACACAGTGCTGCATGATGAACAGCGCACATGAAGGGATCATACTCACAGTGAACTGAGGACTGTGGTGAGATATGAAGAGTGGCTTGAAGCAGCAACAGAGAGATCTTGCAAGTGAAGCAGATAGAGTGTCTGGCACACAACAGATGAGAACTGATGTTTATAAAAGAGTGGGGAACATACCTGGCACACAACAGATGAGAACTGATGTGGACCAGGAGCGTACAAGCTGTACTACTTATACAAAATACAGGAGTGACGCTAGTACAACAGAGTCACACAGTACAAGGAGCGTTGTTCTACAGAGGGACACAAAGGAGTGTACAGAAGGAGAACAAGAGCGCAAAGAACAAGGGAAGGCTAGACTATGATATCATAGTGACATCACAATAAAGATAAGACAAAGGAAGTGAGTACAAGGACGAAATACAATAGGAGTCCAGAGGAGTCCATGATGTCATTGTACAGTGATGTCATAGATAAGAAAGTCCGAGATTGTAAAGATCACAATAATCTAATCTACATAAGTCCAATATATCTTATCTAAAGCAGGTCCGTTATCTGCGTGTCCATTTGAGCCGCTAAGTGCGCACAGGTCACTTATCAACATCTCCCCGTGATCAGCAATCTAGGACTAGCACAAGCCCATGTCAACATTGTGTTGCTGCAGCAGGACACGCGCAAGCGACTTGGTAAAGCCGTCCGCAACCATTTCCGCAGTAGGGGTTCTAATGAGGGTGATGGTCCCCTTTTCGATGTACTCCCTTATGACATGATGCCTAATGGCAATGTGCTTCGATCGCCTCCCAGTGACAGGGTTCAAGGCCAAGTCAATGGCACCCTTGTTGTCACCATGCAGTGGGATGGGGTCGTCGACCTCGTACCCGAGTTCCGCAAGGAAGCTCTGATACCAAGCGGCTTGGTTGGCCGCATCGGTCATGGCCATGTATTCCGCCTCTGTAGTGTTTTGGGCCACTGTCTTTTGCTTTCGCGAAGACCAGCTTATTGCACCATTGGCTAAAAGGAACACATAACCCGAAGTGGAGTGTCTGTCGTCAACCTGGTCACCCAGGGAAGAATCAGAGTAGCCATGAAGGCCGTCTCCACTGGCGCCATCGTAGACTATCCGCATGTCCACAGTGCCTACTAAGTAAGCCAGAACGTATTGCGCAAGCCGCAGATGTTGTGGTGAGGGATTCGCTGCATACTGCGCCAGACGTGACACAGCGAAGGAAATGTCCGGTCTAGTACCAATCTGAACGTACAGCAGACTACCAATGAGTGACTGGTAGTGCGTAATGTCAGAGGCAGTAGCCTGACCCGTATATTTATGAAGGTGCTCGTCAGCACCAGTGGGCAAGGGTGTGGAGTGTGGAGTGGCATCAGACATGCCAAAGCGTTCGAGGACATCCTTGACATAGCCAGACTGATCTATTTCGATGCGTCTGAGAGAGCGGTCGCGCACAATGCGCATACCAAGATAGGATTCTATCTCCCCGAGATCTGTCATCTCATAATGTTCAGAGAGATCTGACTTCAAACGCTTAATCCTTTCCAAAGAGGCACCCAATATAGTGATGTCGTCAACGTAAACGATAACGAAGAGTGGTCCATCCCCCTCTCGTTGAGGCAACACATATACGCCGGCATCGGCAAACGTCCGCTTAAAGCCGAGTGCAAGTAACACTCCATGGAATTGCAAGTTCCATGCACGGGAGGCTTGTTTGAGACCATATATCGCCTTGACTAGGCGACACACCTTCGTCTCTGCACCAGTAGTGATGAACCCTTGTGGTTGCTCCATGTAAATCTCCTCATCAAGCACGCCATTGAGAAAAGCAGACTTGACATCCATCTGATGGATGTGCCAGTCCTCCAGCGCGGCCAACGCCAGAAGTAATCGTAGCGACTCAAATCGTGCGACGGGAGAGAAGGTTTCATCAAAATCTATGCCAGGGATCTGCGTAAATCCCTTAGCCACCAAGCGAGCTCTGTAGCGGCCATCCGCCTTGAGCTTGAAGACCCATTTGGATTTTACTGCCTTGCGATTAGGCGGGAGATCTACTAACTCCCAGGTCCCATTATGGGCAAGTGCGTCCATTTCATACTGACACGCTTTAGTCCACTCATCTGCATCCACAGACCGCATGGCCTCTGCGTAGGATGCAGGATCTCTTCCTATGTAAGCTGCAGCCAACAGCTCTGCATATCCCAACCGTCTGCCGCGCATGGCCACGTTATCCGCTGAAAAATAGCAGGGATTGGGCACAGGTGCACGGGCAGAGCGTCTAGGCGCATTGTCCATCTCGCGCAACAGCTGACTACGCTGTGCACGGTCCTCAAAACCTCTCGGCATATCTGGGGAAGGAGGAGGGACATGGCGCATAATGCGCGTTGCGCTTTGACGCGGCGGTGGCGAAGTGGGAGTGGGCTGCTCACGCTTGGGCGTGACAGGAAGAGTGGGTGGTGCAGGTGGTGGTGGCGTGTGTGGACGCTCTTGTTTAGGGTCTAGAATGTCTTCAACATCCTCCTCCTCACTACTGTCTGAGTGTGCAGGGGAGGGTGCTCGCTGTGGTGGTAACGCCGACGTGCTAGGTACGGCAATCACTGGTGGAGGTAGTGGCTGTGAGGCCACTTGAGAAGGTTGTGGGTGTGGCTCAACACCCTGGAGGGACGGGAAGCTACTCTCGTCGAATGTCACATCCCTGGACAAACGGACAGAGCGGGTTTGGCGGTCCCAAAGCTTATAGCCCTTAGATTCGGGCTCAAACCCAATAAGCGTGACCTCAATGGCCTTCGCATCCAATTTGCGACGCTTATCAGCGGGTACGTGCATGTACCCCTTGCATCCAAAGACGCGTAAATGAGAGACATCTGGTACCTTGCCAGAGTACCAGAGCTCATAAGGTGTGCGCCACTTAAGCGTACGGGTGGGAGAGCGGTTGTAGATGTGTACCGCAGCAGTCATAGCGTGCTCCCAGAAGCCTTTAGACATGCCTGCTGTATGTAGCATGGCCATTGCCTTATCCGTAATGGTGCGGTTAAACCGCTCGGCTTTCCCATTCGACTGTGGTGAACCTGGCATCGTAAGGTGATGCTCTATCCCTCTCTGCTTGAGAATGTCCTGTACTTGGCTCGCCATGTACTCGCCTCCGCGGTCAGAGTGGAGTGCGCGCAGTTTATGGGACGTCTGGGTTTCACCCCAGGCCAAATACATCTGCAGCGCCTTCACAAACTGATCCTTCGACTTAATGAAGTACACCACTGCATGCTTGGAGTGGTCGTCTATGAAGGTGGCGGTGTACGTGGAGCCTTGTAGGGACTGAGTTTGCATTGGACCGGCGAGGTCACTGTGTACAATCTCAAAGATACGGGTTGTCCTTTTGGTGGAGGACGCAGAGAAGGGTTGGCGAGTGGATTTGCCTAACTCGCACCCACGACACACAGCAGTGTGCGTAGTAGAGCTGTCAATGTCCATGCCAGTAGTGGCAGAGGGACCGTACGACTTAAGAGCAGCAGGGGAGATGTGTCCCATGCGCTGATGCCAGATGTCAAGAGTGGTGGCAGCACTTTTGACGTGAGCATTGAGGCCAATGCTTGAAGCGTCCAACCAGTAAAGGTTGTCCTCCAAGTAGCCAACAGCTACACATTGTTTACTGACAGATATTTTGAAAGAGCCACTGTCAAAGGCCACTTCCGCACCCTTTTGTGCTAGAGCACGCGTCGACAAGAAGCGTGTCTTCACCTGTGGAAGGTGTAGCACATTACTTAGGGTGATAGGAATGCCTTGGCTCGTAGTGAAGACGACGGAGCCTACACCAATTTGGTCGATTGTGGACTTATCACCCAGGCGCACAGCGCCTTTGCACGGGGTGTAGTCCTTGAAGTCAGACCGATGTGGTGTGATGTGGTGTGTTGCACCACTGTCCATCATCCAACGCACACGCGAGGCAGCATACAAGGCAACTCCAACTGCATTGTCCGCCCAGTTAATGGCGGGCTCATCATCGACCTCCTTAATGGAGGCGGTGGTTGGTACTAATACATGAGAGTTGGCAGCCTTGTTGCCGTTGTCCTTAAGCTTTCCTGCAGCTTCATCCTTCTTCCTCTGCCTGCAGTCAGGCTTGATATGCCCCTTTTTATTACAGTAGTGGCAAGTAAGCTGAGAATGATCCTTCTTCTTACGTGGGCCACTGCTAGGCTTAATGGGGGCAGCCTTGTTGAGGGAAGATCCAGAGGGGCCAGTGCGGCGCGCTTCCTCCGATACGATGTGCGCAATTATTTCAGCGTGCTTGAGCTTGGAGGGGGCGCCACTGGCAAGGATGGTAGAGGCCAGAACCTCGTAAGAGGCTGGCAGGGCGTGGAGAAGTATGAGACAGAATTGGGTGTCAGTGACACCCATCTGTGCGTTGGAAAGGCCGACCCGCAGCTCATTGAGCTTGGCCAACTGAGAGGCCATGGGCGCGGAGTCGTCGAGGCGAGCTTGGGTTAACTGGATCCACAAATTAAATATGGTGGTGCTGCCTGAGGCACCAGCATAAACGTCCTTCAGCTTGTCCCATTTTGACTTGAAGGTGGGATAGGCGAGTGGGTCGGCAACGAGGGAGTAGACGTCAGGCTTAAGATAGAGGCGAAGGTACGCCTTAGCCCGACGCTGGACAGAGTCCCACTCATCGGCGGTGACTCCTGAGGGTGGAACTTGGAGGTAGAACACATCCTCCGCTTCATTCAGCGTGAGGATGGCCTCTAAGGTTCCAGACCACTCGTTCCAGTTGGACCCATCGAATCGGTAAGATTAATGCCCGAAGGCATGCCGAAGGAATTGCCATACGCGTTGGAAATACGCGAGGAGGGTGTGGACCCAGTAGCAGGTGGGAGTGACCCGCCTGCTGTGGCGCCTGCAGCCGCACCGGTGGTGGCAGCACCAGTGGGCGAGGCAGCACGAGAAGAGTTGTTAGAAGATGCCATAGGGATGATTTATCTATCGCCGAGGAGCAGTCAGCGATAGTGCTTCGAAGCAGTTGCAAGATATGATGGGGGTAGCCACTCCTGTCTGTGAATCTGTAAGGCCAGAACGCTAACGCGTCCTGCCTCCTGATGGTGTGCCAGTGATACAAGGGCTAGGCCCAGGATGGAAGAATCCCTTTGCCATACTGGAAGCTAGCTGCCTGCCAGGATGTGTCTAGGACACAGCTTCACCAGTTTGCGTCAGGGGGGAAATGAAGGGAGTGCTTTCAGAGCCCAAGGCTGTCTACCTCAGCCTCCTCGGCCTATTGGTTGCCTCATCGCCACAAGTGGCTTTACTGCATCCTTTCCCGTTGCCGCTACAAGGCAGGTATCTGGTTGCAGAACACCATAAGGTGAACACCCCCCAGAGTCTGAACCAGGTTTTACACTCCCATGGTGAGGAGATCCTGCGCCCAGTGTGGAGCACCAGAGACAGCTGGCGCTAAGCTCCACAATACACAGCCCAGTGGGCCATGCACACCTGGATATGGATTAAGGGGCTACCAGATCCAATCTCCTTGCGCATAGCGCAGGGGCTAGGAATACAGTAGGGGTGAAAGTAGGACTACTGGGCAGTACATAGAACAGGAGGTTCCTCAGCAGTGACAACTGGCGCCCCAGTGTCAACTGCCTTGGGCAAGGCTGGTGAGGCCCCAGACAGACCTTGACCTGGTGTGTGATCCTAAGAACACAGTGACCAGCCAAGTGGGGTGGCTTGGGCACCAGGGCCCATAACCTGATGAACAGCGCACATGAAGGGATCATACTCACAGTGAACTGAGGACTGTGGTGAGATATGAAGAGTGGCTTGAAGCAGCAACAGAGAGATCTTGCAAGTGAAGCAGATAGAGTGTCTGGCACACAACAGATGAGAACTGATGTTTATAAAAGAGTGGGGAACATACCTGGCACACAACAGATGAGAACTGATGTGGACCAGGAGCGTACAAGCTGTACTACTTATACAAAATACAGGAGTGACGCTAGTACAACAGAGTCACACAGTACAAGGAGCGTTGTTCTACAGAGGGACACAAAGGAGTGTACAGAAGGAGAACAAGAGCGCAAAGAACAAGGGAAGGCTAGACTATGATATCATAGTGACATCACAATAAAGATAAGACAAAGGAAGTGAGTACAAGGACGAAATACAATAGGAGTCCAGAGGAGTCCATGATGTCATTGTACAGTGATGTCATAGATAAGAAAGTCCAAGATTGTAAAGATCACAATAATCTAATCTACATAAGTCCAATATATCTTATCTAAAGCAGTCCGTTATCTGCGTGTCCATTTGAGCCGCTAAGTGCGCACAGGTCACTTATCAACACTGCAATGCCATGCTGGTGATGCAGTGTTGCCACACCATGGCTGTGACATGGCACCACAATGCTACAACAGTGATGTTGTTACGATCTCCGACCACGCCGACTGCCGGGGACCTGGCGCAGGGCCCAGAGAGCTCGGAGGATGCCGGCAGTGGCACCCTGAGGCGTGCTAGGGAGAAGTTCCGGAAGGCTCTGGAGTCTGACATCACCGATCACGTGACCGAGGACTAGGCCGACCTGGACCGATGACAATAGATGGCGCAATCGACCGCGTGACCTTTCTAGAAGGTTCCGCGTCTGCGCACGGACCACAGAACCCGAGAGAGCGGACTTAGCTGGGTACGAACCTTATGTACCAGCTTGTATATATACCTGTACTGTTTCGTCCTCAAGTCCCCAGACTTGAGTTACTTAGCAATACCAGCTAGTATCTTGGGAACCTTGCTCTGCCTCGCCCTAAGCCTCCTTCCGCTTATCTTGTGCACCACCGTTCTCGCCTCGCCTCTTCAAGCGTGTGCCTTTGACTGATCTCAGTCTCCGTTGTCATCGTTGTCGACAATGCCAAAGTCGTCTTCTGCTAAGCCTGCTGCGGGTGCCTTGAACCCTGGACGTCGCCCCGCTGGTGGCATTACAGATGTGGCACCGCAACACCACAATAGCAACATGGCACCACAATGCCATGACTGTGGCACAGTGCCCACAACAGCAATGCAGTGTGACGAAGACAGCAATATGGCCCACAGCACTACAACAGCAACATGGTGTCACGAACCTAAGAATTTGGGTCGTGACTCAGGCGTCTAAGACCGGTCCGCGCCAGTTGCGTACTTTTCGCAGACTTCCCACACGCCGGTCTGCTTTCCCGTCAAGCTCGAATTAAGTCTCCGCTTCAACACTTCATTTTCCTGATTACACAATCGAAGTAAAGTCAAATAGTTAGCTAATAAATTTGATTACATGAACGCTTTTTTGGTTCAAGTCAGGTGATTGAGTAAAGCACAAAAAAGGAATTACATTAACTAATCAAAACAAGTACGCGTTTTTTTTTACAAGTCGGTATTCTAGTGTGTGTTCAGTATTCTAGTGTGTAATCTACTGTGTGCTGAGGTAGTAAGGTTGGGAGGAGGGGAAGTGGCTATAAGGCAAGTACATTGGGTATGTCGCGTGATATGGGACCTGAGAATACGCAACGTTGGGGTACCACGCGAACTGAGCTGAGGGCGCTGGCACAGGCGCGGAAGAGGGCAGTGGCGGCGGGGTACTGGCGCGTTTGCGACGCCGTTTGGTGGGTTGGGAGGGAGGCGCCTCTGCGCCATCAGTCATGCCAGCGACGCGGGCACGTGCGTCTGTGTTCTGGGCTGCGGTCCGCGCGTCTGGGGCAGCGTCCTTGCCAGACCGAAGCCCTCCACTGTAGGGGTCGGTGTTCTTCACGCGGGGTTGCTTGCGATTGAGCTTCCCAATGCGTTCTGCTGCTGGGGCGCTGGGCGATGAACTGTCGGTGGGGGTGGGATGCGATCTCTTCTGTCGCTTTGCCCCCATTCGCTCGGCGGTCTCGGTCCAGGTACGCTGATTAGGCGGGAGGCCTTCCCTATCCGGGAGTGGACTTTGGGAAGCGCGCGAGTTCTGAATTACCGCCGTGAGACGCGACTCCACCAGCCGAAGACTCCGGACGGTCCCTGGTGAGGAAGGCAGGCCATCGCTTAGGTACTCCCTAGAGACAGTAATTAGATTTTTCAAAATTGCCACGCTTGCATTGGAAGGCGGGCTTGCGTCGCCTTGTGTGTCCTGTTGTGCTTCCTGTGGGCTCTCATGGACCTCATGTTCAGGCTCTGGTGTTGCGCGCGTGATCTGAATGGTACCATCTGAAGAGAAATGTGCGATGGCGGCGATGTGCTTGCATAGCCGGGCTCTGGGCCAGTCCGGACAGTCGCACTTGTCCTTGCCGTGTTCAATCAGGTAGCTTTCCGACAAGTCCGAAGTGTCCGTGCCGAGATCGACCAAATACATCTTTGACAGGTCCGAGAGTGACCGCACATAGAAGCGATCGCTACCGAGACACTGGATGGAGTTGGCGCTCATTTCCGGTGCTTGTGTAAAAATTTCCTTGCGCCGCTTCTTGGCTAGATCCGTGCCCTCAAATTGTTTTCTCTGCCGAAGGGCGCGGATCTCGTATTGAGGGAGCATATCGACCACTAGCGTGTGGACCAGGTGGTCGGCACGCCGATTTCTTTTCCCATCTAGCCAGTGCGATTTCAGTACATGGTGATAGCTAGAATAACAAAGATAATGAGCGATCTCGCCGATCTCTGGTCCGATAGGATTTCTTACGATTCAATAAGCATATTGGTGTCCCCCTCTTGATAGATCGTCCTTTGCTGCCTTAGTGTTCCTGACCAAAGCGGCACAATGTTCATCCAGTATGTCTTGAGATAGTCTACCAGGCTCTGTGGGACCGAGGAATCGGTCTGAATCCACTCCCAGATAGAATCAAACTTTGACTGATCTGAGGTCTTCACCCATTCCCGGATGCGTTCCCAAACTTTCGGGAATTCTTCCGTGCGGAAGTGCATCCGAATCGCGCGCAGCACGTGCCACCAGCACAGTAACAATTTTGATTCCAGGTATACGGTATTGATTGCGTTCATCTGTGCCTTGTCGCGATCGCTCATAATAATCGCCGGCGTTACGTCGGGACTATGTGTCTTGACGAAATTAAGAAAAAATTCTACCGTCGCTTCTGTGCCGCTCGACGACAGCATCCAGGCAACAGGGACACCTGTCAAACGGAATTAGCAAATTTCATAAGCGGAAGCGACACAACGCGTACCATGTCCCCAGCAATCCCTGGCCACCAGACTGTACAACTGTAGCCCAACATATTGTGTAGTGTTATGGGTAGCATCAATAGAAATAAAATTATCTCCGATTTCCCTGAATTGAGACTTCTGGAACTTGGTCTGTATGCACATGATAAAGCTATCTGGAGATAGTCTAGATCCGGGGGGGGGAGCGTCGATCTTGTCCTTCAAGATTACCTCGGCACCATCTTGTTGGAGCCGGGTGGCCCAGACTTTGATCGAGACTGCGTCATTCTCATCGAGACGGATATCCTCATTCTCAACGATCCGGCGGAGGCGATTGATATCCCGCGTCGTAATGTAATGATCACGATCTGTATGCTTAGTAGACTCGCGCACGTGCTTCAGCTAGTGGGTACTGTCAGCTAACAGGCAGGGATCGGGATAGGCGGTGGAGGCATTACTCACAATCGCCTTGGTCTCTACCCCAATGTGAACCAACCCCATGACCAAGTCTCTGGTCTTGTCTGACAGCCGGGTGAATCGCAGATTTTCATCAGCCGAGTGGGTGATTCGTGCTCGTTCTCATACTTTCCAAGAATAGTCTCGGTGTGCCGATAAAGTTTGATAGTTAGCCGACACCGGCAACCAGTCTTCTTTGATGGGATCCTCCTGTCCTGCCCCTCGGATGCAGTGGTGCCAGATTTGCTATGGCCACCCGTCCATTCCCGCGAGCACTTCAGGATACGTCGGGCCTGCCAGAGCGGCGAATCGGAATGGGCAACATGACTCACAACTAGCTCAATAGTCTTATCCGACTCTTCGGCTGCAAGCCAAGCCTGGAACTCCTCCTCATTCGCCCACTCAAGTGTCATCTTCCCTGCGCTTCCAGGTCATGCGTAATGCTCCCAGTACCGGTTTGACGTAGCGGGGTCTTCGATTAGCCACCTGTCAGATCCGGGAGTCCGGAACGTGCGAAGGTTTTCGGTAATGGGGGGACCGACGGCGATTTCAAACGTGGCGGACATGTCAAACTTCTTCAAGGGGGGGAGGAGGAGGAGGAGGGCATTGAGGTTGTTCCCCCCCTCCCTCGCATTCCACAATTCCATATCAAAGCGCGTTGTTTACGCGTTATTTATTTTGTATTCATTTGTACTAATAAAGAAGACACAAATGATATTTTAAAGTAAAGATTTCGGAGTGTGAAGTTGAGTTGCGGTAGAGCGGTCCATTCTGACCGGCGCGTGAGAAGTCTGCGATTATTCAATCGCTGTCCGCGCCGGCCCGGTCTTACGTAATCTCCTTCCTAAAGGGGAAATCCGAAATCGGAGTTTGAATTTCGTACTCCGACAATCACGTGACAGATCACGTGATCTTCCATCGTTTATCAAGTCACCTGACGACTCCAAGTCGTACCACTCCTTGGATTTATCTGATTGGGCTGCGGAGCGCAGTCGTACCACTTCTATGATTATTCCCATTGGACTGCGGAGCAGTCACACCATTATGGCGCAATCGACTGCGGGACAGTCGTATGATACAATACTGATTTCCCATTGGACGTTATATTTAGATGTCTCTGGAACGTTCCATTCCGCAGTATTCCGCAGCACCCATGGGCGGCCCTAAGCCTGCCCTAAACCTACGCACAGACCATCCCCGTAGGTATATAAGCTAGCGCAATAGAATGGACAGTCCCTCAGACTGTCCACTTGTGACATTCCCCACTTGCCTCTTCCCCTGCACTAGCGCCCCTTCAGCTAGAAGACACGATCTTCTACTTAGCGACGCCTCCTCGATTCGAGTTCTGTCAAGTCGAGCCAAGTGTTCCCTCCGTGCTTTCTCCCTCCGAGTTCTCCACCACCCCCGGTCTTCCGCACCCATTGTGATTCCCTGTCGAGTGACAGTGAGTCATCACACTTGGACAGTCTAACCCAATTAGACCTGACCCCGGGTGTTCCCTTTAAGTGTCAGACTACGACTTCTCGCAGTTTGGCCAGTGGGACGGAGATTCTGCCTCGTATTACGAGGACAACAATAACGACTCCCCTCTCGACCACCTCCTTCCTCATCGCTCCACCGTCTCCCCCCTTCGCCTCCCGTCGCCCCTCACCCCCATCACATCCCCCTCCACCTTCATACAAGAGTTTGTAGAAGGCTCCTCTACCTCTGGTGTACAGTACGAGTACACCCTCACCGACATCAATGGTGAGCTCCTGTCCGGGCTCCCATCGCCCATCACCCGTCCCGAGACTCCACTTGAGTACGCGGAGGAGTACCCCCCCGATTTTGATTCCCGGACGCAAGTAGCGGTCCGTTCCCGTCCCCCTCGCGTCCCGACACCAGAGTTGGTGTACCCTGACCCCCCTTCCGAGTCCCCCGTTGAGGCTGCCCCTGAGCGCCCTTCCTCTGCCCCCTCCCGCGTCCCTTCCCGTGTCCCCTCGACTCCCCCTCACGTCCCGACCCCTGACTCCCCCATCGACTACGAGCGTGTAGCCAACCAGTCCCCTCTCGCCCCGCACGACGAACAAGAGAACATTCGTCCTGCCGTCCCCCTTTACTGCGCCCCCTCGTGCATAAACAGTGCGGAGCACCCCCACGTCTATACCGCTGTCTTTACTCCGGAAGGAGAGTCTTGGCGGCTTGCCTCGGAGAGTATCCGAGAGAACCTTCACCGCATCCCCCTCGCGCCTGCCCTTTTTGAGGCTTTTTACACCTTCCCCTCGGTCACCCCCTTCCGTATTCCCCCGCCCCACATCTATTCCATTCTCCCCCGCACCATCAACCCCGCCGCCCATCCCGACTTCCCCCCCTTGTACATCTGCTCGAAGGCTATCATCGACCTCCCATCGGTCGACCTCCCACTCGGTACCATTAGGTACAACTTCCGTGAAGGCCTTCGCGAACGGTTCGGCCCCCTCCCGAACATCATCAAGGCAGGATATCTGGACTCTCTGGTAACACTAGAGATCCAGGACTTTTTGGACGGACGCATCATTACTACGTACGGGCACTTACGTTTTTCCATAAACGGACAAGTGTTTGCGTACAACCAGGGTTACTTCTTTGAGGACATCGTTAGATCTAACCCTTCCCTCCTTTTCCATTGCCTCACCCCTCGTGTTCCGGCCGACCCCTTCTCTTTCGTCCCGGCTATCCCTGACTCGACGCCACTTTAAGTAGTGGTAATAGATTTATTGCTTTGACTTTGAATCGAGTGATTCAACTCAACGCAATAGTAAGTCATTCTTTTGTTTGGTTCGCTGGACTGTAAAACCGAGCGGTTTTAAGTGCCTCCACCACCCCTCCTTATGCGCTAACCGAAAGAGAACACGACGCGAGAGCTCGCGCCCTCTTCAACACCCACAGGAACCGACAACTCCGTCGGTACTACCCTCCTCGTCATATTACAACCTTTCCGAGTCTTCCCGTATCGACTGTTGGACGGACCCTCCCTTGGTGCTAAAAAACCTAGTCAACCTCTTCGAGTTTGGAGAGCTCATAGATCACGACAACTACAACGACTTTGTAGATGATCTTTCTGCTGTGGTAGACGCCTGCAATGACCAACTCCTGTTTTGGCACCTCTCCGACATCGTTACCGACCAACTCCTCCTTTGGACAAAGAGCGACTATCTTTGGTTCAATTACATTCCCCCTCGACGCGACTACCTCATCCGACAACTCCAGGTCGGACACTCCCAGCGATATATCGATCGCTTCCGTCTTTCCTACGAGGAAATCCAATTACCCTTCTGCGAAGTCCGCGTAGTGGATAGAGAAGGACCCGCTCGGTTGGTTATAACCGAAGGAACCAAGCTGACCTATTCCTGGAGTCGAGAGACCTGGGAAACCACCCTGACAAATCCGGACCACGACTTGGTCAACCCCCGCGTCTTCCACGACCCTCCCCCCGAGCCCAACGACCCCGAGCTTGTAGAGCTCCTAGTAGGGCGAGTCAACAACCCAATCGACCTACTAGCCCCCCTAGCCCTCCCCGCCAGTAGCCCGGAAACAGAAGAGACCAGCACTACCAACGCCTGGGGAGAAGAACCAACTCTCATAGGACCTTGCTGGTGCACTCAAGAAGTGTGCATCTGTGGCTATAGACCAGACACCCCGCCTACCCCTGAAGGAGTAGTACTCTGGTCCCCTGGGATTAACTACCTACCTTATAGGAGTAGTTGATTAATTTGACACAAGCTACTTTTGAGTAAAAGTGTGCTAAGTCGAATATTCCGAGCATTCTTACGAGTGTAAGAGTTGGACATCCTGGAACCCATTACGAATTGGGCTATCACCCTGGCTTCATCCCATACGGTACAAAGACAACCCCGCCGTCGCTTCCAAGTAAGAAATTCCCACATTTCTTCCCAAGAAGAATCCCCAGTAGTCCCGAGAAGACCTACGGGACCCCGACACCCCCTACGCACAACTGTTCCAACAGTTCCTGACCCGGTCATCCCAAGGACCAATCAAGCTAGACCAGGCGAACCAGTCTATCCGAGTATCTACCCAGCCGGACCGAGTAATCCGACTGTCCCGAGTAACCCAGTTGCGAGGCAACATTTGACCAGCAGCGACGAGGCTCACTTCCTAGAAACCCAACCCCGAGACCTTCATTGTCACTTACCTGAAGCAATCTTCATTTCCGAGCAGCTGCCTACCCGGACCCCTCGAGAGCTTGACGTTTTCAAGCATCACTGTCGTCTCCAGTACGAACAGTTTCCGCAAGAAACGTTACTTCTTGCATCACCCCTGACCCGAGCACAGGATATTACAACAAGCCCGTTGAACTTCCAGAACTTCTTGTGGAGAAGTAAAACTACCCTGACCTATTTCGGTATTCTCGAAGAATACCAGTGGATTCGTCGTCAGCAAAGAACGAATCAACCCGATCGAGCGATCCTCCGCCCCGTGTACAAAGTTTTCTATCCGTGGAACGAAGCCACGTGGAAAGTCACCCTGCTACATCAACAACCCGTGAATGAGCGACAGACGAGACCTCACTGACGAAGAAGAACTTCAAATCCCTGTATACTTCGAACAACCCTTCTTTTCCCTCATCGACAATTCCTTCTACGCCCAATTCGGTCCTCACAGAATTACAAGTGACGACGGACGATTTCCGTGGACAAACGTAACTACCCAGAAACGCCTCAGTGTTAAAGATTTCGAGGAAATCTTCCTGAACATCCGAAAAGTTAGGAAACTTAATTGGATAACCCTCTCCGGTTCTTTCAAGAAGAAGAACGTTTCCTGGTCCTTCACCCAAGCGTGTTGGATATACGGCAATAACCGAGCAGTTCGGTTTTCTGATTCGGAAGAACAATCCGAAAGCGAGCAATCCGTCGACCCTGTTTCCCCCGAGAACACCCCAGATTCCGATAGCGAACAAGGAGAAGTTTCGCGAATCCTAGACGATACTACCACACGCCTTACTGGTCTCCTATCTCGAGTAACCTCTCAACCCTCTTCCCCCCGCGTATCCCCTGGATCACTCCCCAGTGCACCGGGCCCTAGTCGACTTCAACTAGTTGCAAGCACCTCAATAAACTCCCCCCCGAGACTACCGTCCCCACCTCTCATGCACCAGCCTTCCATACCTCCGCGCTCTCCATCTGCCCCTATACTTCCCCCAGTAATACCGCCCGTACCACACCCAGGACCACCTCCTATCCGAGCTATGGCTGCAAATCCTGCAAAGATCCTCGGTGCAGCACCGGAACCCTTTGATGGAAAACCTGATAAAGCCCAGGGATTCTGGAATACTTTGGCGAATTATTTCTACCTCAATGCAACTGTTTTCGACACCGACGAGAAGAAGATATCTGCAGCCCTAACGTACTTCAAAGCAGGTACTTCTGCAGGCGACTGGGCTCAGGATCGGCAATACAAGGCTCTGAATCCAGCTGTTGCTGGTGCAGCAATTACCTTTGGAACCTGGGCTGCATTCAAAGCCGACTTCGATAAACATTTCGTCCCTGCACATACGGCCTTGGAGGCCACCAACCAAATGTACACCCTAAAGATGGGTACCCGACCTTTTAACGAATGGTACCAGGAATGGTCCACCTACGCCAAGAGAAGTGGCGCAAATGAACAAACCCAGATGCATGCCTTTAGAAAGGCGATTCCCTCGGCCCTGCATATGAAACTTATGGGCATATCTCCACTCCCTACAACACTCGAATCCCTGGTAGACAAGGCCAGGGAGTTCGACCGCATATACAAATTATACGCCGACTCCATTCCGAGAAACCCCCCTTCGCGAAACCAAGCAAGAAAACCTACCTTCGGACGAGCTGTCCTGACCGAAGACAATAGCGTTAACGTCAACGCTTCTTCATCCCACCCCGAGACATCCCGAGGAAAGCTTACCAAGGCGGAACGAGACCGCCGGTTCCAGAACAAGCTTTGCCTATACTGTGGTAGCCCAGGCCACATCCTCCGAGAATGCAAGCTAAAGACGTAAAGCATGAGGGCCAGAGGTGGCCGACCTTCAAACAATAACGCAAGAGCGCGCGGCGCTTTTATTGATGAAGACCAGGATCTTGAGGAAGCACCTTCTGATCACCCGGCTCAGATTGGAGCCATGTATCGAGAGATACTCCCATACTCACCGGATGTGCGTCCGAGTTCCGCACCTATTACACAGGATTTTTAGGTCCTTCCATCGCAGCACTGTCGAATGGAAGATTGCTAGCCAGTTGCGCTGTTAGCGGCTGTTCCTTACTAGAGACGCTCGGAGCCGAGCCTGTACCAGTAGAGACAATACGAAATAGGAGAGCTCCTTCTATTGTTCTCAGGGTGACACTAGTAGGGAAAAAGTCTGGCAGAGAAATCAGTGCCCGCGCCTTGCTCGATAGCGGTGCGGAGGGCATCATTGTGGATGATGGGTTTGCACATGCAAACAACTTAACCCTTCGAACCCTGGTAAAGCCATTACCAGTCAGAAATGTAGATGGTTCGCCCAACAAGACCGGCTCTGTCAAGTATACCACGATCCAGAAATTGCGGATCAGAACAGCGGAAGATGCTTACCACAACGAATTCGTGGAACTATATGTCACCACCCTTGGGGAACACGACATAATCCTAGGAACAGATTGGCTCCGAGCACATAATCTGGAGATCAACTGGGCCAAGCCTCAACTTGCCTTCACCCGGTGCCCTAGCAGTTGCACCTTGTCTACGAAGACCGTAGTCCTTTCTTCCCGAGTACCCCAGACCCGAGACACAACGATCAACATTCTAGAGTTAGAATCGACACCCGAAGTGGAAGAACCACTGGAACCAACGTTTACCCAAGAGGTCGAGGAACCTTTCCTGTGGAGTCACAGCTGGCACAAGTACGACCACTTGGCCATCCAAGCAAAACTCACGACGAGTACCAAGATAGCGGCGAAGAACGCCCCTATTCCTTCCAAGGATCACATTCCGAGTCATTTCCAACGTTACACCCAAGTCTTCAGCGAGGAAGCGTCCCACCACTTGCCTGCGCACCAACCCTGGGATCATGCGATTGATCTGAAACCTGGAGCAAATATGAAGAACTGCTCCATCTACCGCCTGACGCCTAAAGAGGCGGATGCACTCAAGGAGTACATCTCTGAACACCTGCGGAAAGGTTATATCCGCCCTTCCAAGTCTCCCATGGCCAGCCCCTTCTTCTTCGTTGATAAGAAGGATGGCAAACTCCGACCGGTTCAAGATTACCGGGCTCTGAACAACATCACAATCAAGAACGCGGCGCCTCTTCCCCTCATTCCCGAGTTGATCGACAAACTTCACGGCGCGCGTTATTTCACCAAGTTGGATATTCGTTGGGGGTACAACAATATCCGGATTCGTCCAGGGGACGAATACAAAGCTGCTTTCAAGACCTCCCTAGGACTTTTTGAGCCGACCGTAATGCCATTCGGTCTCTGCAACGCACCAGCAACGTTCCAAACGCTGATGAACCAGATCTTTGAACCCCTGATCGATGGTGGACATGTTGTGGTCTACCTCGATGACATCCTCATCTTCACGGAAGATATCGAATCCCTCTCCGCGTTAACCCACGAGGTCCTCCAGCGTTTGGAGCAGCACGACCTCTACCTGAAACCTGAGAAATGCGTATTTGCTCAGACCTCCGTCGAATATCTCGGAATCATAATTTCCGATGGCCAAGTTTCCATGGACCCAGCCAAGGTGGCTGGTATTTCCGAGTGGCCCATCCCACATACAGTTAAGCAAGTCCAGGCGTTTTTGGGCTTCTGTAACTTCTATCGACGATTTATCAAAGACTATTCCACCGTCGCCCGGCCACTCTTCGACTTGACCAAGAAAGATGTGCTCTTTTCTTGGGATACCGCGGCGGAAAGCGCTTTCCGCACCCTGATCCAAGCCTTCACACAGGCCCCCGTTTTAGCCCTTCCCGACCATTCCAAGCCATTCCGACTCATCACTGACGCCAGTGACTTCGCGACTGGCGCTATTCTGGAACAACCCGATGCCTTCGACCAGTGGCATCCAGTTGCCTTTCTATCGAAATCTCTCCTTCCTGCGGAGCGCAACTACGAGATTTGCGATAAGGAACTCCTTGCAATCATCCATGCCTTCCATGCATTCCGACACTACCTCGAGGGACGTAGTGATACCACAGAAGTATGGTCCGACCACGGCAACCTGGCTTACTTCATGAAGAAGCAGAAGCTTTCCCGACGACAAGCCCGATGGGCGCTGTTTCTTTCCCAGTTCCAGTTCATCATCATCCACAAACCGGGCAGTCAGAACAAGTCTGATGCTCTGTCCAGGCGTCCAGATCATAAAAAGGGGATAGCAGATGAAGATGAACAGAGAGTTCTCCTGGATACAAAATATTTTCAAGTCAACGCGGTGCAGAGAGCAGCCGTTACGGTATTAGGAGACACCACCTTGCGACAACGAATCCGAGACACGCAGACATATGACAGAGAAGTCAGTATGGCGTTGGAAACCCTCTTGAAGAGCGGCCCCCGTTCACTCACCAAAGGATTGGAAGAGTGGAATCTAGAAGATGGAGTCATCTTATTCCGAGGACAAATCTACGTTCCCAAGAATGATGATCTTCGAAGAGACATCGTTAAGCAATACCACGACCACATCGCTATAGGACATCCAGGAAGATGGAAAACCTATGAGCTGGTATCCTGAGATTTCTGGTGGCCAGGGATGTCCACCTTCGTCAAGAGTTACGTTGACGGATGCGCTGTCTGTCAATCAACAAAGATCAAACCCCGAACCCAAGTACCCTTGCAACCCAACCCGATTCCTACAGAAGTGTGGGAAATTATAACCATGGACTTCATCACCGATCTCCCCGTGTCCCTCGGTTACGACACACTGTTTGTGGTCGTAGATCGCCTCAGTAAAGCAACGGTCATCGCTCCCTGTAACAAGACTATCACGGCTGATGAAACTGCCAAGTTATACCTGGAACAAGTCTGGAGAAGAACCGGACTACCCCGACAAGTGATTTCGGACAGAGGACCCCAATTCGCATCTAAAGTGATGCAGGAAGTTTGGAGCAAACTGGGAGTCAAG
The DNA here is from genome assembly GCA_024734325.1 of Lactarius hatsudake. Lineage (NCBI taxonomy): Eukaryota > Fungi > Basidiomycota > Agaricomycetes > Russulales > Russulaceae > Lactarius > Lactarius hatsudake. The sequence continues at coordinate 1,013,518 of JANSJP010000007.1, forward strand.
TCCACCATGTCAACCGCCTTCCATCCACAGACCGATGGAGAGACCGAGCGAGTCAATCAAGAGCTCGAGCAATACCTTCGCGTTTTCTGCAATTTCCAAGCAGATAATTGGGCAGAGTTGATCCCATTCATGGAGTTCGCGCACAATGTTCGGCAACATAGCGCAAGCAAGAAGTCACCCTTTGAAGTGTGGTATGGGTTCAAACCCGAGTTCATTCCCCCCATCCACTTCACGACAAGGATCCCTGCAGCCGAAGACCGGCTGAAATCCCTGAACCAAATCCGATCCGAGGTCTCCGCAGCGCTAAAAGTAGCGGCGGAGGTTATGAGAAATTCCAAGTCACAAGTACCATCCCGAGTTTTCAAGTCTGGCGACTTAGTCTGGTTGGAAGGAGCCAACATCCACACCACGCATCCCAAGCCCAAGCTTGCCCCAAGACGCCATGGTCCATTCAAAGTCTTATCCACCTGGGGAGTTAATTGCAAACTCCAACTCCCAAAGACATGGCGCATCCATCCAGTCTTCCACAACTCCCTGATCTCTCCATATCACGAGAATGATACTCATGGACCGAACTTCACCCAACCCCCTCCCGAGATCGTTCATGGTGAAGATGAACACTACGAAGTTGAAGCGGTTCTCCAGTCCAAAGTATCACCCAACAAGAAGGGAATACTTTACCTGATCAAGTGGAAGGGATACCCTGATTCCGAGAATTCCTGGCTCCCCTCATCCCAAATGACCCACTCCCGAGAACTGGTCCAGAAGTTCCACAAGGACCACCCCAGCGCCCCTAGACCAAAGTTAACCAGTGCTGTCGGTGCAGCACAGCGTTAAAAAGGGGATACTGTCACGAACCTAAGAATTTGGGTCGTGACTCAGGCGTCTAAGACTGGTCCGCGCCGGCCCGGTCTTACGTAATCTCCTTCCTAAAGGGGAAATCCGAAATCGGAGTTTGAATTTCGTACTCCGACAATCACGTGACAGATCACGTGATCTTCCATCGTTTATCAAGTCACCTGACGACTCCAAGTCGTACCACTCCTTGGATTTATCTGATTGGGCTGCGGAGCGCAGTCGTACCACTCCTATGATTATTCCCATTGGACTGCGGAGCAGTCACACCATTATGGCGCAATCGACTGCGGGACAGTCGTACGATACAATACTGATTTCCCATTGGACGTTATATTTAGATGTCTCTGGAACGTTCCATTCCGCAGTATTCCGCAGCACCCATGGGCGGCCCTAAGCCTGCCCTAAACCTACGCACAGACCATCCCTGTAGGTATATAAGCTAGCGCAATAGAACAGACAGTCCCTCAGACTGTCCACTTGTGACATTCCCCACTTGCCTCTTCCCCTGCACTAGCGCCCCTTCAGCTAGAAGACACGATCTTCTACTTAGCGACGCCTCCTCGATTCGAGTTCTGTCAAGTCGAGCCAAGTGTTCCCTCCGTGCTTTCTCCCTCCGAGTTCTCCACCACCCCCAGTCTTCCGCACCCGTTGTGATTCCCTGTCGAGTGACAGTGAGTCATCACACATGGTGTCACAGTGTGATGAAGACAGCAACATGGTGTGTGGTGCTACAACAGCAACACCGCACCATGGCATGGCAAAGACAACAACACTGCGCTGCAGCACAGCAAAGATGGCGACATGGTGCTGTGACCCTTAGTTTACAAATCTATAGTTACTGTACTATCATACACACAAGTTAATATAACATATTCTGGGCATTTTGGGTGCACAGTTTGCAAGGGTGTAGAACCCTTGTGACCCTTGACTGACCCTTACCTGTTTGGATGGGTACCCTTACCCCTCGCCATGGGTAAAGGTGTTGATAAGTGACCCTCAGTAAAAAAGAAAAGTTGGCCAGTAGTCAGAGAGTAGTCAGATGGTAGTCAGAAATTTCACCAAAGTCAAGAGATAGTCATTTTGTAGTCAGCTTGTAGTCAGTTCAAAGTCATATAATTTAGAGAAAAACTTTAATTGAGGTGATGCAAGTGGGATCTACTGTAGATCTGGGGAATATAGGAAATATGGGGAGGGGGGGAGGGGAGGGGAACATAGGGAGAGGGAAAATGGGGATGGTGGTGGGGAATGTGGGAAGGGAGGATATAGGGATGAGGGAGAGGAATATGGGGAGGGGGGATATGGGGAGGGGGGGTATGGGGAGGGGGGATATGGGGAGGGGGGATATGGGGAGGGGGGATATGGGGAGGGGGGATATGGGGAGGGGGGATATGGGGAGGGGGGATATGGGGAGGGGGGATATGGGGAGGGGGGATATGGGGAGGGGGGATATGGGGAGGGGGGATATGGGGAGGGGGGATATGGGGAGGGGGGATATAGGGAGGGGGGATATGGGGAGAGGGGAGGGGAAGGGAATATGGGAAGGGGGGATATAGGGAAGGGGGAAGGGAATATGAGGAGGGGGGGATATGGGGATGGGAAAGGGGAAGGGAGGATGGGAAGGTGGGATACAGGGATGGGGGGGAGGGGAACATGGGGAGAGGGGATATGGGGATGGGGATGAGGGGAGGGGAATATGGGGATGGGGGGAATATAGAGATGGGAGAGGGGAATATGGGAAAGAGGGATATGGGAAGGGGGGGTATAGGGATGGGAGAGGGGGACAGGGGGGATATGGGAAGGGGGAGTAGGATGGGGAGGGGAAAGGGGGAAGGGGGGATATAGGGATGGGGGAGGAGAATATGAGGAAGGGGATATAGGGATGGAGAGGGAAATGTGGGGATGGGGGGAAAGGGGGATATAGGGATGGGGGAGGGGAACATGGGGAGGGGAATATAGGGAGGGGAATATGGGAAGGGGGGATACAGGGGTGGGGTGGAGAATATAGGATGGGGGAGGGGCAGAAAAAGGTAGTGTTGGAGAAGTTCAGTCTTGGACTGATCCAAACCAGGTTTGAACTGAACTCAAACCATTTAAATCAGTTTGGGTTTGGAGAATCCTGGCTTGAACTCAATGAATTGGTTTCTGGTTGGGCCCAAAACCATTCCAAACTGATTAAGAACAAGTGCTTATAATTGTTCAATAAACAGCTACATGTGATTTAAACTAGGTTTGAACTGAACCAAACTGATTATTGAGCAATTTAAAACATGTATCACCTTGCTTGACAAGGTCATATGGCAGGTCAAAATTCAGCCAGATTCGACCACACAGTCAAATAAATGTAAAGTATGACAAATGAAATCACAGCTAACAGAGACTGTACTAACTTACTGACACACTGGCAATATTCACTAGTTATAAATTCATGGTTATGTTCCAAATACATTCCTTTAAAGTGTAACAGACAGCAGTGACTATGTTTGTAAAAAAAAGATGTTTGAGAGAGACTGAACATACTGAACTAACTGACTGTGGTGTCTTTTTGTAAACAAAAATGTGGTTCTGGTCTTCCATCTTCTGTTCACTGTTGGGTTTCATTGCTCTGCTCAGAAACAAAAGAACCTCCCTGGATGGTAGCCAGAATGAAGAAAACAATGTGGATTGATGTAAACACACATGTTGGTACTGTGGTGAAACTGTGATGAAAAAAAAACCCACTAGTAGTTAGCAATCAAAAAAAAAAAGGTCTCACCTGGCAGTACAATGCAAAACAATGTAGATTGACACAATAAGTGGGGACAACACCTGCACGTATATGGAGTGCATGTCCTTGTGCATGTCACAGGTTTGTAAACCTATGGATGTACCCAAGTGGATGTGGCAGGGTCTGGGGTCTGGTATGAGATACCATTCAAACCACACCCATGTGGCTGGTTTGGTGGGGTTTTCAGGAGCTAATGATCAGGACTATACCATGGGTTATCAAAAACAAAGTACAGGAACTTAACAGCCATAATGCACAGCCTCTACCCTTATTGTCACTGCATCCCCATCAGGGCCCATCCTCTGAATCACTGTCACCACTGTCACACTGTTGTGGTGTCATGTAGGCCTCTGCAGAGCATGAGCTGTCCTATATTGGTTTGTGGTGATCACAGATGCATGGGGGTCAAAGGGTTAAGGCTGCACATGAGTGCAGCGAGGTCAGAAATGGAAATGGGGTCAGTCTGTTGTGGGTAGTCAGAAAGAGTTATGCATGGTTCAGCACAACACAAAACTTTGTAGAGATGACTGTGGGGGTCAGAAACATGTCAGGTTCGAGTCACCAAGGTCGCAAGCAAATGCAGTGAGGTCAGGAATGAAAACAAACTTAGATGGTTGCAGGTGGTTGAAAATGGTCACACACACTTCAGTGCAATGTGAAACTCGATAGAGGCAGTCACCAGGGTCGGGAATGTGTCTGGATCGAGTCACTAAGGCTGCATGCAGGTGCAGCACACTGGGGAATAAAATGGATAGGCTCACAAGTCTGAACTCTGAAGCAAGGATGCCAATAATCAATAACTCACCCATAAAAAAAGAATGCACTTCTTGAGGCAGCTGGTGGGGGTCAGTTTTCAACCACTGGATGATCTAGCCCCAGTCCCTGAGGACCTAAACAGTGCAATGGTGATAAACACTTACAGTAGTAGATGAGCCAGAGCTGAACAAATTGAGCATGTCCCTGCACTCTTGCTTATTTTGGATATTGACACCACACTGCAAATTGCTTTCCATCCCTCCAAATCTGAGTGTAATGCCAACAAGAAAACACACAGAGTACCAGACAAATATATAGTCTTACCTACAAACACACAAGCAAGGTCCCAGTTGACAGGGTCAACACCTAGTTTATAAATGGTTTGGAATAGTTTGGAGCAGTTTGGTTCAGTTAAGGTTCAGTTTAAACAGATTCAGATCAAATGAGTTTCCAGTTTGGCCAATGTCCCCAAACTAAACCAAACTAATATAGGGAAGGGAAATACAAGGGACATAGGGAAGGAATGGAAATTAGAGAGGAATAAGGATGGGGAAGATGGGTGGGGTGAATGTGAGAGAGGGGAAATAGGGGAATATTGGGGAATGTGCTGGGGAAGTGAAACATTGTCATGGGCTAGGCAATTCATGAGGTGGAGGCAAATGAATTGCTGTGCATTCTTTTCTTTTACTTCCCATTTAATCTAGATCTATAACTTTCTAAACTGTATACTCTGTGGACTTGAATAGATTCATGCAAAGGGGCCTGGGTGTAACACCAGCAGGGAACCTGGTGCCTAGTGTTGGGGAAGTTTGGTCTCAGACTGACCCAAACTGGGTTTGGAGAATCCTGGCTCAAATTGAATGGTTTGGTTTCTGGTTTGGGGGTCCCAAACCCAGTTCAAACTGAACTGAACCAATTAAGAAAAAATATTGAAAAATATTTATAAGTGCTCAATAAATGGTTTGGTTTGGTTCAAACCAAACTGAGTTTAAACCAAATTTGAACCAAAATCAATGGTTTTTGGTCTTAAACAATTTGAAACAAAGTCTCAGTTGATGAATTTGAACAAAATCAAATGTTTTTTGCCTCAAACCAAGGTCTTAAGTGGTTCCTTAAGTGGTTTAAACTGAGTTTGAACCAAACCAAACCGATTAAGGACCATTTTAAAACACATATTTTTAATCAGTTTGAAATGGTTTGAAACAGTTTGGAGTGGTTTGGTTTGGTTTAGGTTTGGTTTGGGCAAATTCTAATCAGTTTGGTTTCTGGTTTGGCTAAAATGGCCCCAAACCAAACCAAACCAAACTCCCCCAACACTATACTGGGGCACCGGGATGTCCATGAGGAAAGCACTCAATGACCACATTCAAACTAATTTTGGAGTTGGTTTGAATGAAAAGTGGGGCTGTGTTTTCAGGAGTGTGTTCTGATGAAGGACCATTGTTAGAATGACTCATCTCCAGCTGGACTGCTGCGGATCCATTGAGCATTTTGAATGTCTTAGTGTCCACAGTGTCAGTGTTGTCATCATTGCCATCCATTTGATCGGATTCATTATCAATATCACCATCTGTAATGCCACATGGTTAGTAAACCATCCAGGTGAATGCTGTGAAGCCATACCATCATCACTGGCATGTGACCCAGTTGGTGGCAAGCTCTCATATGCTGGTTGGTCCACAACAACTTGAAAAGGTCTGTCAGTAGATCTGCTGTAATGTTCATCCCCAGGTATGTCTGTTGTGTCCCATGACTTGGCATTTTGGTTTAGCAGTGTTGAATTTGAAGGCACTGTGTTTAATGTTGGTTGCGATTGTGATCATGCAGGCACTGACTTGGAGGCATGTGGAAAGCGGCCTTGGGAGTGGCAGTCGGCATGCCACATCCTGTTAATGTGCTTGGAGAGACTGGTGGGTGTGAAGCACCTGTGACAGCTGCAACATTGAACAATGATTGAGGACATGATGAGGGTGAAAATGAATACTGGGGTCAAGTGGGGCTTTCTTAAATCAGTAGCACAATGTGCTTGGAAAGACCAGTAGGTGTAAAATGCCTACCACAGCCACAACATCAAACAATAACAGAGGGTGCATGGCCCACATGGTGGGGGTGAAAATACAGGTCAACTGGCACAAGTGAAGACTGGTGATTGCAAATACCACAGCCATGACATCCAGCAACATAGTGGGTGGGGCTGTCAGTAGCACAATGTGAATATAAAAGCGATGGAATATTGAAGTGAAGTCCTCACCCATTCCACTCATTTCTGTTGTCGACACACACACTTTCCACTCATTTCTATACTTCTTTCTTACCTATTTCAATCTTTTTGTATTTGTTCTTCATATGTCATTGATGGCACCTTGCACACACCAGGCTCAGACAGTTGTGAGGCATCCAGCTGGGGGGAGCTTAGATGGCAGCCAAGTTTCATTGGAAGATGCTACAGGTCTAGATATATCGAATGGAACCATTGACATTGGTTAAGACACTTTTGCTATGGACGATCCCCAAAACCTGCCAGGTAGCCTCAAAACCTTCGCATCCGAGTCAGGCATAACTAATATTATGAAAAGGAACAAGGAAATGCACCTCAATGCCCCATGAAAGCAATCAAAACCAGGCCAAAAGGACATGCACAGTCAGTATGTGGCACGCCACAGTACCTGGTGATCTACCTGATCAATGTTGAAAAGGCCCAGTTAATTCCCATCCTATGCAGCTCACCTTGACTAGGCAAGGGTGAGGCAGAAAGACAGCCATCATATGAGGGATCAAACAAGGGTAAACAACATGTTGGGCAACCTTTGCAATGAAGTGAGATCTGCTTACCAAATTGTGTTTGTGCAGAACAAATCAAACCTTTTTTTCAGCTTTGTTGTTTTATCCTGGTCACGGTGGTGCTTCTTCCCTGCTCAACATCCAAACCAATCTCATTCAACCTCAACCCATTCAAGATTTTGACCAAGACTCTGACAAACTGGAAGCTGAGGTCGAGGAGGACTGGATTGATGAACAGGCCAAAAAAATGACCTCCCTCCCTTGAGGACAGTGAGAGAAGGCAATGGCAATTGAGGGATGTTTGAGACAGTCTGTGATGATGTTTTGATTGGAAATCACAGCCTTCACAGAGACCAACCTGGATGGGGTCAGCTGGCCCTTCCACATCAGTGAGCATGGCTGTTCCAAGGGCCAAACAAGGCCTGCACTGTTGCCATGTCACAGCCAGTTGGGTGTGGTAGTCCAGCACCAATGCTCCTGCCAGCGAGTGACTCCAAGTCCAAGTCCATGCCACCCACTGCTAAAGCCCCAGGTAGAGTCAATTGTCACCATCTGTGTTCTTGGTTGATGGTAGTACAACAGTGAACATTGTGGTGCCATTGGAGGCTCCTTGTCTTTAGGAAGTTCAAGTTGCTCAACCTCAGTTTTCCCCACATGGCCTGCAGAAACAGAAATTCAGTCAATTCCTGGCTCCAACCGTGTGATACTGACCATACAGGGTACTCTGTTGTGGACCATTATCCAAGATGCATTCGAAAACCTCTGAGTGGCAATGTTCTTTCAGAATGCATTCCCAGATGGCACCCTTACCCTTTCTTTTATTTGTGGTGCTCTTATTACTGCTGCCAGGCAGTGTAGTGTGGGCCTGCCTGCCGTGTCAATTTATAATCAGCTGTTGAATGACACAGATTATTTTGCGAAGATCATCCCTCTCGTATGTGTGACCATACATTCCCAAAGATATTACTGATTTTTGTTGAAGCCCGTGCCTGCATTTCGCTTTTCTGAGCTGAGGTCAAAGAGTGCTGCAATGTGATTGCAGCGACAGCAGTCATGGGCCTACCTATGAGAATCCAGATTTCCCGCTATATTCAAGATCAACTTTCAAACTATAACTACATCTTCCTGGGGATTCCAAGGGTGAGCATCACAAGTACAGATGTATCTATCTAACACTTCATTAGGGTCCCAGTCAGGGTATGCTCGTGAAGTGCTCAAAACCATATTGGAACATGCGGATTGTTGATGCCATCCGCAGCTTGTTTCTCAGTGGAGGAAATTTATCATTTGCTACACATTTCAAATATCTATTCCCAAGTTCAGAAACCCATGACCTTGTGATGGTGTATGAGGTATCCATCCCAATGGTGGCCTTGGCGGCGACAGCAGTAGGTCTCTATTTGTGTATGTGTACAAGTATACTAACCGAAGTTGTTAGCTGTATGTGGCCCTTTACAAGTGGCAGATGGGTGAACAACAGATCATGGAGTTCTCAACAAACTTGTATCTGGACATCTATCTGGGTCATGTCAACACACTTGAGCTTATTTGGGAAAAACAGAGTGGCACATTCCACTCCATGATGGCAGACCTTTATTCTCAGGTGAGGTGTGTCCACCATCCTGACAATACTAGTTACATCGTTGACAAGCCATCCCTGGTAGCACTGTCACTGACGCTGGCATATACTTGGGTGCACCAGTAGCAGACCTCAATATTGACAACCTTGAGGAGTGAACACCTCACAATGCTTTCAACAAGCAAACTTAGCCAAGACACCATATCCACTGTAAGTCTTCCCTCTCACTCATCTTATTCCTACTGATTTGTATTTGCAGTCAACAGTGTTATACCCATGCTTCCAGGTTTAATGGCTTTCATTTGGACATGTTTGGTCCAGTGATAGTATTTGGACAATAATCTGTGTTAGCATAGTTGAAAATTACTGAAAATTACCAGTAGTGTAGCAGAAAATTACTCCTAGTCTAGTCATCAATTATGATTTGCTTGGATGAAAATTATTGCTAGATTATCAGAAAATTACTCCCAGCCTAGTTGTCAATTATGATTTGCTTGGATGGAAATTATCACTAGATTATTAGAAAATTACCGATAATTACCGATAAAGTAAGCAGGGGTAAGGCTAATTCTGATAATCTAGGCTATCAATAATTTTTCACTAGCCTAACATTGCTAGCTCTTGCTAACGTGGGAGGTTTTTCCTGATGTATGGCAACTACAGTGGGCAACTACAGCGACAACAACAACATTGCATGACCTATGGTGGCTCACCAACCGACTGCTATGGCCACTGCAGTGATGATGGCTACGACAACTACAGCAGGTGACTACAGGCAACAATGACAACCTTGCATGGCCTATGGTGGCTCACCAACCAACCACTATGGCCACCACAGTCCCAATGACTACGATGATGACTACAGTAATGACTATGGCAACTATGGCAATGACTACGATGACTACAGTGACACTGCATGACCCTTGGTGGGCTCATCAACCACCACTATGACCTACGGCGACAACAGTGACAATGACAATGATGCTGTGTGACCCATGGTAGCCAAGCGCTATGACCATGTCACTGATCACGACAACAACTGCAGCAACAACTGTAAGAGCAGCGATGGCAACAAAGCATGTATTAAGTTATATTAGATAGATAGTCTTGCACCAGTAGTAGTAGTAGCACTAGTAATCCAAATTGAATTACATCATTATGACTGCAGACGCAGTTGGTCCACAACTGGTTGGGACCAGCTCAGGATGAGCCAGTTTAGACCACATGAGCCAGTCTTTCAAGAACCCAGCAACCAGATAGGACTGGTCTTTGTTGGTTCAGTCCAGTTTTGGGCAATGAGGACAAACCAACCCATTGGTTGCAGTCCCAGTCTTTCCAAATTAGGGAAAAAAACTGGACCAGACCAGACTTTCAATCACTAATCTAGTGCACTATGAACTTCCAATGCCAGCATGCTACAGAGTTCCATGGCCAGCATGCTACAAAGCTTTCAAGGGATGTAATTTATCAGCATGGTGACAGCACCCCATCTCAGTGTGCTATGAAGCTCCATGGCTGTAATCTATTGCCCATCTGCTCTCTGAGTCGGCCATGAGGATCGGTAATGTTCCTCATATTTAAAGTGCAAGTCTTCCCCTTTCCTTCACTATCTAGTGTTTTAAAGTCTGGTCTGGTCTGGTCTTTTGGCCACCAATCGGGCAACCAGGACCAGGACCAGTTGCTGTTATTTCCCATTTGGGGGCAACCAGACTGGGACCGCCTAGGACTGGTCCTAGGCGGTCTATGTTACGATCTGACCCGCTGACTTGGTTGTACGATTACGATACGATCCGATGACTCGCGTCTCCTGACTTTTGTCTCGCACTTTACGCCTCGGCGATAGGGTTGGTCGATTTATGCTTCTTTTCGTCCGCTGACCATCCCTGAGATGCGCGTGACCTCGTGGGATTCCCTTGTACCACTTACAGCCCTTCCCTTTGTTTACGCTTCGGGACTCCTGACTCATGATCGCGCCATATGTTTGCGCCTCGCAAACATCTTGTAACAGTATATAAGTCACGCCCTACCTAGCTTGTACGGTAGACTTGACTTCTTGTGTAATACCACATCATCTTTGCCTCACGAACGACTCTCGACTCGCCTTTGCGCTTGAGTCTACGTTTTCCGCTCGCCGTTGCGCTTGAGCCCTGCCTTCCTCCTATTATCCTTGGTTCCAGGGGAACCGAGTGATACTTGTGCATCATCGAACTGAGTCCTAATCGACTCGCGCTCTTCCGATCCCGTTGACTTAACGTGGTACATGTCGTACCTAACGCCCCTGTGGTGGCGTTACATTAAGTCAAGTCTCTCACAGTGGCGAATCTTCATAGTCGCGCCAGATCCCAGTTTCAGGCAGAATACATCGACCGATATAGCGACGACGAGCTTTCCGATAAAGTCAAGGGAACTGTCGTCTGGAAGGAACACGAAGGAGTGGAAGGATATTTCCTCTTCCACCCTAACACTCAAAAATACCGACAGGTCCACTATCTTGAGGACCTACGACAGTGGGCATATATCGACTACTCCGCAAAGAAAGGCCAGTGGTACACCATTAGTATAGTACCCCAGGCACTTGGAGTTGGACCTCTTACGACCCATACTACCCCCGGCATAGCCATCGACGACGACTCTTCATCACCTAGTGTCTCCGTACCTACAACGAACCTACCCAACCCAACGACACACTTCTCAACTTACGCCATGTCCCAAACCCAACAGGCTTCGGCCAGTACGACCCTCACCAGCGGTGGCGCTGGAGGAGGAGCACCCAACCCACCTAGTGGCAGCGCACCAGTACCCCCTAGTGGCGGTAGCGGTAGCGGTGGCGGTGGCGGTGGCGGTGGCGGTGGCAGTGGCGGTGGCGGTGGCGGTGGCGGTGGCGGTGGCAGTGGCGGTGGCGGTGGCGGTGGCGGTGGTGGCAGTGGCGGTGCACTAGGTGGAGCCGCACCAGCAGCGCCAGCCCCCGGAGGGAATGGGACGGCTGGGAGGGAACCCCCCCCCCCGAGTTCACCGGAATTAGAGACGAAAGTAAAGCCTTCCTACGGGCCTTTCGGCTCTACAGGAGATGAATCCCACCGTCGACCAGCTCTCGATCCCCGCTTCGCGAGCCATGACCTTCCTGTTGTACATCTGAGGCCCACTAGTGAACGATTGGGTCGACGAGCAGGCGCAGTGGTTAGAAGACCAAATCGCGGCCGGAGTTAATCGAAACAACGAAGTCTTGTGGGCTACGGTCAGAGACCGATTCGTGCAGGCCTACACCGACACTTCGGAACAAGCCAATGCGCGAAAGGCACTCCAGAATCTCACTATGAAGGGAGGGGATATCGACACGTATGTCGCAACCTTCCAGAACCTTGTCACGAAAGCGGGGTACAACCCCGACGAAGCCACGACGCTGGAGTTGTTCCAGGATGGATTACCAAACCAGTTAGTAGTTAACGCCGTCCGCTTCCAGCACCCTGTCAACTGGGAGCAGTGGAAGGCGGCCGCCAGATTACAACAAGCTGAATACCTTGTTCTCAAGGATCGTCTCGGCAAAGGAAAGCCCCAGCGAAAGAAAGGCGGCCAAAGCCGAGAGCAGTGGGTCCAGGCCCTTAAAGGAACCTGCGACCCCAACGCCATGGATGTTGGACGCGCCAGAGCCTCCGTGGCTCTCACCGACGCCGACAAAACCCGGCTTCAAAAGGAGGGACGATGTTTTAGATGCCAAGCGCAGGGGCACATCTCGCGTAACTGTCCTCAAAAGGGCATGCGAGTGGCTGCCACTACATCTGCCATGGCGCCAACCTCCATGCCCCCGCGATCATCAGCACCGACTCCCTCGAGTTCAAGTTTACCAACTCCCGCCGTCTCTTCTTTCGCCATACAATCTAGTCGCGTACTATCGAACGAAGAGCAGGCAGATCTACAGATCGCAGCGATGAAGGCACAGACCCAAGAAGTACGAGATCTCATGGTGGAAAAGTTATTCGGACGAGAGGATTTTCTCGACGCTTGAACCCGGCGGCCTGGGCTAGAGCATTAAACTTAAACGTGTACACTAGCAGATTCCGATCTATGCGAATCCCAGTTTTGTTCAAATCTGCACACACAACGGCCGAACGACAAGTCCTTATTGACTCCGGAGCCACCGACAATTTTATATGCTCCTCACTTCTAAAACGACTCCAAATCGGGACACGAGAGGTGACTCACCCCATCCACATTTGGAACGTAGATGGCACCCACAATCAAGACGGTGCTATTACGCACTACACGGACCTTACCGTACGAATGGGAAAGAAAGAAAGGACGCTTCGCTTCTTGGTTACAAACCTGGGAAGGGACGAGGTGATCCTGGGATACCCTTGGTTCACGGCCTTCGAGCCTGCAATCAAGTGGGGAGATGCGACGCTGAACGAGGAGTTTCAGCCGGTTGTAGTCTCAAGTCTTCACTTGTCAGATGAAGCCACGCCCATGGAAGCTTCCATCCGGGCGTTGGAGACGTATGAACTTGACGAGGAAGCGTGGGAGCAGCTTATGGATGATGAGCAGGAGCCCCAAATCGCGTTCTTGCGAAAGACCACAACCGCCTCTGAAATAGCACAACAGGAGGTGGCGAAGAAGAAGGAACGCACATTCGAGGAAATGATACCCAAAGAGTACAGACGCCACCGTAAAATCTTTGACGAAGAGGCGTCTCACCGATTCCCTCCTTCTCGCCCGTGGGACCACGCTATAGACCTCCTTCCTAACGCTCCCGCTTCACTGGATTGCAAAGTCTACCCGCTTGCGCAGAACGAACAGGAAGCGCTAACCACCTTCCTCAACGAACAACTCGCAAAAGGGTACATTCGTCCATCGAAGTCACCGTACGCATCCCCTTTCTTCTTTATCAAGAAGAAGGACGGCAAACTACGCCCCGTCCAAGATTACAGACGGTTGAACGAACTTACAGTCCGTAACCACTATCCACTCCCCCTGATCCCAGAACTCGTCGATCGAATACGCAATGCACGTCTGTACACGAAACTCAACGTTAAATGGGGATATAACAACGTACGGGTGAAATTAGGGGACGAGTGGAAGGCCGCTTTCAAAACCAATCAGGGGTTATACGAACCCCTCGTCATGTATTTCGGACTCACCAATTCCCCCTCCACGTTCCAAGCAATGATGGATGACACGTTCCGACCTCTCACCCTTACAAACGAAGTGATCGTCTACATGGACGACATTCTAATCGCCACACCTCTCGATTATCCCCATCACCACGCCATAGTACACGAAGTTCTCCGCTTGTGCGAAGAACACGACCTCTACATCAAACCGGAGAAGTGCGAATTCGAAGTGCTCGAAGTCGAGTACCTTGGGTTGATCATAGGCCATGGGAGTCTGCGGATGGACCCCGTAAAAGTACGGGGAATCCGAGAGTGGCCAGCCCCGAGGAACCTTCGCGAAGTACGTGCATTCCTCGGGTTCTGCAACTTCTACCGGCGATTTATCCGAGGTTTCTCTACACTCACACGACCACTACACGACTTAACCCGTAAAGATATCCCGTGGCACTGGGGACAACGAGAGCAAGACACATTCGACAATGTCAAATGCAGCATCCAGCGTGAACCCACATTGTTATTCCCCGACCTCACAAAGCCATTCGAACTGGAGGTCGACGCATCCAACGTTGCCATTGGAGCCGTGCTTAATCAGCTCGGCCCAGATCAAAAGCTGCACCCCGTCGCGTTCCATTCCGAGTCCTTCAGTCAAGCGGAACGCAACTACGACATCTACGACAGAGAATTGCTGGCAGTAGTCAAAGCCCTACGAACATGGCGCACCTACCTTGTTGGCTCCCCCCATAAAATCATCATCCACACCGACCACGCCAATCTCCAGTATTGGAAAGAACCGAGGAAGATCAGCAGACGAGTCGCACGTGAATTCCTAGAACTCTCGGAATACGATTTCCTCCTGAAACATGTCTCCGGAGTTAGAAACAGCTGCGTGGACACTTTGTCGCGAAGAGCGGATTACGCAGCACACGAGGAGGACAACAATGACATTATTGTCCTCCCGCGGAACGCTTCCTTCGAGCGACGGAAATGTCCATGCACGACATGGACATTTGGACCCAGATATCGCAAAACCTTGATGAGAAGGACGTATTGCGATGGGTCGAGCCCCATAACCTGAAAAAGGTGGGGGGGCTGTGGTGGAAGAATGACGTGTTAGTTGTCGTGGGCGACAACGACCTTAAACGGGGGGTAATTACCTTTTTCCACGACACGCCTGCCATGGGACACCCGGGAATCGCAAACACTTACGAGCTACTACGACGCGACTACTGGTGGCCCAACATGCACAAAGACGTAGAGGATTATGTCAAAGGATGCGCGACATGCCAGGCAAACAAGATTAACCCTCACCGTCAAAAACCACACCTATCCCCCATCACCACAGACCCAAACGCCGAACCATTTGAGATCGTCGCCATGGACTTCATCACTAAACTCCCTCCATCAGACGGATACGACTCCATACTCACCATCACGGACCACGATTGCTCAAAAGCCTCAATCTTCATCCCATGCAACGAGTCGATCACAGCAGAAGGAGTAGCACGCCTCTACCTCCATCACGTATACCCCCACTACGGCATTCCCCGAAAGATTATCACAGACCGAGACCCCCGATTCACATCCGCATTCATGACCAACCTGTGCAAGGTCCTCAGAATTCATCAAAACATATTGTCTGCATACCATCCACAGACCGACGGACAATCCGAACGTACGAACCAGTGGTTAGAACAGTACCTGCGACACTGGAGCAACATACAACAGGATAACTGGGCCAAGGCGTTACCAGTGGCGCAATTCGCCCATAACACCTGGCCTAATGCAACAACAAAAGAAACCCCCTTCTCGCTCATTATGGGATGGGACCCGCGTACCATGTGGACACCAAAACCAATGGCGTCCCCGTCAGTGGAGCAACGCCTAGAAGATATGATCATCAGACGACAACACGCGCAGGACTGCATCAAACACGTGCAGGAACTGATGGCAAAAAGGGGCAAGACGTGCTTCATTCCTTATCGAGAAGGCGCAATGGTCTGGTTAGAAGGGACGGACCTTCGGACCTTCTACCCCACCGCAAAACTCGCCCCAAAACGCCACGGTCCGTTCCGAGTGAAACGGGTCCTCTCCGACGTCTCGTACGAACTAGAGCTTCCGAACACGTGGAAGATACACCCAGTCTTCCACGCGAATCTCCTTATGCCATATAAGGAGACGGAACTGCATGGCGCAAACTTCACGCGCCCACCCCTGGATCTGATTGATGGAGAGGAAGAGTTTGAAGTGGAGCGCATCCTTCAGTCCCGATCACATGGACGAGGGCGTAAACTTCAATTCCTTGTCCAATGGAAGGGCTTCCCAATAAGTGACAGCACGTGGGAGCCTCTTGAGAATGTTTGACACGCCCCAGACCTCATCGCCAACTTCTATCGCCTAAATCCTACCGCTGAAGGGGCTGGACGAAAAGTATAAAGCGCACCACATCGATACCACGACTGCCCCATCCCCCATCCTCTCCCCTATCATGACTACCACCCCAGTTATCTCTACCATCCAGACCCGTCGCCCCGTCGAGATTATTCTCGAAAATCTGACCGTCCCTTCTCAGGATCTTGGTGTCCCCTCCGAACCAGAGGGTCGTACGCCATACTCTGTTATTCCCAACTCGCCCCCCATTCCCGTACTCGCACTTGCCACCTCGGCTCTCGCATCATTAACCGAGGAACCCACATTGTCCACTGAACCGTCTGAACCTCCCCAACCCCTTGTCGTCTCACACTCCGTCGACACACCCGTTACTATCCATGTACCTGCCACACCCACATACCCGCTCGAGACTACTGTTGCCCTGACCCCACCACCACCGTTATCACCCCCCGCCATCCTCGCCGCCCACATCCCAGTCGCGCCCTTCCCCGCTGGGATGGATCACACCTTTACGCCAATCCCTCAGACTCGCGTCGTCGAGCCCAACCCCGCCTTGGCCCTCCTTGACGATGAGGAGGACAAGGAGAACAGTGACCCCGGCATCCCATTCTTCGTTAATGACCCAGCCCTCCCCACGTTTTTCCCGCTTCTAGTTGGCGAGACGGGCACTGTTAAGCAGACGGCGCAGTACATTTACTACCGTCACAACTATCAGGAGGTTGTCAGGACTATGGGGAAGGGCCATCCCTGCTATGCTTCGCAGGTCTTCCTCAGCAAAGTCTACACCAGGCAGCTCGCACAGCATATTACCGATAATCAGCTGAACATGTTCCACCCTCACGACCCCCGCACCATCGTCCTCAACGAAGTACTAGTTGAGCTTCGTAGCCCCCGTCTTCATGCCGACATTTCCCGCCTTTGCGAGTGCCTCACACGCAGAGACGCCATCCGCACCTGTCAGGTGGATATCCGGCGTCTCGAGACGGAACTGACGCGGGATCAGTTCCATCTCGACATGGACTTCTCGTCGGTCTGGAAGCGTCTTCAGTATGCTCGGGCCATCCCCCTCATCGCCGACAAGTACGCAGAGCTCCATGCGAAGCCTGTGCACCCCCGAGGCTCGCCCGAGCCTGTTCCTCTTTCCCTTTGGGACGCTGGGCCTAGCGAGATGCCCCACCTCCATGGAGAGGGTGGCGGGCGCAAGCGCAAGTGCTTCCAGTGTAAGTTGACGGAACACCTCGTGGCACAATGCCCAGAGCGGCGAGCTCGGGAGCCGTGCCAGTGGTGCGGGAGTCGAGCCCACAGACTCGACGTCTGCCTGATCTGTCACCTCTCCCCCATGACTCCAGCGCACGTGGATCCAGACTCTCGTCCACGGTGGCGCGGGAAGTGTCTGAGGTACGATGCCACGCACGAGGAGATCAAGTGTCCCATGTACGAGATGTGTTGGGACTGTGGGGAGAGAGGGCGTTTTATGTTCTTGTGTCAACACACTTGCCCCCGCACCCCCTCTCCTATCCCTGCTAACATCCCTGCCGAAGAGGACTATGCTTACACGAGTGACTAGTTGAAGTCGAGGCGACTTCAATTCTGATGGGGGGGTAATGTTATGATCTGACCCGCTGACTTGGTTGTACGATTACGATACGATCCGATGACTCGCGTCTCCTGACTTTTGTCTCGCACTTTATGCCTTGGCGATAGGGTTGGTCGATTTACGCTTCTTTTCGTCCGCTGACCATCCCTGAGATGCGCGTGACCTCGCGGGATTCCCTTGTACCACTTACGGCCCTTCCCTTTGTTTACGCTTTGGGACTCCTGACTCATGATCGCGCCATATGTTTGCGCCTCGCAAACATCTTGTAACAGTATATAAGTCGCGCCCTACCTAGCTTGTACGGTAGACTTGACTTCTTGTGTAATACCACATCGTCTTTGCCTCACGAACGACTCTCGACTCGCCTTTGCGCTTGAGTCTACGTTTTCGCTCGCCGTTGCACTTGAGCCCTGCCTTCCTCCTATTATCCTTGGTTCCAGGGGAACCGAGTGATACTTGTGCATCATCGAACTGAGTCCTAATCGACTCGCGCTCTTCCGATCCCGTTGACTTAACGTGGTACACGTCGTACCTAACGCCCCTGTGGTGGCGTTACAGTCTATATTTCTCTGAAATTCATTGCAACCGGTTGCCAACTGGTTGCAACTAGTATTTTGCTGCACTCACTATTGTTCACATAGCAGTGTATTTCTAATTAGCTACAAGTAGTTACATTATATACTAAAATCGCATCCTACTGTCTGTAAGGGGCCTGACATCACTGCTGCTGTCACACTCGTCATTGTTGTCAACTCATCGCTGTTGTGTCTGCATTATTGTTGTGCTTGTTGCCTTTGTCATCATTGTCGTCGTACCTGTCACCACTGGCCTGCTGTTGTTGCCAGTTTGCTCATTGCTGTTGAGCTTGTCACTGTTGCTGTTGTTGTGCTTGTCACTGCTGTTGCCGTTGTGCTCATTGCTGTCACCATCATTGTACTTGTTGGCTTATCGCAATGGTGGTCTTCAATAGTGCATAGCATGGGTTTGTAAACCCGTGCAGGTAAGCGGTACCCGTCCTGCCGGGTACGGGTACGGGTTGGTCTTGCGATACCTGTGACATACCCGCACCCACAGCATGGGTTTGGCGGGTTTTTGCTAAGAACTACTAGAATTAAAGTTACTACTAATAGTACATTATATTTTACTTCTATGCTATGAGAGATCTATGATTACAACTACAGTAGCCCGAGCCCCAACTCTACTGGTGTCTAAGACATGCGTAGGGTTGGGGGTGTGTGATGCGTCGCAGCGTGTCGCGCAGGCTTCCGCGGAACATGTGCTGCCATCTATAGGTCTGTGGCGATAGTAGACGTGTCGGCGTCGAAGGAATAAGGCCGCGGGCAAGTGCGGCATGGTCGGGAATGGAACAAAGGTCAGTAGGTTGCGTGTGGTCGGAAATGGTTGTGCGAGCCTCGGCACAGCGCGAAACTTCACATAGGTGGCCACACATCTGTAAAAGTGGAGGGTGTCAAAAGCTGTCGAGGACCGGTCCAGACTGGTCCCTGACAGCTTTGACAGGTACCAGTTTTGCAGATGCAATGGTCAGGGACGCGTCAAGTTTGAGTGGCTAAGGCCGCACGCAAGTGCAGCACACTGGGGAATGGAAGGGGTGAGCTTCACTGAACTCAAAGTCCGAAATCTGAGGATAAGGCAATAACTCACCAATGTCGAGTGCAGCTAGAAGGGGTGATAGTTTTGAGCCACTGGATGATGATCCAGCCCCAGTACTTGAGGACCCTGCAGAGGGTGATGGCAATGAAGACCCAGACAAGCCAGGTAAAGGTACGTACCACCTACTACAGAACAAGTTGAGCACATGCCTGCACTTGCCTATCTCAGACATCAATACCCCATGCAGTCTTCATTCAATGTTCGTCACTCAAATCATGCCCTATCTCAAACCTCAATGTCACACTGCAACCTCAAGTTGCATCCCTAGAATCTTGCCCTTCTCCCCTCTTCTCTGTAACCTGGGCCTGTTCAGGTTTATCGTAGTAGGCTTCTCCCTTCATATTTCGGACTTTTTGGCAAGTGTAGCTCATTCTTCACATTCCCCAGCATGTTGCACTTGCATGCGGCCTTAAAAAATTAAACACAACATGTTCCCGATTAAGGCGGCCACACATACGAAGTTTCATGTTGTGCACAAGCATGCACAACTCTTTTCAATCACCTGTGATCAACCAATCCCGTTTCTTCTCCCTACCCCACTGCACTTACATGCGGCTTTAGCCATTGAGTAGTAACGTGTATACGATCACCATTGACGCACCTACGAAGTTTCATATTGCGCGCAAGCATGTGCAACTGTTTCCGTCCACCTGCGCTCAACAACCCCGTTTCTGCTCTCTACCCCGATGCACCTGCACGCGGCTTTAGCCATTCAGTAGCAACGTGTATACGATCACCATTGACACACCTACGACAGCTCGCGCCCCGCGGAGGTGTGCTCGACACCTTGTGATACTCCACACCCCCCAGTCACAGCCAAACCCTGTGCAAAGCTGCCTGACATTGATGGGTCTGAGACTGAGCTAGATAATAGTGATGGTACAATGTATTCAAGTAGTAGTACAAATGAATTGTAGGCTCACCAATGTAATACCTTGTGCAAAAATGTTGAGAGCCACTTGAACGACACAGGTCACGTGCTGACCTGCAGGGCCAACCTGCACAGGTCTTCCGTACCTGCGCGACCTGCCGGGACCCATACCCGTGGCTGTGGGATCCCATACCCATGAGCCTGGGTATGGTTTTTGGTGGGTGTGGGTGTGGGTAGATGTCTAGTCACCCATGGGTTACCCACGCTATGCACTACTTGGGCTCCATTGTTGCAGTAAATGCTGTTGTTGTCTTGGTTAGTAGCATTGTCGTCAGCATAACCGTGGCCCTGGCAGTGGACACAACTCAGCTGTCAGCATGCTAAGGTGCATGAAGTCAGTAACATAGGGAACAAGAAGGGTGGATGCAGGGCAGGTAGAGACAATTGGGATGCGGAACAAAAAGGCAGCGAGACAAGACAAGGGGTCCGAATACGAGACAACGAGACATAGTGAATAGAAGCTGGCATCGACCAATGACACTGCACGTACTATACTGCACGTACTATACAACAAAAGATTAGTTAGGTACAGGTACAGAGAAAAGAATGAAACCATGCCTTGCCCAAGACAAAGAATAGTGTACCAAAGGTGTTCAACGGGTGAAGAGATGATGAAATGAGTTGGTGATAACAGAAGGAGATGGTGAGCGACGAACAAGATGGCACGAGATGTGGAGATGCACAGCCTGTCTATGAGCGACCTGCAAGCCATGCAAAAGTATTGGTATTGGCAGTCCATGGTGACGAGAGGTGAGTGTGAGCAAAAGCAAAGGAATTAACAGAGCAAGGGGTGTATGTGTATGTGAGGTGGATGGAGAAGGGGAAGATGCATAATACTATGCCTAGCATGCTGTCTGGCCCAGGCCTGACACTCACTATAGCCACGCAACACGCTGCTAGCATTCCTACAAGTCTCACATCCAGTGTTCTGGGTACCTAGGCCATGCTATATTCATACATCCTTCTTCCTAAATATAGATATCCTGTATTTATGACATCAAAAATAGAGAGTCTACTAAGCAGAAGCATGAGCAGAAGTTTAGATCCCTACAGCTTATTGTAGGACCAACTTTTGCACCCCCAAGCGTGCCGCACCTCCATGCTGCTTTAGCTACCCATGAGAGACAGATCTACAAACTAAACAAACACCTGTGCAAAGTTTCATGTTGTGCGAAGGCCTGCGCGATAGGTTGTAACAGCAAGTGTAACAGTCAACAGATTATTCTAGTCCATTTACAGTAGATGGTAAGCTACTAATGACAACTGAATTACAGTATCTGAAGTTTACAAACCCCCTGGGTATGTAGACCAGTGACCGTCTGTATATGTACAATATACTGATATACTGATTATCATATGAGATGAGCCTACAAGCCTACGCCTACATGTAGCCCTTGTCACAGGTTCATGGGAAGTTGCAGCCACTGTGTTTGACACCCAAATGTTCAACGCTCATCGACTGTGTTGCTTGGGCTTAGGGAATAGCTAAGTATCTTTCATTATCCTTGTCCTTCATATCAACTTG
This sequence comes from Lactarius hatsudake, assembly GCA_024734325.1. Classification (NCBI taxonomy): domain Eukaryota; kingdom Fungi; phylum Basidiomycota; class Agaricomycetes; order Russulales; family Russulaceae; genus Lactarius; species Lactarius hatsudake. The sequence continues at coordinate 1,035,473 of JANSJP010000007.1, forward strand.
CAACTAAATACTGTTTTCTGTTTTAGGTTTTAAATATGCACCACCACAATTCGTCCATGATGCCAGCAACGTGTCGTGATACTGCGACACCACAGCATCAACGCAGTGCTGTGACACCATGACACCGACGTGGCGCTGCTGACACCACGTGTTACGATTCTCTTACTTTCTCTTCTCATATGCCCCACTATGCATTCTTTCATGAGTTCACTGTACGATTACGATATGATCTGGCGTTACGCGCTTCTCAGCTTCTATCTCGCACCTCGCGCCTCGGCGATAGGATGGCCAGTTTTACACTTCTCTTCATCTGCTGACCATTTCTGAGGCACACAGTCATCCTGCAGGATTCTCTTGTACTCTATCTGATATTTCCCCTTGTTCGCACTTTGGGACTACTGACTCACAATCGCGCCATGTGTTTGTATACTGCAAACACCCTGTACTAGTATATAAGTCACACCCTATCTAGCCTGTACAGGTAGACTTGACTTCTTGTGTAATACCACATCAGTCTCTGCCTCACGAACGACCTTTGACTCGCCTTTGCACTTGAGTCAACACTTTCGCTCACCTTTACTGCTTGAGCCTTGCCTCTCTACTATTATCCTCAGTTCCAGGGAAACCGAGTGATACTTGTGCATCACTGAACCGAGTCTTAACCGACTCATGCCTTTCTGATCCCGTTGACTTAGCGTGGTACACGTCGTACCTAATGCCCCTGTGGTGGCGTTACATTAAGTCAAGTCTCTCACAGTGGCGACTATTCACAGCCGCAGCTGATCCCAGTTCCAAGTGGAATACATTGACTGATACAGCGACGATGAGCTCTCCAATAAAGTTAAAGGAGCAGTTGTCTGGAAAGAACACGAAGGAGTGGAAGGCTATTTCCTCTTCCACCCAAACACCCAAAAATACCGACAAGTCCACTATCTTGAGGACTTACGACAGTGGGCATACATCGACTACTTGGCAAAGAAAGGCCAGTGGTACACTATCAGCATTGTGCCCCAAGCTCTCGACATTGGACCCTTGAAAACCTACACCACCTCGGGCATCGACATCAACGATCCAGACTCCCCAAGTGTCCCTGTCCCAACAACAAACTTACCCCTCATCAATCCAACGACACACTTTCAGACCCACACCATGTCCCAGACTCAACAAGCTTCAGCTAGTACGACCCTCACCAGCGATGGCACTGGAGGAGGAGGACCCTCCAGAGCACCAGGCTCAGGAGGAGGAGCACCGAATCCACCTAGTGGCGGCGCACTGGTACCACCACCCAGCGGCAGTGGCAGTGGCGGTGGCGGTGGCGGTGGCAGTGGCGGTGGCGGTGGCGGTGGCGGTGGCACCACACCAGTAGGAGCTGCACCTGCACCCGGAGGAAATGGATGACTTGGGGGAAACCCTCCCCCCGAGTTTACAGGAGTAAGAGACGAGAGCAAAGCCTTCCTGCTCACATTCCAGTTATACAAGGGGATGAACCCCACCGTCAAACAGGTCACCGTCCCTTCCTCCTGAGCCATGACATTTCTGTCATACATCCAAGGTAGTGTTGCTGCAGCTTGGAGCTGGCATTTTCTATCTTTTGGAATAAATTTTGGAAACATATGAAAATATTTGAGGTGCTGGCTTTTCCAAAAAGCCAAGGGGTCCTCTGCCAACTCTAAGCAATCAGATTAGCCATTTTCAATTTATTTGACATTAGCTGAAGGGTATTAGCTGACACCTGTCAGCTAACATCAAATGACGCAAGAATGGCTGATCGGATCGCTTAGAGTTGGCAGAGGACCCCCTGGCTTTTGAGATGGTCGACCTCCCCAAATATTTTCATATTTTTCCAAATTTTATTTCACAAGATAGAAAAACACTGGCTCCAAGCTGCAGCAACACTAATCTGAGGCCCATTAGTAAACGACTGGGTAGCAGAACAGGCACAGTGGTTAGACGACCAGATTGTGGCTGGAGTTAACCACAATAACGAGGTCCTATGGACCACAATCAGGGATTGGTTCGTACAAGCCTACACCAATACCTCAGAACAAACCAACGTGCACAAAGCCCTTCAAACCCTTACCATGAAGGGAGGGGATATCGAACACCTATGTCGCAACCTTCCAGAACCTCGTCACGAAAGCAGGATACAACCCCAACGAAGCCACAACATTAGAATTGTTTCAAGATGGGTTACCTAATCAGTTAGTGGTTAATGCTGTCCGCTTCCAGCACCCCGTCAACTGGGAGCAGTGGAAGGTGGCCACCCAACTACAGCAGGTTGAATACCTTATTCTTAAGGACCACCTTGGCAAAGGCAAGCCACAATGAAAGAAGGGCGGACAAAGTCGGGACCAGTGGGTCCAAGCCCTCAAAGGAACCCATGACCCCAACGCCATGGATGTTGGACGTGCCTGAGCCTCTGTGGCTCTCACCAACACCAACAAGGCCCAGCTTCAAAAGGAGGGACAATGTTTTAGATGCCGTGCGCAGGGGCACATCTCACGTAACTGTCCTCAAAAGGGCATGCGAGTGGCTGCCACTACATCTGCCATGGCGCCAACCCCCTTGCCCTCAAGATCATCAGCCATGACTTCCTCGAGTTCAAGTTTACCAACTCCCACCGTCTCTTCTTTTCGCCATACAATCTAGTCACGTACTATCGAACGAGGAGCAGGCAGATCTACAGATCGCAGCGATGAAGGCACAGACCCAAGAAGTACGAGACCTCATGGTGGAAAAACTATTTGGTTGAGAGGATTTTCTCGACACTTGAACCCGGTGGCCTGGGCTAGAGCATTAAATTTGAACGTGTACACTAGCAGATATCGATCCATGTGAATTCCAGTCCTTTTCAAATCTGCACATGCAACAGCTGAACGACAAGTCCTAATTGACTCTGGAGCTACCGACAATTTCATATCCTCCTCACTTCTGAAATGACTCCAAATCAGGAACAAGGGACGTCACCCACCCTATCTGCATTTGGAATGTAGACGGCACCCATAACCAAGATGGCATGATTACGCAATACACGGACCTCACTGTGTGAACAGGAAAGGAGGAAAGGACACTTCGCTTCCTAGTTATGAACTTAGGAAGGGACGAAGTAATCTTGGGGTACCCTTGGTTTATGGCCTTCAAGCCAGCAATCAAGTGGGGAGACACAACGTTGAACGAAGAGTTTCAACCGGTTGTGGTCTCGAGTCTTCACTTCTTGGACAAAGCCATGCCCATGGAAGCTTCCATTCGAGCGTTGAAGACTGTACGAACTCAACGAGGAAGCGTGGGAGCAGCTCATGGATGATGAGCAAGAGCCCCAGATTGCATTTTTGCGCAAAACCACGACCTGCCTCCGAATTAGCACAGCAGGAAGCGGCGAAGAAGAAGGAGCGCACATTCGAGGAAATGATCCCAGAGGAATACAGACGCCATCGTAAAATCTTTGATGAAAAAGTGTCTCACCAATTCCCCCCTTCTTCTTCATAAAGAAGAAGGATGGGAAACTTTGCCCAGTCCAAGACTACCAACGATTGAATGAACTCACTGTCCGCAATCACTATCCACTTCCTCTAATCCCCGAACTCGTCAATCGAATACTGCGACAGCACGTCTGTATATGAAGCTCGATATCAAATGGGGATACAACAACATGCGAGTCAAACAGGAGGATGAATGGAAGGTGGCATTCAAAACCAATCAGGGGCTGTACAAGCCCCTCATCATGTACTTCGGACTCACCAACTCTCCTTCTATGTTTCAAGCCATGATGGATGCAATCTTTCAACCCCTCGTCCTCACTAACGAGGTGATCATCTACATGGACAACATCCTGATCGCCACACCCCTTGACTATCCCCATCATTGCGCTGTCATACATGAAGTTCTTCGCTTATGCAAAGAACACTGACCTCTACATCAAACCAGAGAAGTGCGAATTCGAAGTACTCGAAGTCGAACACCTTGGGTTGATAATCGGCCACGGGAACCTACAGTATGGACCCCGTTAAAGTACTGGGGCATCCGGGAGTGGCCAGCCCCTGAGAAGTCTTCACAAAGTACGCGCTTTCCTTGGCTTCTGTAACTTTTACCGGCAATTCATTCGCAGTTTCTCCGCACTCACACGTCCCTTACACAATCTCACCCGCAAAGATACGCCGTGGCACTGGGGGCAAAGGGAACAAGATGCCTTCAACAACGTCAAATGCTGTATCGAACGAGAACCCACATTGTTATTCCCCTGACCTCACAAAGCCGTTTGAGCTGGAGGTTGACGCATCTAACGTCGCCATTGGAGCCATGCTTAATCAACTCGGCCCAGATCAGAAGCTACACCCCGTCGTGTTCCACTCCTGAATCTTTCAGTCAAGTGGAACACAACTATGACATTTATGACTGGGAATTGTTGGCTGTCGTCAAAGCCCTACGTGCATGGCGCACATACCTAGTCGGCTCCCCCCATAAAATCATCATTCACACCAATCACACCAATCTCCAGTATTGGAAGGAACCTAGAAAAATCAGCCGACGAGTAGCATGCGAATTCCTGGAACTCTCAGAGTACGACTTCCTCCTAAAGCACATCTCCGGAGCCAGGAATAGTCGCACTGGACACCTTATCATGAAGAGCAGACTACGCAGCCCACGAAGAGGACAACAATGACATTATTGTCCTCCCTGCAGGAACACTTCCTTTGAGCAACAGAAATGTCTATGCACGATATGGACATTTGGACCCAGATATCACAAAACCTCAACGAGAAGGAGGTACTGTGATGGGTTGAACCCCATAACCTGAAAAAGGTGGGGGGGCTGTGGTGGAAGAATGACATGTTAGTTGTTGTGGGCGACAATGACCTTAAATGGGGGGTAATCACCTTTTTCCATGATACACCTGCTATGGGACACCCTGGAATCACGAACACCTACGAGCTACTAAGATGCGACTACTGGTGGCCCAATGTCATGATCACATGACATGATGCCACATAAGTGTTCCCGATTCGGACTGATGACTCATGTTCCAGCTGTGTTATATCTAGAGATCAGCTTATCTGATCTTTTACTGTACTGTTCCATGTTTCACCTTGCCTTGCTTCTGTGTTCTGGCCCGGATCTAACACGAAGACAATGTGCTGGCACTTACTGCCAGCAAGACTGATGCGCTGGCAGGAGCCAGTCAAAACTGTATATAAGCAGCTTGTAGTTGACTCTGTAGTCTCCATCTTGGTCTTCCAATAATATAGCCCATTTCTCGTCTCCTTCAAGTCCGACGCTTTTCGCTTAGCTAAGCGAACCCGGCCCGGTAGCCCAACCTTGCAACACGCAAGGAAGAGTCCCTTGGACTGTAAACTGTCGCAGAGTCGCATCGACTTTAAATGTAGCCACACAGAACAATCTGGGTGATCATAACACCCAACATGCGCAAAGACATAGAAGACTATGTCAAAGGTTGCTGCAACATGCCAAGCAAATAAAATCAACCCTCACCGTCAAAAGCCACACCTCTTCCCTATCACGACAGACCCAAATGCTGAACCCTTTCGAAGTTGTTTCCATGGACTTTTATCACCAAACTCCCCCCGTCAAACGGATATGACTCCATACTTACAATCATAGATCACGACTGCTCGAAAGCCGCGATCTTTATCCCCTGTAACGAGTCAATCACAGCAGAAGGAGTAGCATGACTGTATCTCCATCACGTATACCCACACTATGGTATCCCCCAAAAAATCATCACGGACCGAGACCCCCGATTTACCTCAGCCTTCATGACCAACCTCTGCAAGGTCCTAGGCATCCGTCAAAACATATCCTCTGCATACCACCCCCAAACCGATGGGCAGTCGGAATGCACCAACCAATGGTTAGAGCAGTACCTCCAGCACTGGAGTAATGTGCAGCAGGATAACTGGGCCGAGGCCTTACCAGTCGCCCAGTTCGCGCACAACGCCTGGCCGAATGCGACAACAAAAGAGTCCCCATTTTCGCTCATCATGGGATGGGAACCGCGCACCACGTGGACACCAAAACCCACATCAGCCCCATCCATCGATCAACGCATGGAAGAAATGGTCATCAGACGACAGCACGTGTAAGATTGCATCAAACACGCGCAAGAATTGATGGGCAAATGGGGTAAAATGTGATTCATCCCCTATCGAGAAGGTGCAATGGTTTGGCTGGAAGGGACAAACCTCCGAACCTTCTATCCCACCGCAAAACTCGCCCCAAAACGCCACGGCCCGTTCCGAGTTAAGCGAGTTCTATCAGATGTTTCGTACGAACTAGAACTCCTGAACACATGGAAGATACACCCAGTATTCCACATGAACCTTCTCATGCCTTATAAGGAGACAGAACTACACGGCGTAAACTTCACGAGCCCTCCCCCTGATTTGATTGATGGCGAAGAAGAATTTGAAGTGGAGCGCATCCTACAATCTCGGTCCCACAGCCAAGGGCGCAAACTTCAATTCCTCGTCCAGTGGAAGGGATTCCCAATAAGCGACAGCACATGGGAAACTCTCGAAAACATCCGACATGCACCTGATCTCATCGCCGACTTCTACCACCTAAACCCTACCGCCGAAGGGGCTGGACGAAAGATATAAAATAATTCCCATCTGCACCTCACTCACCCCATTTCCCTTCTCTCGCTCCACCATGTCAACTACTCCAGTCATCTCCACTGTTCAGACCTGTCGTCCCATCGAGATCATTCTTGAGAATCTGACTGTACCCTCGCAGGATCTTGGTGTCCCCTCTGAACCAGAGGGTCGCACACCGTACTCGGTGATCCCAGGACTCACCCCCTCTCCCTGTCCTTGCTCTCGCTACAACCGCCCTCACCACACTGGTCAAAACCCTTGAATCTCCCCAATCCCCATGACCATCGCAGCCACCACCTATCATCGCACCTTACTCCATCAACATGCCTGTCACTATCCATGTACCCGCCACACCCACCTATCCACCCAAAACTGCTGTTGCCCTGACCCCACCACCACCACTATCACCCCCCGCTGTCCTCGCTGCCCACATCCCAATCCCACCATTCCCTGCTGGAATGGATCACACCTTCACACCTATCCCTCAGAACACTATCACTATCTCATCTCTGCTCATGGTTCGACACTCTACCAACAACCCCACCCCAACTGAGCCATCATTGGTAGCCATGTCTGAGGCCACAGGTAACCTGAAGCATCAGACAACAAGGCAACTGGTGAATCCATAAATTTACATGTCATGAGACTTGCCTTTTGACAATGAAACAGGCTACTAATGCCCAGCTCAAGTTGATTACTAGTGGCAACAAGTTTACTTTGCAGGATGTACAAGGCATCGAAGATGAGGATGACATATGCAACAGCAACCTCCCTGCCAGTGATCCTTCAGACCAATCACTGGTGCTAGCTCCCCACAAACTTCCAGTCACCACTAAGGCCACCATCAATATTATCCACTTCTTCACTGAAATCAACTTCCCCAGCGCAACTAAGGACAATGAGAAGATGCAGAAAGTCTGCAAGCTATGCATGTGAGTACCAGCTTTTGATTGCAAACTGCCCTCTAACAAACCAGCAGCAAGATTCACAGCACCAACAAGAGCAAGGTCCCCAGAAGTGTGGCAAACTACTTTTATTCGAAGAACATGTTGATAAGTGACCTGTGCACACTTAGCGGTTCAATGGACACGCAGATAACGGACTGCTTTAGATAAGATATATTGGACTTATGTAGATTAGATTATTATGATCTCCCCAATCTTGGACTTTCTTATCTATGACATCACTGTACAATGACATCATGGACTCCTCTGGACTCCTATTGTATTTTGTCCTTGTACTCATTTCTTTTGTTCTATCTTTATTGTGATGTCACTATGATATCAGAGTCTAGGCTTCCCTTGTTCTTTACGCTTTTGTTCTCCCTCTGCACACTCCCACAGAACAACGCTCCTTGTATTGTGTGACTCTGTGTTACTTCTGTTGTACTAGTGTCACTCCTCTGTATAGTATAAGTAGAGTACCCTGTATGCTCTGGCACCACACCAGTTCCTCATCTGTTGTGTGCCAGGTATGTCTTCTCTCTTGTATACATACCAGTTCCTCATCTGTTGTGTGCCAGACCTCACATCTGTTTCACTTGCTTGACTATCTCTGTTGCTGCTTCAAGTACCACCCACATATCTCACCACAGTCTACTTTGTCACTGTGAGTATGTCCTACATGTGTACTGTTCTTCAGAACACTGGGAACTCAAACCTCCACTGCCATCTCTTGAAGCAACACATGAAGGTGTACAACAATGCAATCTTGAAGTACAGTTGGAACTACAAGCTATTGATGCAATCAGAGGACCTGTCCACACATCAGAACACCTGTAATCTATACAACAAGGACATTCCATCATTCTCTCTGGGGTTGTTCTTAGACCACCTTGTTTGCTTCATCATCACTGATGATCAGGTAGGTTTCATTCATCTCATATTCTTCCACTCTCATCAATGTCTTTAGTCAATCCATGTCATCAAATGTCCCGAGTTTCAACAGTTGTGTATGGTCCTCCATAAGACCCTTGTCAATGCCACATCCCTGGCTGCAATAAGATGAGGGAAGTGGTAATCACTTGTTGGCAGACATCTTTCGAGAAGCTCAAACATGAACTTTCTGTATTCTGATTACCTTTGTTTTAAATAATGTTAACTGACTTTGGACAATAGAACACTTGTGGTCAAATCAGTTTCACTGCAGACACTTGGTCAAATGTGAACTTGGTGTCATACTTAGCACTGACTGCACATTGGATCTCGCTTGATGCATTACACCTCACTCTCAGAGCTGCACTTATAGGTTTTCATCGTCTCAAGAAGAAACACATGGGCCATAACATCACAAGGACTATTCTTCACCTCATTGATTGAGCTGGTGTTATGCTCAACATGAGTTTTTTTTTACAGTTATTCAGGTGTCTAATTCCTTGTTAGATTGGCCACATAACACTTGACAATGCCGAGAATAACACAGTGGTCATGTGAGAGCTGGAAGCTCTGCTTGCCCTCTATGAGACAAATGTCAAAATTGATTTTGATCACTTGAACCACTGCATCCAATGTTATGCTCACATCATTAACATTTGTTCTTCTCATGTTGTTGCCTCTGTTACCTCCACTTCTAAATCATACCTTGCCAACCTTGGAGTCAATCCTGATACTCACTGCCCAGTCTGTGATGGTGAATTGGACAATGAATTGGATGATGGCGACACCAATCTCCAATGTGAGATCGACAAGCTGGATCTCTCTGATGACTATGATGACAGTTGTGACTCCAAGTTGACATCCTGGATTGCAGGCATCAAGCACAACCCTGTCAGGCATGCTCAGAGGGTCATTCACCTTTTACGTTCTTTGGACTCTCACCAGACAAACTTTCTTGCAGTCATCATTAATGGGAATGAGCATGGATGGTTCACTAGGAAGATTAATGGCAAGCATACTCCAGTTCAAGTTCCAGAGCTACAGTTTCTCAGGGATGTGAAGACAAGGTGGGATTCCATATATATGATGGTGGAACATCTAAGATTTCTTTGACTGGTTCATTCATCTCACCCTCTGCTGGATACTAATTGACAGTTTATATTCAACTACAGGCTATCAAATGGTACTTCAACATGAAGATACCCAAGTCCCCTTACAAGTTGTCAGAATCTGATTGGGACATCCTGGAGGGTTTGGAACAGGTCTTGGAGGCGAGTGGCTGCTTGCTCATTTACTGCTTGCTCATTTACCACTTGCACTAATTGCTGTGACAACAGGTACCTCACTCTTTCCAGCAGTCCATGTCATCCAAATTGACACTGGTCTTATTGCATGCCATCATCAACTTCGAAATGATGGTGACTGAGTGGGAAAAAATGGGGAAAGAACATGCTATTCTCAGGCCCTGGATGCAAATTGGCTTGCATTGGGCAACCAAATATTATATTCAAATGGACAATACAGAGGCCTATGTCATCACCATGTGTAATTTCATTCATATCATTGTGCTGCTGCCAATTTTAATTTTTTTTTAGTCCTCAACCCTTCTATTTGCTTCTTGTGGATCGAGACTCAGTGGGAGACCAAATATATCCAGAGTTCGAGGGATATAATCCAGAAGCGTGTAAGTTTTGAACAATCTTTTCTACATCTGTATCTTAGCTGGCTCTTGTGCAGATGGCCCATTACCATAGCCACAAATCATCAACAGCTGCGACTGAGCCTAGTCCCCCCCTGTACAACAACCTGCTCCAGCCATTCAAGGTAAACCACCTCCAATGCAATTCAAAGTTGGGAGTCCTGTGCTTGGAAAGAAGCCATCTCATAGGTTGACCATGGAAGCTGAGTACCAGAAGTACGTGTTGGGCAAGATGTCTTCTGAGGATACTGACGATCCTGTGCTTCTGGGAGGTAGGTTCTTCTGACCCAACAAGGCTTGGGGCTCTGACTCACTCTGTGAATAGGCTAACAAGACCAAGTTCCCCACATTATACAATATGGCTATGGACTTCCTCTCTATCCAGGCAACGTCCGTACCATGCAAGTATGTGATCTCATTGGCAAAGGAGATGGACACCACAAAACAAAACTGGATCAACTCAGTACTCATGGGAGCCCTTCAAATGCCTCAAATTCAGTCTCAAGAAGGAACAACTTGATTTCACATTTCCCCCTTTACAGCAGTTTCCATATTGATAGGCCAAAATCCAGAAAAGCCAGTAGCAGGCTGAGTCTCAGGATCTCCCGTCAGTGTATTTGCCAAGACTTATCATATTTTTTTGGTGAAATAGAAATAAAAGAAAAAGAAAAAGAAAGGGAAAGTCAACATTATTATGAGAATTTATGATGAGACTAAGGGGAAGATAGATGCATGCCACACTCCTCATCCTCTTGTTCTGTGGAATTAACATCAAACATTGGCATCAAGGGACAGTAGTCTATTATGTGCATGGGATGTGTGGTGTGTGAAGCAATGTAAGTGGTTGGGCAGGCTTCCATGGATCATGAGACGTTGAATATGGGTCCTGTGACAATGATGGACGTGTTGTTGTTGAAGGGATAATGCTGCGTGCAAGTGCAGCAAGGTCGGGAACAGAACCAGTGGACATGGTGCCCTGCTGGATTAGGTGGTTACAGGCAGTCAGAAACTGTCATGCACACTTCTGCACAACATGAAACTTCACCAAGGTGGCTGCAGGGATCAGGAATGCATTGCGCTTGAGTTGCTAAGGCCACACATAAATGCAACACACTGGGGAGCACAAGGAATGAGCTACAGCCTACAAGCCAATGTGAGACAAGTGAGGCACAAACAGAGCAGCAGATGAGATGGCACGTGCGCTGCCACCCAGGCCCATCTGCATGTTCAAAGCAAAGAACCAAAACTCTTTTATTTCACTCACCCACTACACCCTTCAAATTGTCAAGAGAGCAATAATGAGACTCACTGTCACTCACACATCCAACATAGCCCACCCATCGTGCCCCCTCATTTTCCATTGCAGAAGCCTTGGCAGAAGCACTTCTTTGTGCTTCTGTCACTCTCTACACATTCCTCTCCCATTTACTGAAATTTTCACTATCATCAAGTACACCAAAGAACCAGTGTTTCTTTAACATTTGCTACCCATAGTACATGCATGAACTTTAGACTATTGACGGCGCATTTTTTCCACTCTGCTGCACACCACCTTTTCTCTTCCCTCTCAGCATGGCACTGGTCCTCCCTCCCTTTGGGGAGCAAACCAACAGCCTAGAAAGATCTCAAGAAATGTGACAATGATTACCCATGACAAAGATGTGTGTGGATAGGGCAATTGAAAACGAAAAGACAAGGTGAGAAAAAGAAAGAAAGGATAAGCCTTATTTTTTCGATCAGATCTCAGATAACTGGTTATCCTTGATCCCCGCTCACTCAGCCTGCTACTAGCTTTTCTGGATTTTGGCCTATCAATATGGAAACTGCTGTAACTCAGTGTGACTATCCTGGAAGTCTGGCCCAAACGCAGGCACTCAAAGGAAAACTTCACTGATTCTCTTATCCCTTCCTCTTGGAGTGGAACACCTCCCAGAGGCCTTCAAGCTCACCTAGGACCCTCACATCCTTACACATTGGCTGCCCCAGTGAGGCGGAGTCAGTTGATTCCCCCTCCATCCTCCTTTTAACCTTCAACCTCTTCACTCTTTTTGGTCACCTCTAGTGACCAACTCAATGTTAAACAAGTCTACAATGCTCACTCAAGTCCAGCCCAAGTTATTCTTCCCCTGCTTTGTTATCATCATCAAGATCTAGTCATTTTCGATCACCCCCCATCCACCTTGTCCTTCCCCTCCAAGTCATCTCCTTTCAATTGCCAGTCTTACCCTTTCTCCTGTCCATTTCAATTCCAGCTTCATTGCATTTCTCATGCTAGTATGGTTATCACTCTTTGCTCGGTGTCATTGACATTACAAAATTTCCTTGGTTTTCTGTCTTCTGTCCTCCATCAATATCGGATCTCTCCCATCCACTTTTAGTTTCTACATCCCCACTTTGTTGTTCCTTTGTTTTCTCCCTTCAATCCCTTTTGACCCTCTTCAATTTCATTCCATCTGCTTTGACTTGGATCACCCTTCCATTCCAGTCTCCAAACTCATGCATTCTCCCCAGTCCTGGTACTCTTGTCATTGACCTTGATTTTGCACCCACATCGCCCATCTTACTTTTCTGTTCACCAACTACCACACACACCACCAGGATGTACAATGATGACAACAACAACAACCTGTATGCACCATGGATCAGACCAGCAGCAATGCCTTTGCCTCACTCAAGGTTCACACCTTACTACTCAGGACATGCAAATATGTTTGAAGATTTCTTGGAGGAATTTGAAGGCCAAGCATATGACTGCGCACTGACGGACCTGCAGCGAGTCAACACACTCTTTTGCTATGTAGACCCCTCCTTGTGTGAGCTGTGTAGGACCCTTGATGGATCTCATTCACATGACTGGCCCTGGTTATGACAATCTCTCATTAACATCTTTGGCAGTACCACCCCACAGCACCAGGTTATGAGACAAAAGTTGCATGGCTATGTTCAAGACTCTTCCAGAAGGCGAATGGACTGTGAGGACAATGTGCTACAATACTACAGACAGTTCTTGTGCTACAATACTACAGACAGTTCTTGTGCTACAGTGCTCCACTAGTCCATGCTGGCCACCTGACAGAAGAAGACCACAATGCAGCATTTTGGTGCAGATTTCATCACAAGAACTGTCAAGTCCTTCAACCCTGTCTTCTTGGCAAGAACCCCTTCCAGCTGCCTGACATTCCCTTCCACTTTGACATTGTTTTCAGTTGCACATGTGCAGTGTTTGCATACGACAACTATCTCCCATCTCCCTGGTTGCAAAAATTGAAGTTCAAGCCCCTGAGCATTAGACACGAGCAGCCCATTGTTGAGCCCACTCCTTGAGATGCCTACAGTTTCCAAGCAGTGATGCATGCTGTCACCTTTAATGCTGAGACAATGAGTTGCCTCGACAAACTTCCCTCCATCTCCTCATCTCCTTACTCAAAACCAGACACCCAGCCCCCCCCTTCATTTTTGCACTTGGCTTCGGAATCTCAGCATACACAAGCGCCTTTGGTGACACCCAATCAGCCCAAGCCCACACACACATTTTCATCCATGTTGCTCCCCTCAGCCTCTTTTGCTACCCTGTCCCATACTCCAACACTTGTACATTTGGCTTCTGACAGCAACCCCCTGCATCCATGCCTCCTTCATTTTCATTGATACCCATGGCTTTCCCTACCCCAACTCATACTGACTTGCTTGCATGCTTGGATGCCAAGATCTCATCTATACACCCTTTGTCTTCAATCATGTCCACGTTGACCATGCCTTCAATCTCATCTGATTCCAAGTACCTATCCTTGGTGATGGTTGATCAACCTGCACCCATGTTATTGTCCATGCCCCCATCCTTGTCTTCAATTTCGCCCATGTTTGTGCCCTCAGCAGTGGAAGATCAGTCTGAGCCCAAGCTTGCTCCTGTGTTATTCGCTTCCATCCCTACGCTGCCATCTACTCCCTCACACATTCATTCAGCTATCAACAATTTTGCATCCACACCCCCTTCTGCATCTCCAACATTGTCCATGTGCCTACCCTTGGTAATAGAAGAGCAGCCCGAGCCTGAACCTGAACCTGAGCCCATACCTCTGATCGCCCCAGTGTCCACTTTTGTGTCTACACCACTGTCTTCATCTTGGTTCACATTCCTACCCACCCTGGTGACATCAGCAACAGATTGTCAGTCTGAGTCTGAGCCCATGTCCAAGTCAGTGTCTGGGAGTCTCTCAAAGTTTGGCCCATCCAAGTTCCCTCACTGTTACGTTCAGCCTGAAAGTGGACACTGATGTCAAGGGTATGACACCGCGTCAGCAGTATATTGTCATGGACTTGTTGGATCAGTCATCCAGGTAAGCTCTGGAGCATGTGATTGTGTACAATAATGGATCAGATCATGACTTGTAGTGACTCATACTAGGATAGCTGTACTAGGGTTTGCTTTACTTACACTATTGGCTAGTACCTCTTGAAGCGGCGCTTGAAAGCCCATGTATAAGTAGAGTAGTGCGAAGACCAAGAAGGGCATCTTGGTCTTCTTCCAATACCACTGTCTATTCTTCGCTCTATAGGGTCCTCCCCCTGTTAAGTGAGTCCTCTGGCATATCCCCTTAGACCAGGGATCTCCATGAGCTTATCCCAAGTTCCCTTTGTGGACAGTGGTCATATTCCCTCTCAATTGTGTTTGTCACCATGTACACCTCTATCTCAACGAATGCGTCGCTCGTCCATACGGGCACCTCTACATCATCAATCATCCCTAGTGTTCGCAGGTCAGGTCAGGGTAACTGCAAATAACTGGAACCTGACTGGAACCTGACTGCAGCTGACCTGACTTCAGGTCAGGTTCACTAAGAGTTCACAAAGGTTCGGTCAGGTTCACAGAGGTTTGCTGAGATTTGTGAAAAAATGTGAAAGTTAGGTCAGGTTACCCCCAAAAAACTGGTTCTAACTGGTTCTGACTGGTAACCTGACCGAACCCTGACCGAACTGACAGGTAACCTGACCAAAGGTTCAGTCAGGTTTGCATGTAATTTTCATATTAGTGAACTGGTTCAGGTTCAGTTACCTGAAAAAAGAGCAAAAAACTGAACCTGACTGAACTTTTAAACACTAATCATCCCCAGTGGGACAACCTTCATGTACTCAACTATCAACTGACTACTGTACCCCTCCTCAAAGACCTCCATGGACACTTGTCCTTGGATGGACGACTTGTCCCTCATCCCACTGAGTACTTTGATACTCCCACCAACCACAACTTCTATCAACCGTTTAGGATCACCGCAACCAACAAAGCCTAAGTCAGGCAAACATCTGTGGTAGACGTTACACTCACACTCTATCACCCCCTCCTGCTGTGTTTATGATTTTTCCCTTCATGTTCCTTCCCGCACCTCGTTACACCTCTCTCCACATAATCACTGTATTTTTATGATACGATCCAGTCCAGTGTGCTTCTCAGCTTCCATTCTGCACCCTACACCTCAGCAATACGATGGCCAGTTTTACGCTTCTTTTTGTCCGCTGACCATTTCTGAGGCACGCACTGTCCCGCGGAATCTGCTTGTACTATAATTGATTCTCCCTTTGTTTATGCTTTCGAACGATTGACTCAGGATCACGCCATGTGTTTGCACCTTGCAAACACCCTGTAGTAGTATATAAGTCACACCCTACCTAGCTTGTACGGTAGACTTGACTTCTTGTGTAATACCACATCATCTTTGCCTCATGATCGATCTTTGACTCGCTGCTGTGCTTGAGTCCCTGCTTTTGCTCGCACCTATGCTTGAGCCTTGACCTCCTACTATTATCCTCAAGTCCCAGGGAGACTGAGTGATACTTGTTCACCACTGAATTGAGTCTTAACCGACTCACGCTATTCCGATCCCATTGACTTAATGCGGTACACATCGTACCTAATGCCCCTGTGGTGGCATTACATGCTGACTGTTTGGTTGTGCCTCCCATTTTGTCTTTGGCCCTTTTGTCTTTGCCTCTGCCAGAGATTTCAATGCTCAACTCCATGCTCATAGCTCCATCACCTGATCAGCCATTGTTGTTCTTGGGATCTCTCAGTCAGTTTGTTATGTTTGACCTGGAAGTGGACACTGATGTCAAGGGTATGACACCACGTCAGCAGTATATCGTCATGGACTTGTTGGATCAGTCATCTGGGTAAGCTCCGGAGCATGTGATTGTGTACGATAACGGATTGGATCATGACTCGATGTGACTCATACTAGGATAGTCGTACTAGGGTTTGCTCTACTTACACTATTGGCTAGTACCTCTTGAAGCAGCGCTTGAAAGCCTGTGTGTAACTGTATAAATAGAGTAGTATGAAGACCCAAGAGCGGCATCTTGGTCTTCTTCGAATACCACCTTCTATTCTTCTCTCTATAGGGTCCTCCCCCTGTTAAGTGAGTCTCTCCAGCATATCCCCTTAGACCAGGGATCCCCGTGAGCTTGTCCTGAGTTCCCTTCGTGGGCAGTGGGCGTATTCCCTATCGACTGCATGTGTCACCGTGTATACTTGTACCTCAACGAACGTGTTACCCGCCCGTACGGCCATCTCTATATCGTCAATCATCCTCAGTGGGACAACCTTCACGTCCTCAACTACCACCCAATCACTGTACCTCTACTTGAAGATCTCCACAGCTACCTTGCCTTGGACGGACATCTAGTCCCGCATCCAGCTGAGTACCCTCAGACCATCATCAATCGCAACTTCTATTGACCGCTCAGGATTGCCACAACCAATGAAGCCTAAGTCAGGCAAACGTCCGTGGTAGACGTTACACAGTTGTCTAGGCCTTGCAAACTTAAATCCTCTACCTCCATCTCTGCTGCCGACACTGTCACGCTGAGTCACGCTGAGTTATCTAAGTCATCACAAGACATATTCATTCTCTTCCTTCCTGCATCACTTGAAGCACCACCAATCATGCCTGTTTTTCCCCATTTGATGCCACCATGACTTCCCAGACTCAAGACAGTTAGCTTGGACTCCTTCCCTTTCGAGATTGCCCCTCCCATCGCTTCATCAGTTCCCCAACACAGATTTCAGGAACCCCACAAAGTCCAGTTGATCAAGTTGCTGGTGCTTGTGCCTTGTCCCAGTCTCTTCCACTCCTCACCCTTGCTTTGACTCTTCAGTACTTCTACTCATTTTGGCTTCACACTTACTCTTGTCACCATGCCAGTCCTAGCTTCAATACTCAACATTTTGGCAACCATCTCCACCTTCACACACAAGTACTGGAGCAAGCAAGAAGACATTGGCAACAATTGGATCAACACCCTCAACACTTCAAGTCATGACATTTTCACACAATGACTTCAACTCGGACAGCTCACACCCCACGCCCCACACTTCTTTCGACCCTGGAGGCCAGCCCTCAAGTTCAAGTTTTAAACTACTGTCAGCACACAAAGATGTTCACAGGCACAAGTCAAAGACATGCAATGGCTTCATCACACACACAACACCAGCCTTCCTGTTCCCATTCCAGTCAACAATCCCATTGTTTTTGATCCAAGAGGTGTAGCGTTCATGTTAGAGCCAGCACAGGAGGACTCAGCGATGCTTGATGAAGACGCATGGTGACTTTATCTTCACACACGACACCACTCTTCCCACTACTGTCTTAGCTCACATTTTCTTCATTTTCAACATTGAAACTCAATTTTTTTTTCTTTAGAAGTAGCTTGACTGGGGACAGTCAAAATTTTGACCCCCCAGGAGGTGTAAGGCCAGCATTCCAGCTGAGCTTGAAACCACCTATTTTCATATACTTGATTGCCTCAGCCATGCATCCTTTCTTGGTGTTCCTGTACCTTACCTATGCACTTTTCCTTGTTCTCTTTTAAGTACAGCCCTCTTTTGTATTTAAATGGGATTTCTCCATTGTGCTAGGACATCAAATTGATCATGCTTTTCCCCCTTTAACTCAGTGTGACTATCCTGGAAGTCTGGCCCAAACATGGACACTCAAAGGAAAACTTCACTGATTCTCTTATCCCTTCCTCTTGGAGTGGAACACCTCTGCCTTCAAACTCACCTAGGACCCTCAAATCCTTACAATGTTGGAAGTGGCTATGGGTGAGGTGCCAATGCCAGCCAGCAATCCTCTTAGCACTCTCTTCACAGGCGATTCTGATGTGGCATTGGACAAAATTTTGAAGGATTTGGACGTGTACAAATACAACTGTTAATTACATAGCTACTTGTAGCGGTGCGACTGTCGCGCTATGTCAAGTCAAGTGCAAACTAGAGTGAACCGTACAGGTGAGCACACTCAACCTGACGCGGAGACAAGTCACGCGCCAAACGTACAGTCACAGTGGAGAGAGTAGAACGTGTGGTCTTTATACAAGACGCAATCTACAAGTGATCACACTGTGGTACGCTGAGTGGAGAACCAAGAGGACAAGTTCAGATTGGAGAATGGTAAGGAGTACAAGTGATACGCACCTGAGTGGAGAACCAAGAGGACAAGTTGGCTCCACTCAGGACGCTACAGGAGGGTTTATATACACTACTACAGCTGAGCTTGAACTGAGTCTAAACACTATTACTAAGTGTACAGTAAGACTCCTTGACTCAGGAGCTGACACGTCGTGTCTATTAATAGCGCATCTTTATTGTGCTGACTGATGCACATGTCATCGCGCTTACGAGCGGCCCCACTTGCTGAGTAAAATCTAATACAGCGAGTAAGCGTATACTACTAATCATGACGTATGTATGTTCTAGATCCTTCTAGAGTCTTCCATCTCCTTCCATCCAATCGGAACTAAGTAAGCGTATAAGGGACTCTTGTCCCACGATCACGTGCACATGGGTGGCAGCCCGTGTGACCAACTTGTATCAGTACTTTGGCCCTTTTATATCTTCCTCAAATAAATGCGTAAAAATACGCAAAAATAAGGAAAATAATACACGTCCTTGACACTACTTGTGGTCTTCAAGGGGATGTCAAAGCAGACTATACAGTGTGTTTTTCCATCAGAGCCAATATTGGAGTTCTGAGCACTAGCAAAGGCAACACACCTTCTATGATACTTGTTGACAATGACCATGTGCCCTCCGAATCAACAACAAAACTCTGAGAGACAGCCCACTCTCCAACTAGATTTTGTATGTGTTGGTGGCCAGTACCAAGGAGGAAACCAGCTTGGCTCTGGTGGTTCCAGTTTTTTGGGGGTAACCTGACCTGACTTTCACATTTTTTTCGCAAATCTCAGCGAACCTCTGTGAACCTGACTGAACCTTTGTGAACTCTTAGTGAACCTGACCTGAAGTCAGGTCAGCTGCAGTCAGGTTCCAGTCAGGTTCCAGTTATTTGCAGTTACCCTGACCTGACCTGTGAACACTAAGTGCACAGTGACTTGCCTTGGATGGGTATAACTACTCACAGTGACCAGAGGGCCCAGGTGGTCCTTCAGAAAAAATTGTCAGTCACAGCAGAAGAGCTGTGTGAAGGCTTACCTGCTCCCTTTTGCAAATTCATTGACTATGTCCATTTGCTTGGCTTCGACAAGAAGCCAGACTACCTGCACCTTCATTCAATTCTCTTACGGTGCTCGGTAGCTGAGAGTGACCACCCTGTCAAAGTGCTACCCTCCCACCATCTCCCCTATTCCCAATGGTCAGGTGTAAGTAGACCCCATGCTGTACAAATAACATGTGACTGGTACTGATTACTCACTCAGCCTTCCCTCTTCAGCTTGCACAAAGGCCCCATCGTCTGCCAGTGGACAATTTCTCTCATTCACTCCCATGAGAATCCCTTGGAAATATTTCTGATTCAGTGTTCAGTGTTCAGTGTGTAGTGTTCATGTGTACCAATTCTTTTGTAGTTTGGACCATTTGGTGTGGGACCTATGCCCTGTATTAGTTGTGTTTTGACATTGTACTGATTGTAGGGGTTATCATTATCTCACAGATTGCATAAAATTTATTTTGCATCTGAGTGTTCTGAACCCTAACCTAAACCACAAGCTGCTGCTTAGAGGTAGTTTTGTCTCCCTTGCAACACACCACACCCTTGTCCCAACCCAGGGTAACTCACATACCACTAACATACAGGGGTATGAAGTCTTACATATGCTGTCTTCCATGACCTCGATACCATCAAAGATCCATCTTGGACAACATTGTATTCTGCTTGTTGGCCACCACCATGTCCACAAGGACAGACATTCTACACTTCAATCCCACATATGTCTACCTTGTTCTTATTATCTCAGATTCAAGATGCTGACTGGATATGACTACCGGGACACAATCATTGGCATCAACAAGATGACTTTGCTCATTGTGTCCCACTTTTCTATGTACTTCTCAACCTCAAGCTCCCTTCCCACTTGGCCTCAAGCTTGGCCCTATCCTCAATGGGTGACACTGTGTTCTGCTTGTTGGCCACCACCAAGTCCTTGAGGATGAACATCCTATGCTTCAGTCCCACATATGTCCACCTTGTCATCTCTCATATTTAAGACACTGACTGGACCCATATGACTACCAGGACATGATCATCAGCATTATTGAGATGACTTTGCTCATTGTGTCCCACTTTTCCAACCCCAAGCTCCCTTCCTACTCGGCCTCAAGCTCAGCCCTGTCCTCAATGGTCTGTGAACTTCCGCTTAGAGGTATTTTTGTCTCCCCTTGCAATACACCACACCCTTATCTCAACCTGGGGGGTGACCCACATACTGCTAACATACAGGCGTACAAACTCCTACATATGTGGTCCTCCGATGGCCTTGATACCATCAACAGTGAGACCATCCTGGACGACATTGTGTTCTTTGTCAGTGGCCACCACCACATCCTCGAGGACAGACGTCCTATGCCTCAATCCCTCATATGTCCACCTTGTCATCTCTCGTATTTAAGATGCTGACTGAACCCATATGACTACCAGGATGCGATCATCAGCATCATCAAGATGACTTTGCTCATCATGTCCCACTTTTCCAACCTCAAGCTCCCTTCCCACTCAGCCTCAAGCTTGGCTCCGTCCTCGATGGTTGGTATCATCTCAAACACTCCTGACTAGACTAGTTCCTCAGCCAAATTTATTAAAATAGAACACAGTTGGACTTAGCAATGCAAGAGTAGTATATACAAAAATAAAAAGTCAAGTTCGGTCCATGCTTCCAATGTGTTGGGGTACTGTGCAGCTCATGCCAGCTTCACGTCAAAGCTGGCATTGAGCTGGAGAAAGCCAGTGCTTTTCTCAGCTCAGCTAAGTGAGCAGAGTGTTGAAGGCTTGGCTCAGTCCAGCAATCGAACTGGGCCAGCTCAGTTGGCTTGGCTCCAGCTCGGCCCGGCTATTGCAGTTGCCAAAACACTAGACCAGGTTGATGATAGACACTCCACTTTGGGTTATGTGTTCCTTTTAGCCAATGGTGCAATATGATGAACAGTGTACATAGAGGTGATACTCACAGTGACAAAGGAGACTGTGGTGAGATATCAGAGTAGACTGGAAGCAGCAACAGAGTAGATCTTGCAGGTGAAGCAGATGGAGTGTCTGGCACACAACAGATGAGAACTGGTGTGGTGCCAGAGCGTACAGAGTACTCTACTTATACTTTACAGAGGGTGACGCCAGTAACAGCGAGTCACAGTAAATACAACAAGACACATTGTTCTACACTTGGACAAAGGAGTGGACTAGACAAGAGAACAAGGCGTAAAGAACAAGAAGTGTCCAGACTATGATATCATAGTGACATCACAATAAAGATAAGAGAACAAAGGAAAGTACATAGATGTAGTACAAGGGCAATCCAGAGTGGTCCATGATGTCATGTATATAAGTGATGTCATAGATAAAGAAATACAAGAAGTCTGAGATTGTAAAGATCATAATAATCTAATCTACAAGTCCTGTATATCTAATCTAAAGCAGTCCGTTATCTGCATGTCCATTGAGCCGCTAAGTGCACACAGGTCACTTATCAACACAATAAGCTGGTCTTCACAAAAGCAAAAGACAGTGGCCCAAAACACTACTGAGGTGGAATACATGGCCATGACCAATGTGGCCAATCAAGCCGCTTGGTATCAGAGCTTCCTTGCAGAACTCAGGTACAAGATCAACGACCCCATCCCACTACATGGTGACAATAAGGGTGCCATTGATTTGGCCTTGAACCCTGTCACTGGGATGTGATCAAAGCACATTGCCATTAGGCATCATGTCATAAGGGAGTACATCAAAAAGGGGACCATTACCCTTATTAGAACCCCTACTGTGGAAATGGTTGCAGACAACTGTACCAAGTCACTTGCACATGTCCTGCTGCAGCAACACAATGTTGACATCAGCTTGTGCTAGTCCCAGATTGCTGATCACAGGGAGATATTGATAAGTGGCCTGGGTGCACTTAGTGGCTCAATGGACATGCAGATAATGGACTGCTTTAGATTAGATATACAGGACTTGTAGATTAGATGTTGATCTTTACAATCTTGGACTTCTTGTATTCTCTTATCTATGACATCACTCATGTATATGACATCATGGACTCCTCTGGACTGTCCTTGTACTACATCTTTCTACTTTCCTTTGTTCTATCTTTATTGTGATGTCACTGTGATATCAATGTCTGGACTTTTATTGTTCTTTTTGCCTTGTTCTCCTGAACAGTCCACTCCTTTGTCCAAGTGTAGAACAATGCGTTTTGTTGGATTTACTGTTATGATTCCACCTTCACCGGCACATGACTCGCAACGTGACGTGTCCCCAACCACAAACATCCCCATTGTGGAATCCGCGTGCATGCCTATGGACCCTTGGTGGGACTGGCAACGCGAGGCTTGGCCTCAAGACAACGCAAGAATCGACACTGCAGTGGAGCAGCTGGAAGACTATGTGCATTGCATGGTGAGCGAACGATACCCTTCCCCACACGAGAACCGCTACCAGGAGCCCTGGGAATAGGTCCTAAAGGATTGGCCATCATGTGACCCTGGCATGTGACCTGCCTAGAATCATCTAGAAGAGGCCGGATGAGCTTGTGCCTGGACTTATCTTGTGGCTGACATGTGATTATATGAATCAAGACTGGTATGTGGTGATATTCCCATGGACTTTACTGTGGGGTGCCTCTAGGCCCTTATCTCTGTTATTGGTGACTTGTGTTCTGGACATGCAACCTTTATCTCTGACTTGTGCCATGTGCGTTATTGCCATTGGCTACTCGTATTAGGGTTTGTGGCTGTGTATTAGGATTTGGTATTCAGGCTGAGCTTGAAAGATCCCCTGGAGTAGTATAAGTAGAGTGGGCTACTGTTACGGTTTCGCCTTCACCTGACCCTCGAACACCCCTCGCCAAGACCCTGAACACCATAGGATGACATATGCAAGTACGGTTCAGCAAAGACGGTGCAACCACCACCAAGATTATGCATTGCATTCCCACTGCTAAGTCACATGACTCTGGTCACGTGATCATCCAAACTAACAAAACATACGAAGTGCGCACGTGATCTTAGCGCCCGCCCGTCACGTGACCCTGGCATGTGACCTGGCTAGATTCGCACCAGATGGGTCCAGATGAGCTTGTGCCTGGACTGGCCTCGACTGCCTCATGTTTGATGACTCGTATGCTCCCATTGATTGTGCCTTGATTCTGATACGATAGCGCATTCCCATTGGCTCCCTCATCCTGACTGTATGCCTCGTTCCCTTATCTCTGACTCATACCTTTGCGCCTTACTGCCATTGGTGGATTGTTATCTCTGACTCATGATGACTCCTTCTCACTTAGAGTTTCGGACTTCCAAGCTGGGGTTCAAACCTCCTTGGACTTGTATAAGTAGATGGGCTTATGGTTGCTGAAGACCTAAGCTTGACTTCTTGGACTATACCACCCATTGTACCTGCCTTTACTTGGCTGTCTGCCAATAGAGTGCTGCTTGTGCCTTTGGTGCCTATCATCCTCGTTTGTCCTTAGCTGGTCTGTGCTGTCTGCCAGACGTCCTCTCCCTCTTCTCCTCACTTCTCCTGTCTAAGTGTGCTGATTGCCACTAAAACTTGTACCATTCTCATAACTTCGAGCTGTCTGCCGAAGTAACCCTTCGATACATCGCTTTCATCTCTGCTCACATCCTCTGGGCAACCTTGCTACGCCTCACTTGTGAACTGATCGCCGCCCGAGTACGTGACTTCGACATCTCTCGTGATCGTTAGGTTGTCGCCTTTCCCTAGGATTCGACAAGGACCGCGTCGCTAGAAGAACGCCCGGTGGAGCGTTACAGCTACACATCTTAGTACAGTAGCTTTGATATCTTGTGTAATACCTTCCCTTCGTCTGGAGTCGCGCCATAGTTGTTGGCTATCCAAGTGGGCTCATTATACATTTGATCACCTCTCTGCTCTACTGTGCAACCTTGGAGACCCATCCCTCCACAGTACTCTTCCCTTCTGCCCCTGCATACATGTACGAGACTGTAGTGGGTTCAGCGTATTCCACTATAAGTCAGTGTCATGGACCGACTTCATCTTTCACTATTTCCCCTCTCTACCACTTTGTTCTCGCCTCTGCCCTTCTGGGCCACACCATACGGATCGCCCTAGCCATTGCCTACAGGATCCTGAAGACCCTCGACGCAGTGCAAACATCAGCAAACAGGCAAATAACCCAGGTCAGGTTGATACGTCTGGAAGGAATGTAACATTTACTGTGACTTGCTGTTACTAGCATCACCCTCTGTAGGAGTATAAGTAGTGTACCCTGTATGCTCTGGTGTCACGTTCTGCCCTTTAGCGCCCTTGCACGTGACCGTGGGAGAAGACTGTCCTCGGGAAGAAGCTGACAACTTGGCACAAGTTGTCAGCGCCAATCCTCGGCAACCAGCCGAGCGCCCAGGGATATCAAATGGCCTTCACGTGACCTGGCACGTGACCTGCTCTAGAAGGTTCCAGAAGAGTCCGGATGAGCACGTGCCTGGATTAGCTTGTGATTATGGGACCGGTACGTTCAGTAACCGGTGGACTCTTATCTATGATGTCATGGTCTGGACCCTTGCCTCGTGCACTCTTATCTCTGACTCACACCAAGAGCGCCTTATGCCATTGGTTGCTATTGTTAGCTGTACTAGGGTTCATGACTCGACTCAAGGTTCAGGCTGAGCTTGAAAGCTCCCTGGACGCGTATAAGTAGAGACGAATGTGGATCCCTATGATCCCCATCTTAGAAACATCTTGGATTCCCTCTTCCCACCTTTCCTCCTCCTTCTCATCATGTAGCTGCTGGCCTTTGCCCTTCGTTGCATCAGTTCCTAGTTTATACTACCTCTGATAATGGAGATGATGTTATCCCCCTCTATGATCCTCAGTGCGCCCTTGGAGTCTGTCCCGCCACTGCGACCTTTCCCTTTCCACTATGGGTTGTGCTGCGAAGCCAACTCCTGTCTGTCATTACGACTGTTCGTAACGCCTTCCCAGCATACGACTTTGGCATTCTCAGTGTTCGACAACCGAGACCCAAGTCGGGTACCACAACGGGCCGGAAGAACCGTTACATCTGGCACCACACCACTTCTCGTCTGTTGTGTGCCAGACCCCACATCTGCTTCACCTGCAAGATCTACTCTGTTGCTGCTTCCAGCCTACTCTGATATCTCACCAGTCTCCTTTGTCACTGTGAGTATCACCTCTATGTATGCTGTTCATCAGCCAGGTTTTGTTTGACTCTGGAGAAGAAGTGGTCAAAGTATTGGGCCTCAAACAGGGCCTGGAGGCCATCTGCCCACTCTTCCACTTCCACCCTCAATTTGGGCTCTGCCAAGTCCTTGAGACGTTGGAGGTGCTCTGCCCTATGCCCATTGACCTCTACCTTGGCCTCCATCACTGCCAGGGTTTCAAGATCATCATGGGCTCTTGTCTTGAGGTAATCTAGGAACATCTCTGGGTTAGCATCCCTGGGAAGACCCCTCCAGCCTCGCAGTAGCCCCATGAGGTGTTCAAGCATGGCTTGGAGGGCTTCTCCCTCCATGTGCAGGCATTTGAGCTGGGGGTGTACCTCCAGCTGGTCAGTGTTGGGGTCAAGCTCAAAGCCCACCACGTTGTAAGGGTACCTTGCTGGGCCCAAAACTGTCCCTTTTCAGCCTTTTTGGTCTTGGACAGGCATTGCATGGCTTACCTGCCATATTGGTCTTGCACTCCCACAACATCTCAATTTCCTTGTTTCCTATCCCTTCCTTATTGCTCACTCCATCTATCCACACATACCCTCACTCTCATCCTCCTTGTCACTCCTTCTCATTCACTCCCTCCCTCACAACCACACTAATGGACAACAAGGATGACACTGGTTTCCTGCAAGATGGCCTCTAGGCCACTCACAGACAGGCCGCATATTCCCACACCTTGAGTTGCCTTTGTCCACCAGCCTTCTAACCTCCTCATATCATCCACCACTGCCTTCTCCTTTCATTCTGTCAAATCACTTTGCTCATACAACACCTCAGCCACACTGCCCCTTTGTCATTGGCAAGGGTGTGATTTCTATCTTTTAGTTTCACGATTACTAACTCATAATAATACCATAGGATTGTGCTGTCGTCAGCCATGATGCTGCCCTCCCTTCAACATTAATCCCTTGTCTCATATCAACTCATATCAGCTCCTTTGTACTGCCTCATCCACTTGTACCTTACCTCCTTGTCTCAGTTCCATGTTTCATGTCTCGTCTTCCTTATGCCACCTCTCCCCCTTTCCCTTTTACTTCCACCTCTACCTTACTGGCTCATTTGTAGCTATGGGTTCATGTGTATATAAGCCATAAATCTTGACTCGGAATGCCATCATTGTTTCCCCCCTTTTTGATGTCATTCCCTTGTGTGATTTTCTGAGGTCAGGCCACTTGATGGCACCCGGAACTCTCACAATTCTAACAACTCACCTTCCCTTCAGCTCACTACTCTCATTCTTGTTTCCTTTGACTCGCTCTCACATCCACACTTCCACATTCACACTTCTCTATCCTCAGCTATCACTCACTCCTGGCACTGTGGCCCATTTGCTGTCACATCAGCACTTTTCCATCACACATACTTCTGGATCCTGGTTTTGACTTGTCTCATAACTCTAACCTCTGCAGAATCCCTCTCCACCTTCAAACTCACAGGACCCTTGGTCCCTACAGTGTGTTCAATGTCATCTGAGTGCAGGGCTCCATGCACTGCTCCAGCAACTGTTATCAGTGCCACTCTGAACCATTGGTGTGGGAGCAACATGGTTGCCCCCACATCAGTGCTTTTTACAGGACCACAGTTGAGTGCCAAGGTCACCACCACAAGTGCCTTGTTGAATGCCTCCTGGGAGATGGTGACTGCTCTGTCTCTCCTCAGCTTGACATCTTTCTCCTGGTAGTAAGCCACCCAGCCTACATATTTGGCACCAAGCTTGCCTTGCAGTGCCTGAATGTTCATACTCATGCTGTCCCTGATTTCTTGGTTAATAGTGTTTTTGAGGGCCCATGCTAGGGATCCTGGGGGGCCTTC
Organism: Lactarius hatsudake; assembly: GCA_024734325.1. NCBI lineage: Eukaryota > Fungi > Basidiomycota > Agaricomycetes > Russulales > Russulaceae > Lactarius > Lactarius hatsudake. The sequence continues at coordinate 1,063,178 of JANSJP010000007.1, forward strand.
CCAAGAGGGTGGGGCAGTAGGAGGGGGGTACACCAGTTCTTCCTGCATCCTCTCCATGTTCCAGGCTTCACTGATGTCCATTGCATCTTGGGTGTAATCTACTGAGGACTGTGTTGAAAGGTTTTTGGTTGTGGCATATTGTGCCACTGGCAGTGCCAGCAGGTCTTTTTGTATGGGTGGGGGGGTGTCATAGCCTCCCACCCCAAAGCCCCCCATCCAGGGTCCCATGTTAGCAGGGTCTGGGGGTCTCATACCTTCTCTGCCCTCACTCAGGTAGAGATGTCAACAAGTTATACTCATGAGTATGAGTACTTGTCAGAAATTCCTGAAGAGCCACTCATACTCAACTCATACTCATTGGGATGAGTACTTGTCAGCCAAGTACTTGCCAGATTTCCCCAACTGAGACTTGTACTTGTGGCATGAGTACCCTTTTCAAGCCACAAGTACTTGTACTCATGTACTTGTACTTGTTCAAATTCTATGAGTACTTGTTTTTGGCAAGTACTCATATGTTTCCAGCACAGATCAACTATTATTTAAACTAGTACTACATGTATTATACTAGTAGGTAAAAACATTAAATACTATGACTAGTATTACCGCCGCAGCATTGCTGCCCCCTGCCACCATCACGTCCTAGTGTCATTGCCACATCATCACTGCCACCACCACCACCTTTGTCGCTGATGTCGTTGTGGACAGCCATTGTCGTGGACCATGGTGGTCATAGACCGTACATTGTCATTGTAGTCGTCATCATCGTAGTTGTGGTGCCACCAGCAGATGTCATTATAGACAGCCATTGTTGTGGACCGTGGTGGTGGTGGTTGTAGTCATGGTGCCAGCGGAGGTTGTTGCTGTCGTGTGAGTGGCCACGTGCTGGTGGTATGCTGCCACTGCCATCATCATCATCCAGGCATAAGGTGGTGGTCATGGTCAGGCCATGTGTAAGCAATTCACGTGGTGTAGGTCAACCAAGAGCCGCCAAGCCTCCCATGCCCAGTGATTGCCAGTTCTAACATGCAGACTGGCCCACAGGCTGCAACACTTAATACCACCACCAGCAACAGCAAGACAGTGATGCCTTGGGATGATGCAACAATGACAGAGTGATACCCATCAATCCATGGCATCAGGGCAATGTTCTACCATGACCACAGGATGATGCCCGTCGACTACAACACAACGTGGCATCCATCGACCACAACAATGGGGCAACACAACAATGGGACGATGTCAACTGACAATGACAATGATGGGAAGATGCTGACAATGACAACAATGGCAACAACAATGGCATGGCAAAACAATGCAACAAACAATGGCAAAAAATGGCAACAGCAACAACAATGGCAACAGCAACAACAATGGCAACAGCAACAATGACAATGGGCAACTGTGACGACAACTTGGATGGCAGTGGGCCCTGTTGTAACTGGTAGTCTACAGTAGTACATTGTAATTGATACAAAATAAATTGATTTTGAAAAACTATAATACCAACCCAAAAAAAGGGCTAGTAGACCAATGTTAAGACAAGTACTCGCTGAGTACTTGCACTTGGAAAAAGGTAGACTTGTACTCGCCCAAGTATTCAGGCACAAGTACTCATCACATGATGAGTCAAACTCACAAGTACACTCGTTTGGCAACACTTGTTGACATCTCTGCCTCACTGTGGGCCATATTGTTCACTGGGGGAACTCTGAATTCTTTGTAAAGATTGAAAGTAGATGCTGTGGTACACAACTATTTCTGAACCGTTGTGATGTGACTCAGGTTGGTAGTGGTTACTGGAAAAGGAAGGTGCACAATGGGGGGTTTCATAGTGTTCTTGTTAGCTTCCCCTTTCCCCTGTTTATCTAATTGACCCTCTTTCCCTAGCCTACTCTCCTGAGTATGTAGACCATGTAACTACAACCTTACACCTCAGATTTCTAATAGTAGACTTCTCCCCTTGAACTTTTGAGCTCAGTGAAGCTCTTCCCTTGTGTTTCCCGGTGCACTGCACCCATGTGCAGCCTTAGTGACCTGAACCAGACATGTTCCTGACCCCAGTGGCCATCCTTACAAAGTTTTGTGCTGCGCCAAAGCATGCGTGACCATTTCTGACCACCTGTGACCAGCTGACCCCATTCCCTCTCTCTACCTCACCACACTTGTGCATGGCTTTAGCCCTTCAACACTGACACATCTGCGATTGCCATGGACCCATACACAATGTCTCATGCCCCACATAGGCCTGCATGACTGCTCACAATGCTTCACACCCCCTAGACCCTGTGCTCATCTTAGACTGTTTCCTAGTGTTCAGGGACAGTTTAGGGTATCACTGTGGCCACAACAACCACAGCAGGATTCCAGTAGGGGATGGCAGTGGGATAGCAGTGGGGCAGCAGCAGCAGCAGGATAGTGGGTACAATGGGATAGCAGTGTTGATAAGTGGCCAGAGTGCACTTAGTGGCTCAATGGACATGCAGATAACAGACTGCTTTAGATTAGATATACAGGACTTGTAGATTAGATTATTTTGATCTTTACAATCTCGGACTTCCACTTATGTACATGACATCATGGGCTCCTCTGGACTGTCCTTGTACTACGTCTTTATACCTTCCTTTGTTCTATCTTTATTGTGATTGTAGCAGTGCGACTGCCGCGCTACGTCAAGTCAAGTGAAAGTAAAAGTGAACCGAACTGGGAATACACTCAACCTGACATGGAGACAAGTCACGTGCCAAGAGTGCAGTCGACGTGGAGAGTGTGAAACGTGTAAGTCTTTATGCAAGACTATAGTCGCAGTGATCACATGGCGGCACTCTGAGTGGAGAACCAAGAGGACAAGTTTAGATTGACAGAGTATGGAAGGTACAGGAGGATACGCACCTGAGTGGAGAACCAAGAGGACAAGTTGGTTCCACTCAGGACACTACAGGAGGGTTTATATACACTACTACAGCTGAGCTTGAACTGAGTCTAAACACTATTACTAAGTGTACAGTAAGACTCCTTGACTCAGGAGCTGACACATCATGTCTATTAATAGCGCATCTTTATTGTGCTGACTGATGCACATGTCATCACGCTTATGAGCGGCTCCACTTTGCTGAGTAAAACTTAATACAGTGAGTAAGCGTATACTACTAATCATGACATATGTTCTAGATCTTTCTAGAGTCTTCCATCTCCTTCCATCCAATCAGAACCAGTTAATCATATAAGGGACTCTTGTCCCACGATCACGTGCACATGGGTGGCATCCCATGTGACTAACTTGTATCAGTACTTCAGCCCTTTATATCTTCACCAAATAAATGCATAGAAATATGCAAAAATAAGGAAAATAATATGCGTCCATGACAGTGATGTCACTACGATATCATAGTCTGGACTTTTTCTTGTTCTCCACGCCTTGTTTAATGTTTTAAAGTCCAGTCCAGTCTGGTTTTTTGGCCACAAACCAGGCAACCGGGACTGGGACCAGTCCCTGCCGAAAGCAAATCATGAAAGACTGGACCAAGACCGCTACCAACCGGTCCATGTTGGTTGTATTGTAGGTCACAAAAAAGTTGTCAGTTGCAACCAATAATTTACCAGAGACTGGTTGAACTCTGGTTGCAACTGGTTTTCACACAGTGTCAGGCAAAAAAATAAATCTATGTGTACATGGTAATTTGTAGTCTACAGAGCACTTCTACTGTTCTACAATCCGAGTCACAGTTCTCACCTAACTGCTACCATTGCCATCACCATTGCCACCACCATATGACCACTGTCACTATCCCCACCCATCGGTGTTGCCATGTTGTAGTAGTGGCAAGGGTCCTTGCCATCTCATCAGCAGTCACTATTGTTGCAATTGTTGCTATCATATGACCACCACCACCATCGCCACCCATCGTGTCACCATTGAGACTGCCATGTCCAATTTGTTGTGATAGTTTTGTGGCTACATCTCTTATTCAGACTTTAATTCTTTGAAGTCTCTACAGACTTTGAGTTTTTCCACGGTTGTTCCCGCAGTCAAGATTCTAAAAAGATTTAAAATCTGATCACAGGTTTTTACAAGTGTGGATTATAAAAAATATTTGAGTCTTATTTGGGTTTTTTCCAAGATTATTCACTTAAAGATCAATTCCTGGTTCCAGTGTAGGTGACTTGATAAATGATGAAAGATCATGTGACACATCACGTGATCATCAGAGTACGGAATTTAAACTTCGACTTCATATTTCCCCTTTAGGAAGGTGATTACATAAGACCAGGCCAGCACAGGACCAGTTTTAGACACCTGAGTCACAACCCAAGTTTCTAGGTTAGTGACAGTCTCTCTCATTTCATGCCTGCAATATACAAAGGTTAGTACCTCCTTCTCGAATATACTTGAGTCTTACAAACTCTTACCCAACTGCGAATAGGGTCTCATATGGCTCACATGGCCAAGCCCTCAGAAGAGGCGACAAGTCACAAGTTTATCATAGATAATCTCAACACTGGTAGTAACATTCCAATGGATGTTCTTCTAGCAGCATGGGCCCTGCCACCCTAGGACACAACAACGGCCTGACAATCATGGGAGATGTCAAACACATGTACACAATTGCCTACTAGCTCACAAGTGAGACATAATAGGGTAGCCCAGAGGATGTGGGTGAGGATGAATGCGAGATAATAAAGATGATCCTCAGCAGACAGTGCAAGGATATGAGAAAGAGATAGGAGTTGAAGTGGCAACACAGCACACAACAACGAGAGGAGAGCGGAAAGGAAGGGATGCCAAGGGTTACCCACAAAGGCCAGCTAAGGACAAACACAGATGTATAAGCACCAAGGGTAGTTAACAGCACACAACTGGCAAGACAGTGCAGGAGTGGCACTACAATGGGTGGTATAATCCAAGAAGTCAAGCTTAGGTCTTCAGCAACCATAAGCCCTCTACTTATACACATCCAAGGAGGTTTGAACCTCAGCTTGGAACTCCAAAACACTAATACACGGATCCTAGGAATGAGTCACAATTGAGTCAGAGATAATGTATCAGCCAATGGTGTCGCGATCGGACTCAACTGGTACGGACTGCGCGCTCGTGGGGTTCTGACTACCCTAGTATTAGTCAGGGACAGTCGTATCAGTCAGCATCAGAGGATATCACATGTATCGGACTTGACTCACACCTAGGACAGTCATAGTAGGGTTCGAGCTATTACCGCTACTGGGTACCTTACATTCAGGAGGAGCTTCAAAGCTCCTCATCAATTGTATATCTACTAGACAGTGCGAAGACCGAGCTCCCCAGCTTGGTCTTCTTGAAATCGTCAAAGAAACATACTCCCGATCCTCTTAGTCGCCTGCCTACTTCTCTCTCTCAGCCTCCTAGTGCGTCTTGCCTTGATTAGGTGGATTGTGAGGCAACGTATACGCCTGGTGGACTTTGCCCCAGTGCTGTGGACGATCGCGTTCCTACTACGGACGTGTATCTACTTCTGCTAAGTCACCTTACGCTCGGCCACTGTGTCCACACTCAAGTCGAGCACGTTAGGACGGACCTAACGCAACAAATGGCATAAGGCACTCATGGCATGAGTCAGAGATAAGGGAGTCATGGTGTATGGGTGCAATCAGCAGCCAATTAGGTAAGGGGAAGCATATGGAATCCATCAGAATCAAGCACAATCAATAGGGATGTACAAGTCATCAAACATGAGGTGGGGTCTAGGCCAGTCCAGGCACAAGCTCATCTGGGCTCTTCTGGTGCAGGTTCTAGCCAGGTCACGCTGGTCACATGCCAGGGTCACTGTGATGGGTGGGCGCTAATGTCATGTGTGCTACTCCCAGTAATCCTGTGGCTTCTGAGCTCCCCCAGGTGGGTAGTAAGGCATGGGAGACTTAGCTCGTTTTGCATGGTCAGCCACTAATCAAGCAATCTCTGCTTCCTCTTCAGCATACTTGTCAGTGGGTCTTCTCATGGCAGTGTTTGGGGTTGAGGTCTGGCATGTCTGAAGGGTTGGCAAAGGTGAAAACGTAACAACTGGCATACATCACCTCATAGGTCCCATCAGACTTTCTTGTCACCCCTTTCTGTGGTAGTTGATCTTGTCTCATTGTCTGTGCTACAGTTCTCGGGAAGCCATGTCATGCCCTTAGCTACACATTTCCCTCCCCCTGGGGTGTCACCCGTCCCGTATGTCTCCACTTTTGCCATACTTTCAGATTCCACTAAGAGTTTTTTTTAGGAGTCCACGACATTTTTTTGCTGACTCTGAGTCCATCGCAAGGTGACATGACTATGGTGGGGTGATGTTGACCCATCACTCAGACACAGCTAACACAGCGGCAGCAAAACAACTTCCATATCCGGAGTTAAAGTCCAGCCACAATTTCTGACCAAGTAACGGATCATAGATGAACTCTAACTAATTTTCTGTCACACCTGTCACACATCTTTTCGATGCACGTCTACCACAAGGACTGTGAAAAGACTTATTGTATTTTCATGTGTCTGAACTTTGAAGTGTGTGTCATAACAACATATATTTTGGGATGATACTGTACATTTCGAGTTTTTGAAAGTAATTTGTTGTTGTGTGTCCACGCTCTGAGTCTCTGACTGAAGTCTGTTGGTGTGTTGGTATGTTTGGAGCGTCGGTCTGTCAAGTGTCAGTCTGTTGAGCATGGTCTGTTGAGTGTCGGTCTGCCAAGCGTTGATCTGTCAAGTGTCAGTCTGTTACGAACCATCCTGATCCCTTCTGTTGCGCCTTCCGACTCCTGTACTTTTACGATACGTTCCCATGACTCGCGCTTCCCGGCTTCCTTTCTGCACCTTGCGCCTCGGCGATAGGATGGCCAGTTTTACGTTCTGTTTCGTCCGCTGATCATTTCTCAGTCACGCGTCGTCCCGCGGGATTCCCTTGTACCACACATGACAGTTCCCTTTGTTCCGATTCTTGTACGACTACGACAGATTCGCGCCATATGTTTGCTCTGCGCAAACATCCTGTAACAGTATATAAGTCACGCCTTACCTAGCTTGTACGGTAGACTTGACTTCTTGTGTAATACCACATTGTCTTTGCCTCACGAACGCCTCGACTCGCCTCTGCGCTTGAGTCTCCACTTTAGCTCGCCTTTGCGCTTGAGCCTTGTCTCTCTACTATTGCGCTCGGTACCAGGGATACCGAGCGACACTTGTGCACCACCGAACTGAGTCTTAACCGACTCGCGCTCTTCCGATCCCGGTGACTTAGACGCGGTACACGTCGTACCTAACGCCCCTGTGGTGGCGTTACATTAAGTCAAGTCTCTCACAGTGGCGAACCTTCACAGTCGCGCCAGATCCCAGTTTCAGGCCGAATACATCGACAGATATAGTGACGACGAGCTTTCCGATAAAGTCAAAGGAGCCGTTGTCTGGAAGGAACACGAAGGAGTGGAAGGATACTTTCTCTTCCACCCTAACACGCAAAAGTACCGACAGGTCCACTATCTCGAAGACATACGACAGTGGGCGTATATTGATTACTCCGCAAAGAAAGGCCAGTGGTATACTATTAGTATAGTACCCCAAGCACTCGGAGTTGGACCTCTCATAACTCATACTACCCCCGGCATTGCCATCGACGACGACTCTTCATCACCCAGTGTCTCCGTACCCACGACAAATTTACCCACTATCGACCCAACAACTCATTTTCAAACCCACGTCATGTCTCAAACCCTGCAAGCTTCGGCTAGCACCACTCTTACTAGTGGAGCAGGAGGATCCTCTGGAGCATCGGGCTCAGGAGGGGAGCACCGAACCCGCCTAGTGGTGGCGCACCAGTACCACCATCTGGTAGCGGCGGCGGTGGCGGTGGCGGTGGCGGTGGCGGGTGGCGGTGGCGGTGGCGGTGGTGGCGGTGGCGGTGGCCGGTGGCGGTGGCGGTGGCGGTGGCGCTGCGCCAGGAGGAGCCGCGCCAGTAGCGCCAGCCCCCCGGAGGAAAACGGACGACTGGGGGGAACCCTCCCCCCGAGTTCACCGGAATCAGAGACGAAAGCAAAGCCTTCCTGCGAGCGTTTCGACTCTACAAAGAAATGAACCCCACCGTCGACCAACTCGCAATCCCCGCATCACGAGCCATGACGTTCTTGTCATACATTCGAGGCCCATTAGTGAACGATTGGGTCGACGAACAAGCCCAGTGGCTAGAAGATCAGATTGCGGCCGGTGTTCTCCGACAAACGAAGTCCTATGGACCACCGTCAGAGACCGATTCGTACAAGCCTACACCGACACATCCGAACAGACCAACGCGCGCAAGGCGCTCCAGACTCTCACGATGAAGGGAGGAGATATCGACACGTACGTCGCGACCTTCCAGAACCTCGTCACGAAGGCCGGGTATAACCCCGATGAAGCTACGACGCTGGAGTTGTTCCAGGACGGACTCCCTAACCAGTTAGTAGTCAATGCTGTCCGCTTCCAGCACCCAGTCAATTGGGAGCAGTGGAAGGCGGCCGCCCGGTTGCAGCAGGCTGAATACCTTATTCTCAAGGATCGCCTCGGCAAGGGCAAACCCCAACGAAAGAAGGGAGGACAAAGCAGAGAGCAGTGGGTCCAAGCTCTCAAAGGAACCCGCGACCCCAATGCCATGGATGTTGGACGCGCCCGAGCCTCCGTGGCGCTCACCGACGCCGACAAAGCTTCCCTTCAGAAGGAGGGACGATGTTTTAGATGCCGTGCGCAAGGGCACATCTCGCGTAACTGTCCTCAAAAGGGCGTGCGAGTGGCTGCCACCACGTCTGCCTTGGCGCCACCCCCCATGTCCCCGCGATCACCAGCCCCGACTTCCTCGGGTTCAAGTCTACCAACTCCCGCCGTCTCTTCTTTCGCCATACAATCTAGTCGCGTATTATCGAATGAAGAGCAGGCGGATCTACAGATCGCAGCGATGAAGGCGCAGACCCAGGAGGTACGAGACCTCATGGTGGAAAAGTTATTCGGACGGGAGGATTTTCTCGACGCTTGAACCCGGCGGCCTGGGCTAGAGCATTAAACTTGAACGTGTACACTAGCAGGTTTCGATCTATGCGAATTCCAGTTTTGTTCAAATCAGTACACGCAACGGCCGAACGACAAGTTCTCATCGATTCAGGAGCTACCGACAACTTCATATGCTCCTCACTGTTAAAACGACTCCAAATTGGGACGCGAGAAGTAACTCATCCCATCCGTATTTGGAACGTAGATGGCACCCACAATCAGGATGGTGCCATCACTCATTATACCGACCTCACCGTACGAACGGGAACAGAAGAAAGGACACTTCGCTTCCTGGTCACTAACTTGGGAAGGGACGAAGTGATCCTAGGATATCCTTGGTTTACGGCCTTTGAGCCCAAGATCAAGTGGGGAGACGCAACGCTGAACGAAGAGTTTCAGCCGGTTGTGGTCTCGAGCCTTCGCTTGTCAAACGAAGCCACGCCCATGGAAGCTTCTATCCGGGCGTTGGAGACGTATGAACTTGACGAGGAAGCGTGGGAGCAGCTTATGGACGACGAGCGGGAACCCCAAATTGCGTTCTTACGCAAAACCACCAACCGCGTCCGAGTTAGCACAACAAGAGGCGGCAAAGAAGAAGGAGCGGACCCTTTGAGGAGATGATCCCCGAGGAGTATCGATGCCACCGTAAAATTTTTGATGAGGAGGCATCTCATCGCTTCCCTCCATCCCGCCCCTGGGATCATGCTATAGACCTCCTTCCTAACGCCCCCGCCTCGCTGGACTGCAAAGTCTACCCACTCGCGCAGAATGAACAGGAGGCCCTAACCACCTTCCTGAACGAGCAACTGGCAAAAGGGTACATTCGTTCGTCTAAGTCACCATACGCATCCCCCTTCTTCTTCATCAAGAAGAAGGATGGCAATTACGCCCCGTCCAAGATTACAGACGACTAAACGAACTCACAGTCCGGAATCACTACCCGCTCCCCCTGATCCCCGAACTCATAGATCGGATACGAGACGCGCGCCTCTATACGAAACTCGACGTCAAGTGGGGGTACAATAACGTACGGATCAAACTAGGAGACGAGTGGAAAGCCGCTTTCAAGACG